>JARHVA010005443.1:1172500-1206594 GCA_037957365.1 Torreya grandis | reverse complement strand
ATCATACTTGTACTAAAGAATTGGTACCCTCTTCACATGATAGAGGACATTTTGGATAAGCTCTATAGCATTAGTTTATTCACTAAAATTGATTGTAAGTTTCAATACCATCAGATTATTTTTTAGCCCTGAAATATTTATAAAATGATCTTTGAATCTAAGGAAGATTTATTTGAGTCAATGGTTATGCCCTTCGACTTAACTAATTTATGAAAATAGGATTTTGTTATTACATCACATAGTGATGCCATTAGTTATAATATTCATATACGTGATTTTGAATAACAACTTACCCTAATAAAATAGGGATTTGGATATGGATGAGAGTTATCCCCTCATTAACAGGATATCATGCCCCTAAACAATATTATCTATTATGAATCAAATTTAATTGAATTATTATTCTTGATATGATATTAGAGAGGGGTCTTATGTAATAAGTGTGATGGGGTAGAGCCACTATAATTCTTAATCACCCCAATAGAGACATTAGTTTGTGAGTTTAGATTAGTTTTGTGAATGCATTTTTTCCAAACTTTTATATTAATTCATAGTTAATTTTAAGTTAGATTTGTATTATTTATAGAATTTTTATAGTCCCATATGTAGTCTCATGAGAATTAATACCTACTACAAACAATTCAAATAAATATTTATTCACCTACTACATCACTCAATAGTCAACTCAAGTGTCTTTAGCATCTGCTACACCTCAACCTATAAACTTGTGCATCTAAGGATCCAAGTCCAAATAGATTTTATGCACACTTTTACCTTGCATTTATTTCCATGTCTATGTTCCAAGGTTGTGCACATATTTGAAATACCATCATGCACCTATTAATATTGTGCATCATTTTCATATGATAACTCTTATTTCAATATCATTTAGACCTACTAGTAATAGCCTTGTCATGTCAATGTTACATGAACATACCACATGCCCAGACATTTTGGTTTAGATATGTAAAGTAATGCACATTTTAATAGTTTGAATATCTAGGCCCCTTAAATAGTAGAATCCTTGTTTCCCATTAATTTTATTTCTCTTTTTATATCTTTTGGAGATACTTTTGGCACTCCCTTACTATACTAGTTTCATGTGCTATGTTATGCATTCCCATAGGCCATTATTGGCCTCATGTCAACATTAATATCTAAATTAAATTAAATTATTACCCATCATATATATGATCTTGTCAACATAGTGGAATCTATACGAACCCATGTGATCACCATTTAATTATTCAAAGCTTCTTACTTCAATGGATATGACCTTGACAACCACATATCATTCATGTTTACTTCACTTAATAATCTACTGTCACCACTGACAATATTTTTTTCACTATGAAAATCCATCAATGTTAAACCCATGTATCACTGTCAATTCTTATTGAATATCAAATAAGCTAATATAATCTAAAGTTATTATCAAAGTTGATTTTTTTGTTTGTAGTTTTGTTTTATGAAGTTTTATCTTGTATTATTAATAGTCATAGGTTGTATTTTGTTTTTAGTTTATAATTTGTTTGATTCAATAGTTTGGTAATCTAGTCCATATGTATTATATTTTTTTATATAGTTTTGAATTATATTTTTTAACATTTTAACCTGTTGATTAAAAAAAATTGTGTTTACATTGTGATTTAGGTATATAATCGATATTAATAAATTTATTAGTTTAATTTTTAGTAATATATTTTAGCTATATTAGAAATAAAATTAAAATTACTAGGTTATTTTTATGTTAGTTTATAAGTGTTTTTGGTAGTGTCAACCAATGTATGTCATAAGATTAAATTTTAGATTACATCCTTGTAAAGGATGCATTATCAGGTGAACCCAACATTCATGGGGAATATGTATTTCCATTCTATGTTTTACTATCAAATATGACATGCAATGTAAGTTACCTACTTGAGCTAAGGTAGTTAGAGGATAGAAGAAAATGAAGGAGCCCAATAAATCCTCGAGTTCACTGCGAACTCATAGGTTGCAACCTATTTGTAGTGGTAAAACCATTTGCACCTAAAATAAAATATAGTTAAAGATTTGTTAGTCATCATAGACACTAATTATTAACTGCAGATATGGAAGATTTAAAAACTTGAACCAAACCAAATAAATCAAAGAATGCTTTACACTGGTACTAGGTACCCATTATGTTGTTTGCGATTAGGTGGAAATGATCAAGGATAATGGTTGTAAACATGAGGTTCAATGAGGTGGCCAACACCCACTAAAGATATAGTGAGGACCCATTTCCACTATATTTATGCTTTTAGTGTGATTTTATGTCTGTGATGATGTGTTCTCAATGAAGATTGCTTTCAAATAAATATGTGTGTCCCTATTTACATGTATGTAGTGTGTCACTTATTATATGTTCTCACTAATGATAAATTTTAAATAGATGTGTGTTTCCCTATTTAAATGTGTGGTGTGATTAGTGACGATGTGTTCTCGCTTAGTATATATTATAAATAGATTTTAGTCTCTATTTTCATATGTAGATCATCACAAATAGATGTGTGGCTTTATTTGTGCATATCTAATGTGTTTGTAAGAAAATGTATATGTTCACACAGATATAAAGGATGAATTAATATTTGTGTCCTAGTTCATACTTAGATTGGTAATGTGATTCCATTCATGGATTGATTGATTTTTAGTCATCCATCAAAATATGTGTTGATTTACATGTTTATTCAAGTTCGTGAGTGGTGTTCCCTTTCCCTATGTTCATCTTAATGGGGGGGAATGCTAGAAATAGTCATGTTAGTGTATCATATAGTGATGTTGTTAGTTATAATATTAGTGTTTTTGAGTGGTGATAAATACTTTACACTATAAAATAAGACTTTAAAAATGGTTGAGAACTTACTCCTAGCTAATATCAGATCATGTCCCTATATGTACTTATCTATTATGAATAAAATTTAATTGAGTTCTTATTTTTGATACTAATGCATCTATGACATTAATATGGATGTTGAAATATGTCATTCATCCATTCACTACTCCATTTTTTTTGGTCTACCTTTTATGTGGAAAACTCCATATTAAACCAATAATAAATGACATAAAGGTTTACACAATGAGAGAATAAAATATTTACAACTTGATTCTTATTAGGGTGTGAAACCATTATTTCTAAGTCATTATTCATAGGTCACTATTCATAAGAACTTTTCATAGTCACTATTCATGGTGATGTGTCATATTGATATGGCATCTTGGTGATGTGGCTTGTGATTATGAAAATGATGTGGCATATAGGTAAGGTAGTATGTATGTCAGAAGGTGATATGAATGGATGGCCCATGAAGGGTCTCAAGATGTGATCAAGATGAGGTGACATGGTGTGGGGCATAGTACTCCACTAAAGGACATGGATTTATCCTTAGTTATCACATGTGGGTTGTCACATGGTGCATAAGATAAGGGCCATGTTATGGGGTCGAGTTCATAATAGGATCTATGATTCACATGTCTAGGAAAGGTCAAAAAGTGATTGCAACACCTTTTAAACTTTTGTGATCACATGGGAAGATGAAGACAAGAATTGACGACTATAGATTGGCCTTAGATGTGTGAGTGGAGTGCAAATCTTGGAGTCACATGGGGTGGATTGGATATTTTATAAAGTGGAGCATCCAAAATATTGACCTTGAAGATGAAGATAAGAAGAACATGATTGAGTGTTTGGACTCACTTGTGGAAGTTGGGAACAATTTTTGGAGCTACATGAAGGTGGCCTTAGTTTCTGTCTAGTGGAGGGTCATTTTTGATGACTTTTGGCACATGGGGACAAACACCACTAAGAAAATATGACACCCACTCCAATGTGGTGAATTTTTGGAGTAGCTATAAATATATATCTATGGCTCTCTCTTCTCTCTCATTATTGTAAAATACTATAAAACATTATGTTTTCCTTTCTTATTGTTATACCATCCTTAGAGTGATCACTCTTGGATCATGGTAGAAGGTTGGAGCTCATAAGGCATGGAACCTTGGCTCACCTAGATGTTTGGGTTGTAAGCATCATTCATGCCTAGGTGGTTAGATCCTATAGGGCTTAGATGAGAACATGGCTCACCTAGTTTGTGTGTAAGCATGGTGATACTTGAGGTTAGAGGTTAGATCTTGGAAGGCTATGTTATCTTGGATCACATGGATAAAGATATAGACCTTGGAAGCTTGTTAGATTAGCTCATGTAGATGGAGGTTGATGCTTTGGATCTCACTTTAGATGTTATGGTTGTTAGCATCATGATGGAGTTGCATGTTGAAACTTGGAGGTTAGAGCTAGTAAGGATTGGTTGTAATCTTGGTTCACTTGAGATATTTCAATCACTGGAAAGGATTTGTTGTTGAAAAAGAGATTTTTTAATGAATATTGAAGTCTGGATGCTACCTTTGCCCCATGTTTTTTCCCTAGCTAGTTTAGTAGGGTTTCCATGCATATCTTGTGTAATGTGTTCTTTTTTTCTATTTTATGTAGCTTGTTTTTATTTCCACATTAAAATTATTGCACATGTATTAGGTTTTGTCCTTTTTTATCCTAATAAGTGGTATTAGATCTTTGGTTTAGAAGTTGACATGTTGGTACTAGGAACCATGTCGTAGATCCTAATAAGTGGTATCAAAGCCATGTTTGTTAGTTGGTTTGAGAAAATCATGTCCCTAAATGTACTTATGTATTATTAATAAAATTTAATTGAGTTCTTATCCCTGATACTAATGGATTTATGACATTCATATCGATGGTGAATGACATCATTCATCCATTCAATACTCCATTTGTTTTGGTTTATCTTTTATGTGGAAAACTCCATATTGATCTAAGAAAATTACATAAAGGTCTACACAGTAAGAGAATAAAATATTTACAACTTGATTCCAAATATAATTAATCTCTTTTGAAAATATACAAATTATTGATAGGCTTAACTACGAAAATTTTACAATAATATATAAAATCTAAAGTTTGTCAGATACAACCAATGTAGAGAACAAAATAAAATAATAAATAAACAAATTTCTTGTTATGTTAATTTAGTCATAATAACCTAAAAACTAGGAGTGAGAAGATTCTATCACATTAAAAATAATGAAATATAAATTAATTAATATATCATAGAAAATATAACCTAGGATAAAATTCCATCGGGCTTGGTGTGAAAATTTATGTTATTTTACAACAAGTCATAAATTAGTATAACTCTATCATGTTTTTTGATTCTTAATGTTAAAAACTCAAGCCATATTAAGAAAAAAATAAAAAAAAAAAGAAAATCACATACATGGTCAATGATAGGAATATCAAAATATAATATTGATTCATTTTATTATTTGAGAAGATTAACAATGAAAACATTGTATATTCTAATTATGTTAGAATATCAAGTTGCTAAACATTATCGACCACCTACTAGATCATAGTGTAATGTCCATATCAAATATGCTTGACCTTACTTTGTGTCTTCCCCTAGAAGCAACATGTGTCTAAGTACAACCAAAAATTTCCCCCAAATTAAAAATGATGAGGGGCATGATGAAAATCCATGAGAAACTTCTACTTCTATTTATTCTTCTAAAGAATCTAATTAGCTTTAGACTTAAAATACTACAAATTTCACATAGAAGAGTGGGCCTTATCTTTCTATTTGTTAATGTGTTTGGTACTTGAGAAAGGCAAAGATAAGGGTAACTCATAGGGAGCTAAAGAATGAAAAATGAAGACAAAACTCAAAATGTTAATGAGATTTATAAGAATAGATTCCTCATTTTTAGGAATGTTCAATGTGGGTTAGGCTTAGATCCCACTTGCCTGGAGAGGTATGGTGGAATATCACAGAGTATGCACAAGGGTTTTATTAACAGTTATAATTTTCCCATCTAACTATGTGAGTGGATGGTTGTGTAAAAATTAATAATAACTCCCAAAACCTTCAAGGATTAAATTAAAAAATGACCTACAAAACATGAATCATGATCAAAACTAATGATGGTAGGTAGATAAATGGATCACCAAACTAACTCAAATAAAAATTGGGCTAAGTCACTTGAAGAACATATCTCGTGACAAGTAATGAACTTAAACATTTTTATAAATCAATTGATAATCACAAAAACATAATCATACACTATAAATTCATCTAAAACCCACTCACCAAGTCCATGGAAATGGTTTCCCAAGGAGTAGTGGGTATGATAAAGGAAAACTCAAGCCCTCCTTTTAATTAGTTTATTTGGATCAGAAACAACCTTATTGTATAACAACTCAAGATGTTAAGGACATCATCCTGCCTATGAGATAAATAGAGCAAATGCTATAAATTATAAGGTGTCTTATACTTGAAAAATTTACCACCAAAAAGAGTAGGGTGTGCCTCATTAAGAAGAGAAGTTTGGTGATCACATGATACACACAACTTATAATTTTTTTACAACCCTTCCTTGATATGGAAATCTTGAAAGGGTTCCATATTAGATTATGTTGGATGTTGGAGACTTTTTTAGACATTCCAAAATTTTGGATCATCTACACACTGAAAAGTTTGAGTCTTAAATCTAAGGTGTGAAGTGGTAACAATAGTCAAGGTGTGAACCATAGGAGGTTAACTCAAATAATATACAGTAGTATTGGTGGTATATTTTATTGTATTTGATTACCGAATGGAACTTTCGTATATGGAGGCTCACTCCATATGCTTGTCTTCTTTAACAAAATTGGATTGAAGATAAAGAAGAGGAAATTAATCAATATGAACAATAGTTTCTTTCCTTATAAGATAGTGTCTCAAGTATTTTATATCTTGGAATAATGTGCATATAATGCATTATCATATTTTTTGTATTTTTATTTTGCTATAGAGTAGGTTTCTAAATGACAGGACACCAGATGGCCATTTTTAATCAAAATAGATCCAAGTGTAAATTGTGAAGTATATATCATGATCTCAAAAGTTTGGGACAAATTGGGAAACACAAGAATGTGTGAATAATGCATATTTATCTTCAATGCATTGAATTCATGAGAATGATCCTTTATGCACTGAAACACAACATTGGTATTTTTCAGTTAGTGTAAAAATGATAAAATGTCTGAATATCCAATGATCAACTAATGGTAGAATTTTTCAAGATATAAAATATATAACTATATAATGGTAGAATGAGGTGACCATTTGGGAAGAACCTCCAATTTGGCATAACCCACCTGATTTCCATGGGCATCAATGGAAAATCCAAGATAGGAGATTGATGTCTAACCAAAAGAACACTATGAAAAATTAGCAACAAACGTTTTTTTTCTAGACCGCTTAACAAAACACTAACATAGATCTAAATATAACGACCTATAATTTAATATTCAGAAAATAATTTATCATCCATAGAGGCATAAAAGAGAATAACTACTCCTACCAATAAATCATCAATCCATAAGAGGAATCTCCTGATCTGATAGCATTGTTGAAAAATGAGAGAGTTGAACACAAAAAGTAGTGCACATAAAATTTTAATTTCACAAATAATAATATAATGCTCTATTACTATTTCTTATTATTTTTCTATATTGATTTTATTCGAATCCATTAAAAATATATAAGATTCTGATTCTTATAACGGATTTCCAAATCTCTAAAAACTCTTAACCATTTAACTAAATATTTTATCTGTACAATAATAATAAATCAAACATATATGTGACAATATAATATCTTACCATATTATCCATACAGTTACACACTAACCAAAATGTTATTTACCTCTCGGTAAATACTCAAACTTACACAAT
This sequence comes from Torreya grandis, assembly GCA_037957365.1. Classification (NCBI taxonomy): domain Eukaryota; kingdom Viridiplantae; phylum Streptophyta; class Pinopsida; order Cupressales; family Taxaceae; genus Torreya; species Torreya grandis. Next base: position 1,198,784 of record JARHVA010005443.1, on the reverse strand, counting down.
GTAAAATCTAACCCCTAATAGTTACTGAGAGAGATAATGGAATTTTTTTGTAAAAATTGATATACATATCTATTTGAATATGGCAACCTACATCCATATCTATTTGTATATGGTAGTTTCAGCTCATCTTAAATTCTTTCACCACTTTCATGTATTGTATGGTCTCACACATATCTACCACTTATTTATTTCTCAAGCTCATAGTGAAACATGATGTGTCATCCATGCATAACTCATTGTCATGCTATATAAAGTAACACACTACCTCCTCTCCCACCATAAACACAATTATAAATATTAAAATATTGTTACTTAATGTTTCATGCATAAATGTTGAAATGATTCCTACGATCATTGGATTCACATGAATTATGCGTATTGATTTACACTCTTCCAATTACAAAACTCCAGTTTACTAAGAAAATATTATGTCCTTTATGGCATAACCTTGCACCTTTGGTGCAACTGCTAGTTAAATAACTTATGAAGAAAACACAACATAATGTCTTTCTAATTTGACAAAATATAAGATTATAAGAGTTGAGTAGAAAATCTCTAGAGAATTTTACAAATCATTAAATATCATTGTCTAGAATATTTTTGATAAATAACTAAAAGATGTTGTTAAACATCCTATAGACTATAGATATCTTGCACCCACCATGTCTTATCCAGTACCATTAACATTAATAACTGAGCCTATTGAAGGTGAAAGCAAGGTGTCAATCTCAATTAAAAGGCATGATAACCACAATTTGTGTACAAGTCATGTTAGGATGCCATACATAAGATAAGGGGCACCATTAGTGCAGCTTGATCAAATGGAAACTATTTATGGAAAGCATGTGTATTTGCAATAGGTTTTTGTAGAAAGAAAAATAGTTTTGTAGTTTGTTTTTTGTTTTAATAAAAAAACCAATATTTTTAAAAGTTCCTAATGTATTTGAGAATAATCCAAAAAGGCTAAAGATTTACATCTCAAATTATAATATTATCAATATCAATTTTATTATATATTATTTTAAATCATTTGTAATAAGTATGAAAGTAAAACCTAGCAATAGTAACTACACATGACTAACAATCATGCATGGAATAGGGATATTGATCTAGTGCTAGTAATAGTAATATGTGAATAGGTAATCACAAATGCAATGTCTACTTAAGTGTTATAGAATTTTAGGTGGCCATAAGAATAGATTGTAATGTCATTATTACCACATGAAAAGTTGTGCTTTAGCAATCTATCTAAACTATGTTGCTATAGTCCTTCTGAATGCCTTATGATGCCAAACTATGTTGCTATAATTTTGTGTCATATTTATGGGTTTTGTATAATTTTATTGGACGTAGTTAAGGGCACTTATTAAAAAATCCTTAACATTATAAAATTATTAATTTTTAATGTAATAGTGAATTTTCATTGGGTGGCATGATTTTTAATAGTAAATAATTACCTATAATGATGCCCGATGATGGACGATTTTACATTGCACTTCTAAGACATGTTTCAATCCCTTGGAAGGCATACTAAGGGTTCAATTTTGATCATTACCATTGACCACCTCAAAACATTTTTGCATGACACCACTATCTTAGCAGTGCATTCAAATTATAAATGAGTGGACTACAAAACTCAAAAAAAGGACAACCTGTTGGTTCCCAATTGTACACCTCGTATGCTTAGCCTTGCACACTTAAAGAAGATGAAAAACCCACTTGTTTATCATTAAATCCAAGGAAGGGTTTGGCATAAAGAATGGACTAGATGTAGAAAATGACTGAGAGGCATCGACAAAGGGTATGGTCAGCTCACTACTACTTCTGGCTCTGCCTGAACTAAGGTGAGAGGAACTATGAGGTAGATTGCTCTACAATTCAACCTCTATGGGGATTTTTGGCATAAAGAACAACAAATATGACTAGGGGACATGCAAACTCATTCAATCCACCTGGGAAGGATTGTCACATGGAATGAATAAATGCACTAGGCCACATACAAGCTACTAAAAATAGATGGGTATATGAATAAAGTCTTCATTCTAAGGAATCTTCAACAATGGTCAAATGGAAAACTAAACTATTGTGTTTGTAGAGCACAAGATGCAAACACACATTATGTAGACAAGATCTTATGCATTTGTAGTACAAATAACACTTATAGTATGCAAAGGGTGTATTATTTATAGGGTAGGATAGTTAGGTAAATATGAAGGGTGGTGGTGTGCTATTTATTTTGAAATAGTGAGGATTCTTAAAACATTCATCACATCACTTATTGTAAAGATGCATAAGACTAAAATACAAGCTAGTAGGAACTATCAAGATGAGTTTACATCTATTGGTACCAATGAAATGCAAATACCCAAATGATCTTGAAACCCTAGAATACACACTAAAACTAGAATATCATATACTTTTTCTCATTAAATCCATAAACCTGGGGTGCCCTAACAAGTTATTCAACAAATTATTTTCAAACATAATAAAGAAAGGGATTTATAGTCTAGATCTAAGCCCAAGATGACAAATATTAATGAGCATAGAACAATATGTCCAATCAGCAACATTTGTGAAACAAATCACTTCACTTCATTAAAAGTAAATTGTAAGAATCAAAAATATTTTATATTAACTTGAAAGAAAAACTTACATAAATCAATGTTTGAAAATGCTGCCATGGGGACAAGCATGGTGGATTTGCTCCATGTTGGACAGAGGAGACAGATAGACATGCTTTCAGAGCTTGATAATGGCTATACAGATACAACCACCTTAGTAAGAGAGATAAAATTTACACAACATTGATCTCAAAGTTGAAATAGCCTATACTTGGAGAAAAAAAGCAAAGAACAATAACAACAACCCAAAAATATAGAAACCCTTTATTTATACATTTTTTACCATTATTTTATAATCTGATAATGGGGGTTACATTTTCCAATTTTCATAATTTTAAACGACACTCCAAAGTTTTGCTAAGATACTCCCATATGAAAAACCCTTTACCACACCTAAAATCTTCACCCATTTGCATGAAAAAACATTACTCTAACTGCCTCTACAAGAAATGATGCAGATTTGGAGTACATCCTTTGATTTCCATGCTAGAGATGCCTTTAAATGAGATGGAAGGAGAATATTTAAGGTGGAAGCTAGATAAATCATTTGTCTTTAAGTGTAACTCCCTGAAGATGCCCTTTGACGACTTATTAGCATAACTAAAATCTTCTAGATAGCTGCCCTTCTCTTTATACATGCCATGGAACAACTTTCTCTTGCAATGATGGGATGATAATATTTTAGATCCATTGCTATTTGAAAGATCTTCTTTGGAGTGGCCCACCTCAGATTTTAAACCCTGTAGTTTCTTTCCCATGGAGGATCTTGGATAAGCATAACAATGACAAATACAAATGACTTAGATCATTTTACCTTTTTGCTTTTTGGCTCTATCTTGTTTCTTCCCACTTTGCACTTTGCATCTTTGTGTGTTGCACATTTGTCTTTCGCAAATTTACTTTTTCATACTTTGCAATTTCACCTTTTATTCTTTGCAAATTTGCCCTTCATGGTTTCCTCCACACGTTTAAATGCATAAATGCATTATTTTCACCTTTTGACCTTCTTTGGAAATCATGGCCCCTATTGCAAATTTACAATGTACAAATTGTATATTTACAATTTGCATGTGTAATTCCCCTGGAAGGTCCATTTGAAAAATGTAGACTTGTAATTTGTAACATTGCAATTCATACTTGTAGTTCACCTTAGGGAATCTAAAACTCCAAATGCATTTTGATTTTTTCTAAAATTGAAAATCGCATTTGAGGTTCTCGTTTCTGTGAAAAGCTCTTTGAGTTGATTTTTTTCATGTTCTTTGATTGGCGGGATTGGGAGAGTTGACTATAATTTGCAAACTACATTTTGACAACCTATCTTTTGAAAATTTATTTTTCCCACATAATTTTCCCAGGGAACTTAGGAACCACATCTGCAATTTTTTAGAAACTTGTAAATTTTGAAATTTTCAATTTTTACTCCATTTTTACAACCACCTGGTTCAGTAAAGCACCTTGTATGTGATTTTTTTAGAAGCCAATCTCTATGGAAATTTGAAATTCAAATTCCCACTCATTGAAATTTTGAGGATTTATGGACCCTTTCTGCTCTGTGAGATAATACTCCAAGAATGTTCTGACAAGAAACAAGCCCAAAATATTTTCTAATGTTGTTTGCTTACAGAGGTTAATAACAATGTATGTAGACCTAACAGACCCAATAATCCTTTCACTGACAAGAATATATTTCATTTTGGGAAGAAATATTGAGTTACTGCCTATATATAAACACTTGCTCCCAAGATTACTCATCTTTACAAAAATATTCAATTATTTATGATGGACATCTTCAACTTCTTCATTCAAAGGTATTGACTCTCCATCATCAATGCAATATTTGCTCTAGCCATAATATGTCTCTACCCTTCTCCATGAATTATATTTTTAAATAAGATGGCATGAAAATATGTCTTTCAAACAAGGACCAATGTGATTGCATAGTATCAAGGGATCTACCAAAAATATCCTCCAATCTCATAAAAATCTGCATTAAACTAGTTAAACCCTAGAAGGATCTATACTAATAGTGTCGTAAATAAAAATATATTTCACTTGTAGACTACAAGTTGATGGTCATTTCCCCCAAATGATGAACCTAGTCCATAAATTTAAATTACCTGTTCTCACATGGGTTAGGTTGAAATGGTGTGGGTACCTCAGATTGTACATCAACAAACCCTAGTTTGCTTAGCTCTGCCTCTAATAGATGGATGCACTTGCCTCCATATTTAGTCTTGAGAATGCTTTTGACCCCCATTTCCAAGAATACATGACTCTCATGATGATAATAATAATGTATCTTGTTAAAATTTCACATTGATATTAAACTGAAAATGGGTAATTGAAAGCTGCCATAACAAGCTCAAGCTCAAATGCATAGATTTTTACTATTTCTGCTATGCTCTGTGGAGAGATGCCATCATTGGTGTATTCTTGGATCAAATCATGAACTATGTATATTAACCTAGATACCATATTTCTTTGGTCATTTATTGCTTGATGCGTGCCTTTCATGCCAACTAGCTGGGCATCTACACTTTATGTCCATCAAATTTTTGCTCATTTGTTTATCAGCTACCTACGTGATCTGGCCATAGTGCATTACTTTGTAATTTACATTAGTACAAGTTGATTTTCATATGGTTTTCCTATGAAATGTAGAAATGGAACAATATTTTTCACATTAGGGAGAGTTCAAATTTTTTGTGAGCCTTCACTTTACGTCGTCCCCTTCTATTCTCCATACTGTGGAGGATCCATAAATGGTGGATCAATTTTCACTTTAGAAATTTTCATTTAGGATGGTACATCTCTATCATGCTTCTTCCACAAACCTTGGCATACATTTTTACAATTAGCTTTCATCCCATATACCTCTATGGAACTCACCTAGCGAACTTGCAATTACATTTCACCCTCTACACTTACGATGAAACTGTTAGGTGCCATTTGTAATTATCTTTTACCACATACTTCCACGCATCCCTATCTACACTTCCAGATGGGCTTATGACTCTGTTCTAATGCCCAACTATTTAATAACCTTTTTTGTATCTAATTATATTATTGCCACTTTCTTTTTGAAAACCCCATTCCACCATGGCATTAGTTTTCACCATGTTGGCAGTGATTTTAGTGGTGTGACATATTTGAGCACCAACATTTATCTCTTTCTCAGGGTCGTATACCCTCTATAGTTGTGAAAATAACTCTAAACCACAAGATCAGATGCCAATATATTGGGCCATGGAGTCAATACTTTATAATTTATAGCAAACACCCATGGAAGCTCAACAAAATATGACAAAGTGATCAAAATAGATCTAGAGGATCTGAAAACAAACACATGACAAAAAATATGAAAGGAAAATATACAAACAAGGCCCAAAGTAAAGATGCAATACAAAAGATGAAGTAGCAAGACTATACACTATACAAATTTGTGCACAGCTGTAGGCTCAGTCGAGGAAATGTTTTAGATATATGCCATTAACTGGTAACTCTAGATTTTTACCATCCCTTAATCTCATGAACTTTCCAACAACTTCATGGAAAATATATAGTAAACCAATCTCTACACATGTCTAAAGGTATTGTTGCCAGGGTGTTGTAGGATGAAAAGTTGAAACAAATCCTTAATGTACAATCTCAAATCTGGATAAGACTAAGCCAAAAGATTTTGGTACCTTTAAAAAATTGTAAGTAGACTTGTTTCTTGGATACAATTAGGTAAGTACCAAGAAAGAGTGCCTCATGATCAGTAATGTCATTCGTGCACTCAAAATTCAACTTGAAAGAGAACTTAAAATATTCATCCTTAGAGGCATAAAAGATAACCTCGATTTCACTTTCAAAATTAGAGCAATTCCCATCAAATGCTAATTTCTAAATTGCACCTTCATTGTCAAGTTTAACATTAAAAATAAAATGTTATTCATCAACATCAATATTCCTAATAAAGATACCTAATTTCACATCCATTTCCATCACTTCATTTAGTGCATGCCTTGGATCTTCAATCATATGCATCATCTTTGGCTCCCTATGATGTTTGACCATTTTACCCCCTAATAGAATTATGGCATAAGACAAGTCCATTTGTATACTTCCACCTATACTAGCAACCCATTTACATGACAACATCCCTCATTTAGGTTGGGAGTCCACAACTACCACATCCATATTTAAATACTTGACTTGATGCATTACCAACTATACTAGAAACCCTTCAACTTGTCCAACAACTAGTACCTCTTGTGAATCCATGATATAACACTTGCTAAATAATGGTGTAATATTTATTCCAAGCTCATTCAGGACACCTAGGGGCATCACATTGTAAAAGGATCCATAATAAAACATGCAATTATGGATAATTAGACCATTGATCAAGAGTGTTGCATAAAATGGAACCACTTTTAGCTGACATTTTTCCACTAATGTCCCCAAATACACCTTTGGGATTGGGTCAACAACCTTTTCTAATTCTTCATCACTTTCTAGGGGTGTTTGGGGTAGATCAATTTCATTTTAAATTAATTTCTCACCAAATTCCAAGTAAAAAGCCCTTTTCCTATACTTAGGTATTTGTAGTAATTCAATCAATGGCACGGTGATTTTGAACTAGCTTAACACTTGGGCCATATCACATATTCTATACTGAGGAAGAGGAGTATTTGATGGAAGGGTAATAACACCTTTAGCTAGGATGCAATCACTTTATGTCTAAAGTGGAATAGGGTGGGATGGATTTACATTCTTAATATTAGCTTTCAAAGGTGTATTTTGTTTAACATCATTCACACCCTTAGGAATTATAGATAGCAAAGGTACCTTATTATTAGCTAGAGCACCTCTTGGTTTAACAACCTGAGAGAGAAGTGCTAGTTTGGATGAATTTTTGACTATTGTATCTTTCGTAGCTTATTCAATTTCATCTCATGCCTTTGGATTCATAGGGGTAGTGTCTTGAGGAGAAAATCTTGATACTTGCTTCTTAAGTAATATTTTTTCTCTTAGGAAATTACTACATTAATTAACAGTTGCCTATCCTCAACTGATGGAATCCTCCCATCATACTTTTTAATCATTAATGATCTTAAAAAAATTAAATCATGATTAGGCAATTCATATGCTTGTGTCATATTAACATCACAATTAAATTAATAAGTTGGGACAGATACCTTCTGTACTACACTCAAAAATTGATCAATAGTGATAACACTCAACAATTCCATGGAGGCAAACATCTTGCTTCAGAGACTTTGACAATTGAACATCAAACTCTCATTATCAAATGACACTGACTAAGGGTCATCCACATCTTCATCAATCACTTTAGTTATATCACATGGAGGATGTGGAAGGAATCACTAGTCACACCAATCAATATCAATGTCACAACCTACCACATTCACTTTAGCATTCAACGGATCAGGCACTTCTTTCTCAACCCCTCTGTTCGGATTTCTATCTATTCTTTCTTCATGTGTAGGCCTCTTCCCTCTATCATTGTCTTGATTATGGAAAGTAGGCACCCTTTATGCTTGATTCAAATTTGGATACCTCTCTTGATTGATAGACACATAAGGGATTACCTTTTCAACCCTTGCAAGCTTGTAGGACATTTCTTTGATAGTAGAGACCAAAATTTTAATAGTCTTTTCAAGTTTGGTTATTTTTATGGATTGTGTTTTTCAATATTGACCAACTTTACATCATCCCACTTGTTCATGGTCTTTCCCACAACCTTTATGTTATTCTCAATTTGGATGGCCATATTGAATGACAATCGTAGGTTGGTGGGACCCTTTTCCTATAAGTAGTATGTAACCTTCTTATCAAAGGCATCATAGTATTTGATCAAGCATGTTTTATCACTAGCCCTTATGTTCTTGATTAGCCACATTATAGCTTTGTTGAACCTTGTATTGAAGTCTTGCACACACTCATTTGGGTTCTTAATCTATTCAATCTTAGACAAGAGAGACCTTGGATCAACTCTATCACCATACTAAATTCTAAAAACATTCTTCACTTTTTCACATGAATCAATGCATCGATAAGGAAGTGAATTAAACCACTCATGTGCATATTATGAAAAGCCCTTAAGTGTTGATCAACACTTACTACATTGTTCCCTTGAAACTTTGGAAGGCATTTCCTTACTTCATTCAAGACCTCATTAGGATAACCTTTCATGTTATCAAAATCGATAGGCCTAAATATGGGAACATATAATGCAAGACATTCTTTCTCATAAGGGTCCCTATCTCTCATGATTGGTTCAATTAGAAATTTAAGAACAACTAGCAAAGGGATGTGAGGGGTGAACGAGAGGGACATTGTGGGTCAAGCTAAGGAGGGGATTCTGTTGGTTGAGAGGGAGCTGGAAAATAGATAGGACTGTATAGTTCTAAGTGACTAAAATAAATATGAAATAACTCAGCAAAAATTTAAAGATTATCAAAATCCTAGCAATCTAGATATTATTTTACAACTAAACTTTGTCCTTTAATAGGTCTCCAAACTTGTCTCCCTCTTCTTTGATGAATACTTAAGGGTGAAACAAGTTTCTTAGATGAGTCACCTTTGAATGATGATACCAATCCTTTTAACTTTGCAAGCAATAAAATACTCAAAGTTGAAACCTAAAAAAGATATTCAAACTAGACATTGATATCTCTTGAAACTAAATGATAAAATCGGATTCTCCATTAGAATCAAAATTCTAGAATATAATAGTTAACATGATGATTGTCATACATGTTGAAGAAATATTTTTTGAATTTAATGATGAGATAATAACACAAAGGCACTAAAAAAATTAGAATTATGTTCAAAGGGAAAAAACATCTTCCAACACGTAACTTTATTAGTTCTTTGCAATAAATGCAAAAGAAGTCAAGTTGTCAAATATCTCAAATCCTTATAGATCCCTAGCGGAGTGTTGTGGTGTTGACAAACAAGATAACAAAGGCAAGCTCATATAACCCCATATTTCAAAATTATGAGATAATATGACTAAACCTTATCTAAAAATACAACTGAGATTACTTGTATCAAATAATGACAAAGAACATTTTAAAACCTAAACTTATGCAATTAGCTCTCTGCAAGAGTCTTCGACAACACAGGTGACAAAGAGTGTCCCCGATAATGACGCCAATTAATTTTAGGTTTTCAGTTATACACCTCATACACTCAACCTTACATACTTGAAGAAGATGAAAAACTAAGATGAAAACCCTGTTAATGTGTCATTATAGCCAGGGAAAGGTTTAGCATCAAGAATGGATTGAACATAGAAAATAACTAAGAGGCATCAATAAAGGGTATGGTCATCTCCCTACTACTTTTGGCTCTACCTGAACCAAGGTGAGAGAACCTATGGGATAGATTGCTCACATGAAGAGATTTTGCAATTCAACTTCCATGGGGATTTTTGGCATAAACAACAACAAATATGACAAGGGCAAAACCAAACTCATTAAATCCATGAAAGAAGGGTTATGGCATAGAATGAACAAATGCACTAGGCCACATACAAGCTACCGAGGATAAATGGGTATATGACTACAATCTTTGTTCTAAACAATCTTCAATAATATGATTAAATGAAAAACTATAGTGTTGGGTATTTAAAACATAAGATGCAAACACATGTTATGTAGCAAGATTTTATGTATTTTTAATGCAAATAACACTTAAGTATGCAAAGGGTGTATTATTTATTGGGTAGGATAGGGTAGGATAATAAGGTAAATATAAAAGGTGGTGGTGTGCTGGGGGTTTTCAAACAATATTGGTTCTTACAACATTCATGACATCACTTATTACAAAGATGAAGAAGATGAAAATGCAAGCTAGTGGGAACTATTAGGAGTAATTTACAACTATTGGTGCCAATGAAATAAAAATACCCAAATGATCTTGAAACCCTAGAACATACACTAAAACTAGAATCTCAAATACTTTTTTCCATTGAATCCACAAACCTAGGGTACCCTAACAAGTTATTCAACAATGTATTTCCAAACATAATGCATAAATGGATTTACAATCTAGATCTAAGCCAAAGATTACAACTAGTAATGAGCATAGAACAAGATGTGGAATCAATAACATTTACAAAACACATCACTTCACTTCATCAAAATGAAATAGTAAGAACCACAAATATTTTTAATTAACTTGAAATAAAAACTTACATACATCAATGTTTCAAAATACTTCCATGTGGACAAGCATAGTTGATTTGCTCCATGTTGGACTTGGGAGACATATAGGCATGGTCTAAGAGATTGTTAATGGTTGTAAAAATGTAACCACCTTAGAAAAAAAGACAAAATGCACACAAAAGTGATCCCAAAGTTTGGAAGAGCCTATAATTGGAGAGAAAAGTAAAGACCAACAACAACAACAAAAAAAACTAGAGGATAAACCCTCTATTTATATTTTTTACCATTCTTTTGTAATCTGGGAATGGGGGTTACATTTTACAATTTCAAAAATTGCAATCAACACCCTAAAGTTTTGCCAAGATTCTCCCAACTATAAAAACCCTTTGTCATTCTTGGAATCTTCACCCATTTGCATGAAAAATCATTCCTCTAGCTACCTCTAGAATAAATGATGAAGATTTGGAGCACATCCTTTGATTTCTAGGCTAGAGATGTCTTCAATAGAGCTAAAAGGAGAGTATCCATGTTGAAGGCCAAATAAATCATTTGTATTTATGTGTAACTACCTAAAGATGCCCTTTGACCACTCATTAGCATAGTTAAAACCTCTTGGGCAACTACCCTTCCTTTTATGCATGCCATAGAACAACTTGTTCTTTCAATGATGGCATGGGAATATTTTGGATCCATGGCTATTCAAATTATATTCTTTAGAGTGGCCCACCATGGATTTGCAAACTATCAATTTCTCTCCCATGAAGGAGCTTGGACAAGCACAAAAGTGAAAAATGCAAAACACTTAGGTCATTTTACCTTTTTTCTTTATAGCTCCAACTTATTTTTTCATATTTTGCACTTTGCACTTTTACTTTTTGCACTTTTGATTTTTCATACTTTACAATTTAACATTTGCTTTTTTGCAAAATTATCCTTAATGGTTTCCTCCACACTTTTTAATGCATAAATGCATTATTTTCACCTTTTGACCTTTTAGGGAAATCCTAACCCCTTTTAAAAATTTGTAATTTGCAAATTGCATAATTGTCATTTATACGTGTAATTCCCCTAAAAGGTCCCTTTGCAAATTTTAGACTTGCAAATTGTAACATTACAATTCACACTTTTAGTTCACCTTAAGGAATCTAGAACTCCGAATTCATTTTGAACTTTTGCAAAAGTGCAAATTATACTTGGGGTTCCCATTTCCCTGAAAAGCTCATTGAGTTGATTTTTCCCATTGTTTTAACTGGTGGGATTGGGAGAGTCAAACAAAATTTGCAAGCTGCATTTTGAGAAACCACTTTTTCAAGTTTTTTTTCATATAATTTTCCTGGGACCTTGGGGGCCACATCTGTAATTTTTTAGAAACTTCCACATTTTGAATATTTTAATTTTTACTCTATTTTTCCAACCACCTGGCTCAACAAAGGACCATGTATGTGATTTTTTTAGAATCCAATATCTTTGGACATTTGAAATTCAAATTCCCACTCATTGAAATTTTGGGGATTTATGGACCCTTTCTATTCTATGAGACAATAATCTAGGAACATTCTTACAAGAAACAAGCCCAAAATAATTGCCAATGTTGTTAGCTTATAGAGGTTAATAACAAAGTATGCAGACCTAATAGATCCAACAATCCTTGTACTTCTAAGAATATCTTTCACTTTGGGTATAAATATTAAGTTTTTGCCTATAGATAAACACATTATCCCAAGGTTACTCATCTTTACAAGAGGATTCAATTATGTACGATGGACATCTTTAACTTCTTCATTCAAGGGTATTGACTCTCCATCATCAATGTAATTCTCATTTCAGCCATGATATGTCTCTACCCTTCTCCATGCATTATCCTTTTACATAATAGGGTTTGAAAATATGTCTTTCAAACAAGAACCAATGTGATTACACAATATCAAGGTATCTAACACAAAATTCTCCAATCTCATAAAAATATGCATTAAACAAGTTAAACCCAAAAATGATCTATACTAATAGTGTCACAAATCAGCAATTATTTCACTTTTAGAATGCAACTTGATGTTCATTTCTTCCAAATCATGAATATAATCCATAAATTGAAATGATGTGATCTCTCATGGGTAAAGTTTAAATGGTGTAGGTGCCTCATATTATACATTAACAAACCCCATATTTCTTATCTCTACCTCTATTAGATGGACACACATGCCTCCATCTTCAGTCCTTAAAATGATTTTCACCCACACTGCCAAGTATCCATGATTTTCATGATGATAATAATAATGCATCCTATTAAAATTTAATGTCTATATTAAAATGAAAATGGGTAAGTGAAAGTTGCCATATCAAGTTCAAGCTCAAATGCACATATTTTTATAGTTTTTACTTTGCTTTATGAAGACACACCATCATTGGTGTATTCATGGATCAAATCGTGAACTATGTCTATTACCCTAGATACCATAGTGCCTTGGTCACTTATTAATTTATACATTTCCCTCACACCAACTAGCTGGGCATATATACTTTATGTACATAAATTTTCCCACTCATTTGTTTATTAGTTGCCTATAGGATTTGTGGCTATTAAAGCACTTTGTAATTTTCATTGGTGCAAGTGGTGTCTCATATCCCCTTTTTTTCCAAGCACCACATTGTTTCACAAATTTTTATTATGGATTACAGAAGTGGAATAGTAGTTTACATGTTGGGTAGAGCTCAAATTTTTTATGAGCCTCTGCTTTCTATTGTCCCCTTATATTCTCCATACTTTGTTGGATCCAAAAGTGGTGGATCAATTTTCACTTTAGAAATTTATGTTTGAGGTGATACATCTCTACCATTCTTCTCCCATGGACCTTGGTTTAGATTTTTACAATTTTTTTCATCCCATATACCTCTGCAAAACTCACCTAGCCAACTTGCAATTGTATTTCACCCTCTACACTTTTGACAGAACTATCCAATTATCAATCTAACAACTAGCATCTCTAATAATCCATCATCATCATCATCATCATCATCCTCTAGTCTATCATGTGCTCTGTCATAATTTTCCAATCTTATGGATGATTAAATATGCATGAGGTATCTTAATACTATGTAGGAAATGCATAGTCACATGGGGTGTTTGAGGTCATCTCAATTATAATCATATCATTTTATGTGATTCTTCATCCTTGTCACTCTCTCATCTTTCAAAATCATCTCATATACTATCTACTCTTCTACTTCATCTAGTTCATATTATCAAATCCTTCCTCATCATGATACCTCATCATCAATTCTTATATCATTCAAATCCTTGAGTTACAATATTAATTAATCAATCATCCAATCTGATACCCAAAAATCTCCTAGGCATACTTGTTTATTTGGGATACATCAAAATATCATGGCTCTCCTTATCATTCAGAATTTGTAATTTCCTTCTTCAATTTGGGAACATTTAGGGTCATGAATTTATCATCTCTTACTCTATTACATGTGTTTGTACTATGGGCATCATCAATATAATAAATATTTTATCTCATTGATGACAACCTTATAGTATAGCAATCATTATCATCCACATAATGTTTAATTCCTTATAAATTCCTCTTCTCCTATATAAAAAAACCGAATCTCCATGTAATATCAATCTGGAATCTTGAAGAGAAATAATGTCAAATTAATCTCTTATCAAATAAATCATCTGATCTATACCAATATGTTATCCAAAATTTGAGTCACAAGTAATCCAACATCTTATATAAAAATTAAACTCATTAATTTGGGGCACATCATTCTTATTTGTATGTATATTGATTTGTATTATTAAGGTATAATTTCATATTTCAAATGTTAATCTATTGTTCTTTGTACTTACCTTGCCCAATCATGATTTTTATATTTGATTTGAAGTCATTATTACATTAATCACATTTCAAATTTTGATTATAAATTTCACTTATTGTAATCTATTAATATATTAAAAAAAAAAATTGAATTAAAATTTTACAAGCTAAGGTTTTGGTTAGCAAAAGAACTATGCAATCTTATCATTGTGGCCATTGGCGGCACTACGTAGTCCTCACCTTCTAATTTGGGATGGTTACCACCATCTAACCATCATATTTAGGGTTACAAGGGACATATTTGTTGTCCCCCTCCCTTTAACATAGTCTATGGGGAGGGAGAGAAGGTCATCATCCTTTCATTGAGCACCCCTCCCAAACACATTTTTTTCAATTAATTTATTTATTAAATAAAATATGTTGATTACATTTTATTTTTATTTTTTAATATATATTTATACTTTTTTTAGGTTTTATTTATTTTCAATGATGGGCATTATAATATTATTATTGTTTTTTAATACCAAATAACATTATATGTAATATTCTTTAATTTATTTTGTAATCATTATATTATACAAGGTTTATTTGTTTAATGTGCATATAAAACACACAAACATATGTATTTATCAAGGATCTGAAAGCTTACTAATAATGTTTTAAGGCCAACCAATTAATTTATAACCTTTTGCTTTTAGTCCTAATTTTTAACATTCAAAACAAAGGCAACCAAAAATGATAGAGCAAAAATGCTTGTTTGCAAACATAAGGAAAGGGAGCAAGAAACTTCATGATTCCATTATACACCATTTTCCATATTCTAACATATAAATATTATATTTTGATATTATGTTAAATTCTAATAAAATAAAGAAGAGAGAGAGAGAGGGTTCAAACAAGTCATTTTATTTCATTAATACAAATAAAAAGGAATGGGTAAGGGAGCTTGTCTACGTATATTAAAATTTTGAAATTTTGAGAAGAGAGAGAGAAAGAGTTCAAACAAGTCATTTTATTTAATTAACCACAAATAAAAAGGGAGTAGGTAAGAAATCTTTTCTAAGCCTACTAAATTTCTAAACTTTTCCAATTTAATCATTTTCATAATATCACTCAAAAAAATTGTACAGTAAGTCCAAACACAATTACAATTATTTTCAAACACATGAAAATGAACATAAAAGGGATGGTATACAAAATAGGCCTACCTGTTCTCCACCATTTGGAAAGTAACACTATGCCTCCAAGATGTCCTCCCAAGCTCTTCCTTCTACATTCCCCATCCAACAACCTCTTCCCATGGATAGTCGACAACCAAAATGATCCAGGGGTAGGAGGATAGATAGAATTTAATACCTAAAACGTCCACCAAATATCATTGATGGAGGGATTACCCTCCTTACAAGGATTATAATGCTACATGGATTACTTGTAAAAGTAACCCTCCCCTGTTCATTAAATTCACTAGTTAACAAGTCATCTAACAAACCCATACTTTTTTACTACACGTTTATTAAATTTATTACAAGTAACATGTGGGTTTATTTGTATAAGTAAATCCACTTTCTTACATAAATAATTAATTTTATTACATGCCCAAAAGGTCCTCTTATAAATTGTTTAATCTTCTTACACAACTTCTTACACACTCCAACTAGTGTGTCAAGCCTACTAAGTAGGATACAACTCTAACGGTTTTAGGGTTCCTATAAAACCTACTATATAGGGCTGATAAATTTTTTAAGAAGCTTATGACCCCATTTTAATTTCCATTTTAACATATTGACAATTTTGGGAATATTAAATATGTGATTAGGGTGTGTAAGTTTAATTCTAATTAAGCCTCCTTAAAATTAATAACATATACACAAATTTGAATTTATACACAACTAATATTATTATCACAAGATAAACACATGTAATCGGCTAGGGAAAATAGGTTTGACACAATGGGTATTACAGTTTTGGATACAACCAACATAAGAACAAAATAACATAAAAAATAAACAACTTGATAACTATGATAACTTAGTCATAACAACCTAACAATGAGGAGTAAGAATATTATCGCATATTAAATAAAATTAAATATAAAATAATTAATATATCGTATAAAATATAACCTATTTATTTGATTCTAGGATTGCCTTTACCTAATGTATTTATGTGTTGTAGATCATTTTTTGACAATGAAGAAATTAAAAGGCAGATCTATGAAATTTTTCATAAAAGGCACATTAGTCCAAGGCCATGACCTTGTAGTAACCCCATCATCATTGTTATAAATAACCTCTACCCTCTTCACATGATAGAGGATATTTTGGACAAGCTCTATAGTGTCAATTTATTCACTAAAAATGATTGTAAGTTTCAATACCATCTAATTATTTTTTAACCCTGAACTAATTTTTGAAAATAGGATTTTGTTAGTCCATCACATAGTGATGTTATTAGTTAGTATATTCATATATGTGAGTTGTAATAATATTTCACCCTTATAAAATAGGAATTTGGATATGGATGAGAGTTGAATCCTCATTAATATGATATCATGCCCCTATACGTAATTCTCTATTATAAATAAAATAAAATTAAATTATTATTCTTGATATGATATTAGAGAGGGTTGTTCCTATATAATAATTATGATGGAGAAGATCCACTATAATTCCTAATTTTCCCAATAGAGACATTAGTTTGCAAGTTTCGATTAGTTTTGTGAATGCATTTTTTTCCAAATTTTTATATTAATTCATAGTTAATTTTAAGTTAGATTTTTATTGTTTACAAAATTTGTATATTCCCATTTGTAGTCTCATGGTAATTAATACCTACCACAACCAATTCAATTAAATATTTATTCACCTGCTACATCACTCAATAACCAACTTGAGTGTCATTATTATCTAGTACACCTCAACTGACAAACTTATGCATCTGAGGATCCAAGTCCAAATATATTTTATGTACACTTTTACTTTGCATTCATTCCATGTCTATGTTTCAAGGTTGTGCACATATTTTCATCCCCATCATGCACCTATTAATATTATGCATCGTTTTCATTTGACAACTATTATTTCAATATCACTTACACCTACTAGTCATAGCCTTATCATGTCAATATTACTTGAACCTACCACAAGCCCAAAAAAATTGGTATAGATCTATAAGGCAATAGACATTTTAATAGTTTGAATATCTAGGCCCTTCAAATAGTATAATCATTATTTCCCTTTAATTTTATTTCTCTTTTGTATCTTTTGGAGATACTTTTAGCACTCCCTTATCGTACTAGATTTATGTGCTATGTTATTAATTCCTATAGGCCATTATTGGCCTTATGTCAACATTAATATCTAAATTTAATTAAATTATTTTCTATCATATATATGATCTTGTCAACATAGTGGAATCTGTACAGACCCATGTGATCATTGTCCAATCATTCAAATCTTTCGACTTCAATGGATATGACCTTGACAGCCACATATAATTCATGTTTAGTTCATCCAACAATCTAATGTCACCACTAACAATCTATTTTTCACTATACAAATCCATAAATGATAAGCCCATGTATCACTGACAATTATTATTAAATATTAAATAAACTAATATAATCTAAAGACATTATTAAAGTTGGTTTTTTGGTTTGTAGTTTTGTTTTACGAAGTTTTAACTTGTATTATTAATAGTCATAGGTTGTATTTTATTTTTAGTTTATAATTTGTTTGATTTAATAGTTTGGTAATCTAGTCTATAGGTATTATATTTTTTTGTATAGGTTTAAATTAAATTTTTCAACATTTTAAATTGTTGATTAAAAAAATTGTGTTTTCATTATAATTTAGGTATATAATGGATATTAATAAATTTATTTATTTAATTTATGGTAATATATTCTAGATATATTAGAAATTATATTTCAATTTCTAGTTTTTTTTTTTTATGTTGGTTTATAAGTGTGTTTGGTAGTGTCAACCAATGTATGTTGTAAGAGTAAAAGTTAAATTACATCCTTGTAAAGGATGCATCATCAGGAGAACTTGACATTCATGGAGAATATGTATTTCCATTCTATGTTTTACTATCAAATACAACATGCAATGTAACCTAGCTACTTGAGCTAAGGCAGTTGGAGGCTATAAGAAAAGAAGGAAGGAGGCCAATAAAGCCTCGAGTTTGCTACTAACTCATAGGTATCAGCTTGTTATAGTGGAAAAAATAATTGCAAAAAGAATAAAATATAGTCAAGGATTTGTTAGTCATTGTAGACAATATTTATTAACTTTGGATATCAAATATTTAAAAACTTGTACCAAACTGACTAAATCTAAGAATGGCGTACAGTGGTGGTGGGTACTAGTTATGTTGTTCATGATTAGGTAGAAATGATCAAGTACAATGGTTATAAACATGAGGTTCAATGAGGTGGATAACACTCACTAAAGACATAGTGAGGACCCATTCCTACTATATTTATGTTTTTTAGTGTGATTTTTTGTCTGTGATGGTGTGTTCTCACTGAAGATTGATTTTAAATAGATATGTGTGTCCCTATTTAAATGTATATGTTATCTCACTAATTATATGTTCTCACTAAAGATAAATTTTAAATAGATGTCTCTATCTCTATTTAAATGTGTGGTGTGATTAATGATGATTTGTTCTCACTAAGTAGAAATTATAAATATATGTTAATCTCTATTTGCATATGTAGGTAATCACAAATAGATTTGTGTGTCTCTATTTGTTCATATATAATGTGTTTATAAGAAAATGTATACAATCACATAGATATAGAGGATGGACTAATATTTGTGTCCTTGTTCATTCTTGGAATGGTAATGTGATTCCATTCATGGATTGATTGATGTGTAGTTATCCATAAAAGTATGTGTTGAATTACATGTTTATTCAAGTTCATGAGTGGTGTTCCCTTTCCCTATGTTCATATTAATGGGGGGGGGATGTTGGAAATCATCATGTTAGTGCATCATATAGTGATGTTATTAGTTATAATATTAGTGTTAGTGAGTTATGATAAATACTTACCAATATAAAATAGGAATTTCAATATGGATGAGAATTTACTCCTAGTTAATAGCAGATCATGTCCCTATATTTATTTATCTATTATGTATAAAATTTAATTTAGTTATTATTCACAATACTAATGCATCTGTGATATTCGTATGGATGTTGAATTATGTCAAACATCCATTCACTACTTTATTTATTTTGGTCTACATTTTATGTGGAAAACTCCATATTAAACCAATAATAATGACATAGAGGTCTACACAATGAGAGAATACCATATTTACAAATTTATTCTTATTAGGATATGAAGCCACTATTCATAGGTCACTATTCATGGGAACTATTCATAGTCATTATTCATGGTGATGTGGTATATTGAGGTGGCATCTTGGTGATATGTCTTGGAGTTGTGAAAATGATGTGACATATAGGTGATGCGACATGTAGGTGATGTGGTAGGAAGGTGATGTGACAGGATGGCCCATGAAGGGTCCCAAGATGTGATTAGGATGAGGTTACATGGTGTGGGGTGTAGTACTCCACTAGAGGACATGGATTTGTCATTAGTTGTCACATGTGGGTTGTCACATGGTGCAAAAGACAAGGGTTATGGTATGTGTTGAATTTATAATATGTTCCATGATTCACATGTTTAATAAATGTCAAAAGGTGATTGTAACACCTTTTATACTCACGTGATCACATGTGAAGATGAAGACAATAATACACTATTGAAAATGTTCATCACATGTGTGAGTGGGGTGCAATTCTTAGAGTCACATGGGGTGGCTTGGATCTTGTTTAAAGTGTATCTTGTCTAAGGTGGGATTAGATTTTATCTAGTGGAGGTTCATTTTTTTATGAATTTTAGCACAAGGGGACAACCACCACTAAGACTGCATGAAACCCACTCCAATGTGGAAAATTTTTAGATTAGTTATGAAGTTATCTCTCCCTCTCCCTCTTCTCTCTCATTATTGTAAAATGTTATACAAAATTATGTTCTCCTTTCTTATTATTATCCCATCCTTAGAGAGATCACTCTTGGATCATGGTAGAAGATTTGAGCTTGTAAGGTGTCAGGGAAGTCCAAGAACAAACACACCTCTGTTCTGATTCCTCTTGTTGGATCTTGCTCCTCAGAAAGAGCACAGTATGATTACCAAATATAAGCAATTATAAATGCAGAAATAACCAGAAACACAAATAGCTAGAATTCACCAATAGCACAAAATATGAGAGACAATACACTATCTTGTATTAACACTTTACAGAAAAGAATACAACAAAGAGCCGCCACACTCTTTCACCTTACAGAGGTTTGCCACACCTCAAGTGTACAGTAATTCTTCTCACACAACACTCTCCTACACAAAAAATGGTCCCAACAACCAACTCACAAACAGAATTGGTGTTCACCTCTCCAACTAGTCAGTAATAACCCTGCCAGTTCACCAAGCACTCAAAAGTACTTCAAGTTTATCTCCCATGAACCTGCAACCTGCAATTCAACAGACCATACTCACATGTAGATCCCCTATGAGCTTGCAACAACCTGCAACTCAATGATCTTACAATAAAAGCAACTTATTTGCCTTCCTTTCTGTCTCATGCCTTAATTACAATACATGCCAATGGGTCTATAAATAGATCCCTAACTCAAACACTAACTTAGACTCTTAATTTAGACAATTATCCTCGCAACCAAAGACTCTAACTGGCCTTTACATGCAAACACTTCATTTACTTAACTAACTGTCCATGTAACGAGCAGTTCTGGAACACACAGGCGATCGACGTCGGTCCCTACTAGTCTAGTTCTGCCGATGTCGGCCGACTCCCTGCCGTCGCTGGTGGCCTTCTGCACTGGGTCACGACCGACATCGGTCCTGCTACCGATGCCGATGCTCCTGGATCTCAGCAACCTTCCTGTTCCACCTATTTGCAAAGAGTTGAAGCTTTTAGCTCCACAACTCAACAATCTCCCACTTGGAGATAAATAGCTGTAACTTATACCTGTACCTGTACTTAGTCTAGTTTGTTCCCTTGGCTTTGTATCCCTCCTCAAGATCACTCTTGAAGACCAACCACCACAAACCTGTAGTGTAAAACCTGTCATCTAAATCACCTGCCACATCTACATCTACAACCATGTAGAAATTAACCTGAACCTGCATAGCTAGTGCACCTGCTGCTAGTCCCTATAAGAATCCACTGAACTGTCCTCCAATGGTTCTCTTCCGGATTGGCTCCAACTTGTGACAACTCCCACTGCTTGGAAAAAACTTAGGTTTAGTACATACCATGCACTCAACCTCATTATGTGAATCAAGACACCTGTTCATAGAACTATCTAACCATCGGCGTGCTAACCGGTTTCACACAATCATCCTGAAACAAAGTCAACATATGACCTACCATGTCTCTAGAACACACTCATGCCAAAGAATCTTGCTGCTCCCAGATTCTCCATGACAAACACCTGAACTAGATTTACCTTTAGTTTAGCAATACCTGTATATGTAACCCTGCAACAAGCACATCATACAAAAATAGGATAGTGTAGCTAATACTATCCAACCTGGTAAAGAGAAACACAATGATCAAACCTCCATTGCCCTGCAGCTAATACAAGACCATATACCCTGATCTTCCATCTCACGTATCCATTTTCGCTCTTCTTTATTCTGAACATCCATTCGTCTCTCAGTGCTTACTTCCAACTTGCCACTCTACCCAAAACACCTGTTTGGTTCTCCTCCAAGGAATCACATCCTCATCCATGCCTAGCTCCCACTGTTTCCTGGATCTCCCTGTTCTGCTTCTTTAATAACTTCCTGGTCCTATGCCATAAGTGAGCAACAAGTAGTGTAAAGAAGGGAAATGACGAATTTAAGAACTTACTTACACCTTTAGTCCTCCATATGGGCGCTTGAGACTCCATGACAGCTTGCTGTCCACCCAAAATTCATCTCAGTAACCGATGCCGGTCACATCTCAGTCTGCAGATGATCGAAGTCAGTTTCCTGTGACTGCAACCTTACCGACATCGATTTCCCCTGGCTGACGCCAGTCAATATCTGCCCTGAGTCATCGACGTCGGTCTGCACATAGCCGACGTCGGTCCCTGTCTGGACACCGACGCCGGTTTTCCTGCCGACGTTGGTCTCTGTGTTTTTCTTGTGAGACCTAACTTTTTCTCGCGAGCTCTTTTTGGATCAAATCCTTGTCCAAATCACCCTTGCTCTGCTCAAAATTCTTCTGCATCTTGTGCTGAACTCTGTCCATCACCTTCTCCTTAAAAACCAAGGCTTTCCTATTCTTGTCACTAACATCGGGTTCCTCAAGAAATGTTACCTTCTTCTTCTGCATACAGAAACCACGATCCATACCTTCCAAATCCGAAAGCATATCCTTTGACTCAATAACAAGCATCTCTTTCTTATCATGTGACCAAGCCTATCAAGCCACATCTCTGAATCTACAGCTGAAGTAGAAAAACCAGAAAGAGAATCAGTAGTACAAGTAGATAGATAAAGCGTACTACTTTCTTACCTCTAGCTACAACAAGTGTACCCTTGGTAACCTTCCATGAGTCCACTGTGAGAGTTACTGTGCAACCCTCATCACCCAAACTTCTAACAGAAATTAAATTTCGTTCCAGAACTGGGACATGCATGACTTCTTTTAACACCGATGTGTTACCTGTCTACAGTTTTAGCTTCACTTTCCCTTTGCCAACAATCTAACAAGGCTTACCATCCCCTACATAAATTTCTCCAAAATCTCCCTGGACATACTCATGAAAAAATTCCCTATGTGGGGATGCATGAAAAGAGGCACCAGAATCTAAAACCCAAGATTCTACTTTATCCAAAGAACATACCAGAGCATCCCGTGCAGCATAATCTGTAACGTCTACTTCTTCTTCATGTTCTTCATGCTGATCTGTACCTGATCTACAATCTCTCTTTAAGTGCCCTTGCTTTCCACACTTCCAGCAGGTTATTCTGCCATACCTGGACTTGGATCTTCTTCCTGTCTTGGACCTAGATCTCCCGTGCTCTATCCTTTCTCTTTGCCTTCCTCTGCCTTCAACACCCAAAGCATTTCCTGATGATTCACCTGTGCTATTCCTACATATCTCTTCATTCAAGATCACACTTACAACATCATCCACTTTTAAGACTTTTGAAGGAGACACAGTATTAGAAACTGCCATTACCAAACCTTCCCAACTTTCAGGTAATGAACACAAGATTAAGAGAGCTCTAATTTCATCATCAAATACAATATTGATTGAACTTAACTGGTTTACCAAACCATGGAAATCACTAAGATGGCTATGAACAGATCCACCTTCCAACATTTACAAATTAAATAAACGCTTCATAAGAAATACCTTATTAGAAGCTGAGGGTTTTTCATATAAATTTGCCAAAGATTCCATCAACTCCACCGTTGTCTTACGCTGTGATATGTTGGAAATCACAGATGATGCAAGACTCAATCTAATAGATCCCAGAGCCTTCCGATCAAGAACCTCCCATTCTTCATCTTTCATATCTGAGGGTTTGCAAGTAACCCCTCCCAATGGTAAGTACAAATCTTTTTGATACAGATAATCCTCAATCTGCATCCTCCATAATTGGTAGTTCTTGCCATTAAACTTTTCTATCCGTAGCTTACTGTCTTCTGTCATTGCTCAACTCCCACTCAAACAAAAACCCTGTGAGTACCTGTAATCAAAACACACTAACCAGATCTAATCCAATCTGTTAGTATCCCAACCAAAAGCTCTGATACCACTTGTCAGGGAAGTCCAAGAACAAACACACCTCTGTTCTGATTCCTCTTATTGGATCTTGCTCCTCAGAAAGAGCACAAAATGATTACCAAATATAAGCAATTATAAATGCGGAAATAACCAGAAACACAAATAGCTAGAATTCACCAATAGCACAGAATATGAGAGACAATACACTATCTTGTATTAACACTTTACAAAAAAGAATACAACAAAGAGCCGCCACACTCTTTCACCTTACAGAGGTTTGCCACACCTCAAGTGTACAGTAATTCTTCTCACACAACACTCTCCTACACAAAAAACGGTCCCAACAACCAACTCATAAACAGAATTGGTGTTCACCTCTCCAACTAGTCAGTAATAACCCTGCCAGTTCACCAAGCACTCAAAAGTACTTCAAGTTGATCTCCCATGAACCTGCAACCTGCAATTCAACAGACCATACTCACATGTAGATCCCCTATGAGCTTGCAACAACCTGCAACTCAATGATCTTACAATGGAAGCAACTTATTTGCCTTCCTTTCTATCTCATGCCTTAATTACAACACATGCCAATGGGTCTATAAATAGATCCCTAACTCAAACACTAACTTAGACTCTTAATTTAGACAATTATCCTCGCAACCAAAGACTCTAATTGGCCTTTAGATGCAAAAACTTCGTTCACTTAACTAACTGTCCATGTAATGAGCAATTCTGGAACACACAGGCGACCGACGTCGGTCCCTGCTAGTCTGGTTCTGTCGACGTCGGCCGACTCCCTGCCGTCGCCGGTGGCCTTCTGTACTGGGTCACGACCGACGTCGATCCTGCTGCCGACGCCGGTGCTCCTGGATCTCAGCAACCTTCCTGTTCCACCTGTTTGCAAAGAGTTGAAGCTTTTAGCTCCACAACTCAACAAAGGCATGGAATCTTAGCTCACTTAGATGTTTGGGTTGTAAACATCATTCATGCTTATGTGCTTAAAGCCTATAAGACTTAGATGAGAACATTGTTCACCTAGTTTGTGTGTAATCATGGGGATGCATGAGGTTAGAGGTCATCATCATGTCAATGATTGTTCCCATTTTGGGCATGTCTAAAGCCATGACACCATCATTTTTGCTCCCTCACATATGTATTTACCTGGGGCATCATCAATTTGTAACTCATTTCTTGTGTCAATATCTTTCTTCATCCCTCTTCTTCACAACATCTCAAACCCTCTTTAGTTTATCCACACATATCACCCCTTGTGTCCTCTTTCAAGTGGTCATTCATCTCATCCCTCCTTGAATATCCCCTCAATGGGGCATCATCCATCCCAACATACTAGCATTCATCCATGACCATCTTTCTTCTTTGAAAAACCATTATTCTTCTTCTAGATGCAATGTCCTTTCAAATAGGGGAAAAATGTATACATGTAAAAATTATCACTTCATTGTCATCACTAATTCTACCATTGGTCAACACTAACTATCACATCATAATCCTTGATTCACCATAATATCATATTATTATCCTATTCTAATATTCTTTATATTTTTTCATCTCACACACTAACTTTGTTCCTCATCCAGTGTCAATTAATCATCTATTATCATCCTTTTGTCACTCTATTTAATCACTAAACATATCCTCTAATATTTATGAATTTAAAATTCACTCCCACTACCCCTATCTACCTACTACTAGCTTCTCCTATAATGATAATAGCTAACCTCTATATAATTATCATTTATCAAGACCTAATCATCATTAGACACCTATATTGGAAACTAGAGTCTTCTACTCTCTAAAAGTCTCTACCATCCT
>JARHVA010005443.1:1117500-1170000 GCA_037957365.1 Torreya grandis | reverse complement strand
CAAGCTCTTCCTTCTGAGATCTTCATCTAACAAGCTCCTCCCATGGCTTTACAACAACCAAAATGAGCCATGGGTAAGAGGTTAGATATAATTTACTACCTAAAACCTCCACAAAATCTCATTAGTGGAGGGAGTAGCCTCCTTACAAGGCTTATAATGCCACATGGATTACTGGTAAAAGTAACCCTCCCTTGTACATTAATTGTACTAGTTAACAAGTCATCTAACAAGCCCATTCTTTTTTCTTACACATTTATTAAATTTGTTTCAAGCAACATTTGGGTTTATTTGTACAAGTAAACCTAATTTATTACATAAATAATTAATTTTATTACATGCCCACAAGGGCCTCTTATAAATAATTTAATCTTCTTACACAACTTATTACACACTCAAACTAGTGTGTCAAGCCTACAAAGTAAGGTACGACTCTAATGGTTTTAGGGTTCCTAAAAAGCCTATTATATAGGTCCCATAACCTTTTTAGGAAGCATATGAACCCATTTTCATTTCCTTTTTTACATATTGACAATTTTAGGAATATTAAATATGTTATTAGAATGTGTAAGTTTAATTTTACTTAAGCCTCCTTAAAATTAATAAGATATGCTTAACTATTAGCAACTAGATGGAACACAACTTTGAATTTATACACAAATAATAATTTTCACACAAGATAAACACACATAATTGGCTAGGCAAAATATTTTGAGATAATGGGTATTACAGTTTTGGATACAACCAACGTGAGAACAAAATAATATAGAAAATAAACAACTTAATAACTATGATAACTTAGTAATAACAACCTAATAATGAGGAGTAAGAATATTATCACATATGAAATAAAATGAAATATAAATCAATTCATATATTGTTTAAAATATAACCTATTGATTTGATTCTAAGACTACCTTTACCTAATGTATTTATATGTTGGAGATCATTTTTTGAGAATGAAGAAAGTAAAAGGTAGATATATGAACTTATTCATAAAAGGCACATCAGGACAAGGTCATCACCTTGTAGTAACCCCATCATACTTGTGTTAAAGAACTGCTGCCCCCTTCACATGATAGAGGACCTTTGGAAAAGCTCTATAGTGTCAATTTATTCACTAAAATTGATTATAAGTTTCAATACCATCAGATTATTTTTTAGTCATGAAATATTTATAACATGATCTTCAAATCTAAGGAATATTTATTTGAGTCAATGGTTATACCCTTCGACTTAAGTAATTTTTGAAAATAGGATTTTGTTAGTACATCACATAGTGATGTTATTAGTTAGAATATTCAAATATGTTAGTTGTAATAATAGCTGACCCTTATAAAATATGGATTTGGATATGGATGAGAGTTAACTCCTTATTAATATGATATCATGCCCCTATATGTAAATCTCCATTATGAACCAAATCTAATTGAATTATTATTCTTGATATGATATTATAGAGGGATATTCCCATCTAATAAGTGTGATGGGGTAAAGCCACTATAATTCCTAATTTCCTTAGTAGAGACATTAGTTTGTGAGTTTATATTAGTTTTGTGACTGCATTTTTCTCCAATCTTTTATATTAATTCATAGTTAATTTCAAGTTAGATTTTTATATTTTATAAAATTTATATAGTTTCATGTGTAGTCTCGTGGGCATTAATACCTACTATGACCAATTAAAATAAATATTTGTTCCCCTACTACATCACTCAATGACCAACTCGAGTGTCCTTAGCATCTTCTACACCTCAACCTACAAAGTTGTGCATCTGAGGATCCAAGTCCAAGTAGATTTTATGCACACTTTTACTTTAAATTCATTTCATGTCTATGTTCCAAGGTTGTGCACATATTTGCATCACCATCATGAACAAATTAATATTATGTATCATTTTCATCTGAAAACTCTTATTTCAATATCAATTACACCTACTAATCATAGCCTTTTCATGTCAATGTTTCTTGAACCTACCACAAGCCCAAATAATTTGGTATAGATCTGTAAGGCAACACATAGTTTACTAGTTTGAAGATCTAAGCCCCTTAAATAGTAGAATCATTGTTTCCCATTAAATTTATTTCTCTTTTTGTATATTTTGGAGATACATTTGGCACTCCCTTAACGTAATGGGTTCATGTGCTATGTTATTCATTTCCATAGGCCATTATTGGCCTCATGTCCACAATAATGTCTAAATTAAATTAAATTGTTGCCTATCATATGTATGATCTTGTCAACATAGTGGAATCTTTATAGACCCATTTGATCATTGTCCAATCATTCAAATCTTCTGAATTCAATGGATATGACCTTGAAAACCATTGACAATCTATTTTTCAATATGCAAATCCATAAATGCTAAGCCCATGTATCACTAACAATTATTATTAAATACCAAATTAGTTAATATAATCTAAAGGCATTATTAAAGTTGGTTTTTTGGTGTGTAGCTTTGTTTTATGAATTTTTAACTTGTATTATTAATAGTCATAAGTTGTATTTTTTTTCAGTTTGTAATTTGTTTGTTTCAATAGTTTGGTAATTTAGTCTATATTTATTATATATTTTTATATAGTTTTAAATTTATTTTTTTAATATTTTAATTTGTTGATTAAAAATTTATGTTTTCATTATAATTTAGGTATATAATAGATATTAATAAATTTATTAGTTTAATTTATATTAATATATTTTAGCTATATTAGAAACTAAATTTAAATTTCTAGGTTGTTGTTATTTTGGTTTATAAGTGTGTTTGGTAGTATCAACCAATGTATGTTGTAAAAGTAAAAGTTAAATTCCATCCTTGTAAAGGATGCATTATCATGTGAAGCTAACATTCATGGGGAACATGTATTTCCATTCTATATTTTACTATCAAAGATGACATGCAATGTAACCCAACTAATTGAGCTAAGGTAGTTGGAGGCTAGAAGAAAAGAAGGAAGGAGGCCAATAAAGCCTTGAGTTCATTGCTAACTCATAGGTAGCAGCTTGTTGTAGTGGAAAAACCAAATGCACCTAAAATAAAATATAGTCAATAATTTTTTAGTCATC
Organism: Torreya grandis; assembly: GCA_037957365.1. Lineage (NCBI taxonomy): Eukaryota > Viridiplantae > Streptophyta > Pinopsida > Cupressales > Taxaceae > Torreya > Torreya grandis. The sequence goes on along the minus strand of JARHVA010005443.1, from coordinate 1,166,939 downwards.
ATAGACACTAATGATTAACTCTAGCTATCAAAGATTTAAAAACTTGCACCACACTGACTAAATCTAAGAATGGTATACAGTGGTAGTGGGTTCCAGATATCTTATTCGTGATTAGGTGGAAATGATCAAGTACAATGGTTGTAAACATGAGGTTCAATGAGGTGGACAACACCCACTAAAGACATAGTGAGGACCCATTTTCACTATATTAATGTTTTTTAGTGTGATTTGGTGTCTGTGATGATGTGTTCTCACTGATGATTAATTTCAAAGAGATATATGTGTCCCTATTTATATGTATGTGGTGTGTCACTCATTATATATTCTCACTAAAGATAAATATTAAATAGATGTGTGTGTCCCTATTTAAATGTGTGGTGTGATCAGTGATGATGTGTTCTGACTAAGTACAAAATATAAATAGATTTTAGTCTCTATTTGCATATGTAGATAATCACAAGTAGATGTGTGTGTCTTTATTTGTGCATATCTAATGTATTTGTAAACAAATGTCTATGATCACAAAAATATAGAGGATGAGCTAATAGTTGTGTCCTAGTTCATACTTTTATTAGTAGTGTGATTCCATTCATGGATTTATTGATTTGTTGTCATCCATTAAAGTATCTATTGAATTACATGTTTATTCAAGTTCATGAGTGGTGTTCCCTTTCCGTATGTTCATCCTAATGGGGGGAATGTTTGAAATAGTTATGTTAGTGCATCATATAGTGATGTTGTTAGTTATAATATTAGTCTTAGTTAGTTGTGATAAATACTTGCCACTATAAAATAGGAATTTGAATATGGATGAGAATTTACTCCTAGTCAATAGTAAAACATGTCCCTATATGGACTTATCTATTATGAATAAAAATTAATTGAGTTATTATTCTTGATATTAATGCATCTATGACATTCAAATGGATGTTGAATGATGTCATTCATCCATTCACTACTCCATTTATTTTGGTCTACCTTCTATGTGGAAAACTCCATATTGAACCAATAATAATTACATAGAGATCTACACAATGAGAGAATACAATATTTACAAATTGATTAGCATGTGAAGCCACTATTCATGGGCCACTACTCACAATCACTATTCATGGTGGTGCGGCCTATTAAGATGGCATCTTGGTGATGTGGCTTGAACTTATGAAAATTATGTGGCATACAAGTGATGTGCCATGCACATGATGTGGCAAGAAGGTGAAGTGATAAGATGGCCCATAAAAGGTCCCAAGATGTGATCAAGATGAGGTGATGTGGTGTGGGGCGTAGCAATCCATTAGAGGACATGGATTTGTCCTTAGTTTTCACATAGTGCAAAAGACAAGGGTCATGGTATGGTGTTTAATTTATAATAGGTTTTATGATTTGCATGTATATGAAAGGTTAAAAGGTGATTGCAACACTTTTTAGACTCTTGTGATCACATGTGAAGATGAAGACAAGAATGAACTATTACAGATTAACCTCACATGTGTGAGTGGCGTGAAATTATTGGAGTCACATGGGGTGGATTAGATCTTGTTTAAAGTGGATAATCCAATTTGTTGACCCTTGGAGATGAAGACAAGAAGAACATGATTGAGTTTCTAGACTCACTTTTGGAAGTGGGAAAAGTTTTCAGAGCTACATGAAGGTGACCTTAGATCTTGTCTAGTGGAGGGTAATTTTTTGATGAATTTTGGCATATGGGGACAACCACCACTAAGAACACATGAAACCCACTCAAATGTGGTGAATTTTTGGAGTATCCTTGACTTTATCTCTCCCTCTCTCTCTTCTTTCTCATTATTGTAAAATGATATAAAGCATTATGCTCTCCTTTATTATTTTTATCCCATCATTAGAAAAATCACTCCTTGTAAAAGGTTGGAACTTGTAAGGTATTGAAGCTTAGATCACATAGATGATTGGGTTATAATAATCATTCATGCTTGTGTGGTTACAGCCTATAAAGCTTAGATGAGAAAATCACTCACCTAGTTTGTGTGTAAGCATGGGGATCCTTGAGGTTAGAGGTTAGATCCTGGAAGGCTATGTTAGCTTGGATCACTTGGATGAATAAATGGATCTTGGAGTATTTTTAGCTCAAATCATGTATATGGATTTTGATTCTTTGGATCTCACCTTAGATGTTACGGTTATTAGCATCATGATGAAGTTACATGTTACAACTTGGAGGTTAGAGTATGTAAGGCTTGGTTGTAAGATTTGTTCACCTGAGAGCTTATAATCACTGGAAATGAGTTTTTGGGAGGATATATTGTTATATAAGAAATTTTATGATGAATAATGAAGTCTGGATACTACCTTTTCCCCATGGTTTTTCCCTGGCTAGTTTTGCAGGATTTTCACGTATATCTTGTGTAATGTGTTTTCTCTTTTTTTCTTTTTTATGTAGCTTGTTTTTATTTTCACATTTAAATTATTGCACATCTATTAATATTAGGAATATTTCATCCTAACAAGTGGTATCAGAACTTTGGTTTAGAATTTGACATGTTTGTACCAAGAGTTGTGCCCTAGATCCTAAGAAGTGGTATGAGAGCCATAGTTGTAAGCTAGTTTGAGTAAATCATGTCCCTATATGTACTTATATATTATGAATAAAATTTAATTGAGTTCTTATTTATTATAATAATACATCTATGACATTCATATGGGTGGTGAATGACATCATTCATCCATTCAATACTCCATTTGTTTTGGTCTACCTTATATGTGGAAAACTCCATATTGAACCAAGAATAATTAAATAGAGATATACAAAATGAGAGAATAAAATATTTAAAAATTTATTCCAAACATGATTAATCTCCTTTGAAAATATACAAATGATTGATAGGCTTATCTATGAAAATTTTACAATAATATACAAAATCTAAAGTTTGTTGGATACAACCAATGAAGAGAACAAACTAACATAACAAATAAACAATTTTTTTACTATGTTATTTAGTCATAATAGCCTAAAAAATAGGAGTGAGAATATTATATCACATTAAAAATAATGAAATATCAATAAATTAATATATCATAGAAAATATAACCTACGATAAAAGATATACCCTATGATTCATCATCATTCCTCCTAACAATAGAAAAAAAGGATTTTAATGCCCTTAAAACCAAAGGAAAAGGATAAGACATTTGTTATAGAATTCCATTAGGCCTAGTCTGAAAGTATATGTTATTTATAGCAAGTCATGAATTAGTACAACTCTATCATGTTTTTCGATTCTTCATATTACAAACTTGATCTACATTAAGAAAAATCTAAAAAATTAAGAAAAATATATACATGGTCAATGATAAGAATATCATAATATAATATTGACTCATGTAATTATTGGTAAGATTCTTATTGTGTTATAATATCAAGTTGTTAAGCATTCTTGAACACTGCTAGATAATAGTGTAATGTCTATATGAAACATGTTTAACCTTTATATGTGTCTTCCCCTAGAAGCAACATGTGTACAAGTACAACTAAACTTTTTCCCTAACTTAAAAATGATGAGGGACATGGTGACAATCCATAAGCAACTTCTACTTCTCTTGATTCTTCTAAAGAATATAATTAGATTTAGACTGAAAAAGCTAAAATCCTCACATGGAGGAGTGGGCCTTATCTTTCTCTTTTTGAATGTGTTTGGTACTCGAGAAAGGCAAAGATAAGGGTAACTCATAGGGATCCAAAGAATGAAAAACCAAGACAAACCTCAAAATATCAATGAGATTTATAAGAATAGATTCCTCATTTTTAGGAATGTTTGATGTGGGTTAGGCTCAAATCCCACTTCCCTGGAGAGGTATGGTGGAATATCATAGAGTATAGACAAGGGTTTTATTAACAACTATTGTTGCCCATCTAACTATTTGATTGAAATGTTGTGTAAAAACTAATAATAACTCCTAAAAACTTCAAGGATTAAATTAAAAAATGACCTAGAAAACATGAATTGTGATGAGAATTACTGATGGTAGGTAGACAAATGGATCACCAAACTGACTCAAATAAAAATTAGGCTAAGTCACTTAAAGAACATATCTTGCGACAAGTAATGAACTTAGCCATATTTATAAATCAATTGATAATCATAAAAACATAATCACGCACTATAAATTCATCTAAAAACCACTCACCAAATCTATGGAAATGCTTTCCCAAGGAGGAGTGGGTATGATAAAGGACAACTCAAGCCTTCCTATCAATTAGCTCATTTGGATCAGAAACAACCTTATTGCACAACCCCTCAAGAATTTAACGACATCATCCTGCATATGAAAAAATAGAGTAAATGCTTTAAATGATAAGGTGTCTTCTACTTGTAAATTCTACCACCAAAAAGAGTAATGTTTGCCTCATTAAGAAGAGAAGTTTGGTGATCACATGATACACACAACTTATTAATTATTTACAACCCTTCTTTAATGTGGAAATATTGAAAGGGTTCCAAATTGGATTATGTTGGATGTTGGAGACCTTTTTAGACATTCCAAAATTTTGGATCATTTACACACTAAGAAGCTCGAGTCTTAAATCTAAGGTTTGAAGTGGTAATAATAGTCAAGGTGCAAACCATAGGAGGTTAGCTCAAACAATATACAATAGTATTGGTGGTCTCCTTTATTATATTTGATTACCAAATGGAACTTTCATATAATGAGGCTCACTTCATAAATTGGATTGAGGATAAAGAAGAGGATATTAATCAATATGGACAATAGTTTCTTTTCCTATAAGATAGTGTTTTGAGTATTTTATATCTTGGACTAATGTGCATATAATGCATTATCAATTTTTTGTATTTGTGTTTGGCTATAGAGTAGGTTTCTGAATGATAGGACACCAAATGCCATTCTTATTCAAAACATATCCAAGTATAAATTGTGAAGTATATATCATGATCTCAAAAGGTTGGGATAGATTGGGAAACACAAAAATGTGTGAATAATGCATGTTTTTTTTTAGTGCATTCAATTCATGAGGATGATCCTTTATACACTGAAACACAACATTGATATTTTTTAGTTAGTGAAAAAATGATAAAATGTCTGAATATCCAAGGATCAACTTATGGTAGAAGATTTCAAGATAGAAAATATATAGCTATATAATGGTAGAATGAGGTGACCATTTGGGAAGAACTTCCAATTGGGCAGGACCCACCTGCATTCCATGGGCATTAATCAAAAATCCAAGATAGGAGATTCATGTCTAACCAAAAGAACACTTTGAAAAATTAGCAACAAATGTTTTTTGCTAGAGTATGCCAATAACACATTCTAGTGTTAGAGATGTACCTTGCTTATGTTAGAGAAGACAAGGATATCATCTAGATAGATATTAAACAACTGATTAATTAAATATATAAAGACATCATTACCCAATTTTATGAATGTGAAAGGTGCATTTATGATCCCAAAAGGCATCACTTACCACTCAAAAAGACCCATTTTAGTATTGAAAGTTGTCTTCCATGTGTCCACTACCTAAACTTTCCCTATCGATAGTCACTCTTAAAATCAATTTTGGAGAATAACTATGCACCTTGATCTTTGTCTAGTATATTGCTAATAATGTGAGGTAGTGGATATTTATTTTTTTAAATTAATCTTATTTGATGCTTGAAAATAAATACAAAGACACCGAGTTCTATATTTATTAACCTCAAGCAAAATTTAAAAAAAACAATGTGATGTAGTTTATTGGATGAAACATTTGGCCAACAAATCATCAATTTTCCATTTGATATCATTACTTTGAATAATTTATTTACAATACAATGGGGCATTGGGAAGTGGTAAAACATGAAGAAGATCAATTTTGTGAGTGTTTCCTCTATTTGGGGGGTGTGTCTTAATCTCTTAAAACACGTTTGAATATGACTAAAAGAACTAATCAATACTTGAATGTTATATGAGAAAATTGAATTTTGGTGTTATTGGATTAGATCATGGCCTTGTGAAAATAATGTGATTTTTTTTATGTTTGATTAATAATTTACTTGCTTCCCTACAATTGATTACTAAATTTTTTTTGTTTGTGGTAAATCCAATAAAGTTATTTTATTTATTTTTAATCTTGTTGCCATGTATAGGTGTGGTTAAATGCAACATAGAGATATTTCCTATCATATTGATAGGGTTTCCCAAGAAACATGCCACAACATTCCATAGCGGTCACATCAAAAGTGACCTTATCAACAACTTGGGACTAAAATTAAAAGACATTTTGCATGTGTGGGTGATCTATGGGGAGGAAATAGTATCCTTCCATCTAAATGCATGTATATGGTGATGTGGATCCATTGGAAAGTATAGTTTTTTTCAAAAATGTATCTCATAAAAAAAAATTATTCAAGCCATTATTAATGATACAATTGTCTGAGAATTCATGTGTGAGGATAGAATGAGTAACAAACAAACTATTGCAAACCTCTTGAGAAGTTTGATGATACATTACTAGTTCAACATTTCAACTCGTTGTAAATTGTATCATCACTGTAAGTATCAATGGGAATGTTATTTGTTTCCTCATCAGGAGACTATACAATTAAAGGATTCATCTTCAGTTTAAAACACGTGGTATGTTGAACGCAGTCCCACGACTTCTCACCACCAAAATATTCTAAATAAATTTCACATCCAAATTTGTATGAGGTACAAGCACGATAGTGAAAGGATATACAGACCTGCATGATGTGGAGTCTGAGGTAGATGGCTCACAGTGGGAACAACCAGATGATGAGCGAATTGAGGATACCCAGCTCCGTCATAGATCCTTCTACAGAAACCTATCAGGATTTGTGAAGTGTTTGGATATAATTCGCTTCAGATCGGTTGGAAATATACAGGGACCGTACAGAACAAGTATGTTATATGATGCACACGATCAATAATCAGTCAGATTGTTGCTCAAACTGATATCATGGATCACAAATCAGATATAGACAAGTCAGATGTTACTGAGTTGAGCAGACAACAAATAATTCAATGTTGATATGATGATATGAGAAAAACACTCAGGATTGTTGTGTGGTTTGATGCTTTGTTACTTTGAATGTTCCCTATTTAGACGACAAACAATATACTATTAAAACACATATATGCATGTAATAATGGCATAGAGATCTTGATGGCACTCAACTTGACAACGCACGAGTCTTGTAGATCACTTGAAATAATCGAGACTATAGATGGTGTCCCGATAGACAAGAGAAGCACAAAATTTGGGAAGTCAAGCAGAAACACTAATATATATCTAAACATAACAAGCTAAAATTTAATATTCAAAAACTAATTTCTCATGCACTGGGTTATAATAGAGATTTACTTCCCTTGCCAATAAATGATCAATCCATAAGAGGAATCTCCTGCTCTGATACCTCTATTGAAAAATGAAAGATTTGAAAAAAAAAAGTAGTGCAAAATAAATTTCAATCTCACAAATAATAATACAATGTTTTATTATTTTTTTTTATTATTTCTCTCTATTGATTTCATTCAAACACATTATAAATATATAAGACTGATTTTTATAATAAAGGATTTCTAAATCTCTACAATTTCTCAACCACTTAAATAAATATTTTATTTGTACAACAATATTAAAACCAAATATGTATGTAACAATATAATATCTTATCATATTATTTATACGATTACACACTAACCAAAATGATATTTACCTCTCGGTAAATACTCAAACTTACACAATGTAAAATTTAATCACTAATAGTTACTGAGAGAGATAATTAAAAAATCTTGTAAAAATTTGTATATATATATCTATTTGAATATGGAAACCTACATCCATATCTATTTGTGTATGGTAATTTCAGCTCACCTTGAATTCTTTCACTAATTTCATATACTATATGGTCTCACACTTATCTACCCCTTATTTATTTCTCAAGATCATAGTGGAACATGATGTGTCATTCATACATAACTCATTGTCATGTTTTATAAAGTAACATATTACCTCATTTCCCACCATCACCGCCGTTATAAATATTAAAATATTGTTACCTAATATTTTATGCTCAAAAAGTGAAATGATTCCCACAGTTATTGGATTCACATGAATAATGCTTACTGATTTACACTCTTTCACTTACAAAACTCTAGTTTACTAAAAAAAAAATATTATATCCCTTCCAACATAACCTTGCACCTTTGGTGCAATTGCTAGTTAAATAATTTATGAATAAAACACAACCTAATGTCTTTCTAATTTGATAAAATATAAGATTACATGATTCAAGTAAAAAATCTCTAGAGAATTGTACTAATTAGTAAATATCATTGTCTAGAATATTGTTGATATATAACTAGAAGATGTTTATCATCTTATAGACTATAGATATCTTGCACCAACCATGTATTGTCTGGTACCATGAACATTAATAATTGAGCCTATTGAAGGTGAAATCAAGGTGTCAATCTCAATAAAAAGCCCTGATGACCATGATCTGTGTACAAGTCATATTAAGAGGCCATACATAAGACAAAGGGCACCATCAGTGCACCCTGATAAAAAAGAAAGTATATATGAAAAATGTGTGTATTTATAATAGGTTAATGTAGAAAGAAAACTGGTTTTGTAGTTTGTATTTTTTTAATAAAAAATTAATATTTTTTTAAGGTCCTAATGTATTTGAGAGTAATCCAAAAAGGATAAAGATTTACAACTTGAATTATAAAATTATCAGTATTAATTTTATTATATATTATTCGAAATCATTCATAGTAAGTACGAAAGTAAAACCTAGCAATAGTAACAACACACAATTTATAATTGTGCATGAAATATGAGTATTGATCTAGTGGTAATAATAGTAATATGCGAACAGGTAATTAAAAATGCAAGGTCTACTTAATTAGTTGTTATAGAACTATAGGTGGCCATGACAATAGATTACAAGTGTCATTATTACAACAAAAAAAGTTGTCCTTCCAAAATCTATCTAAACTATGTTGCTATAGTCCTTCTGAAATCTATATAAACTATGTTGCTATAGTCCTTCTGAATGCCTTATGATACCAAACTATGTTGCTATAATTTTATTAGACGTAGTCAAGGGCACTTACTAAAAAATACTTAACATTATATATTTATTAATTTTTAATGTAATAGTGAATTTTCATTGACTGACATGATTTTTGGTAGTAAATAATTGCTTATAATGAAAGCTATAGTACTATGCCTTACGATAGATATTAATAACTCATTATTCATAACTTCAACATCAAAAACAAGATATTTTACACTATTTTATTTATAGAAGATTATATATTGTCAAACACATATTCATCTAAAAATTAATCCTCTCATTTTCCAACAAATATTCATTTTTAAAAATATTGATAAATGGTTTAAAAATTATTCATCTATTATAAAATAAATTTCAAATGTCAGGGAACCTAAAATTAAAATTTCAAATAAAGGATATAAATATCTTTAGAATGATGAAAATATCAAAGATAAAAGATATTCAAATTTTAGATTAAAGATATTTTTAATGTAAAATTTGAATATCTGCTACATCTTTATCCAAGTTTATTATTTTCAAGAAGAAAATTATAATAATAAAATTAAGAATTAATTCAAAATAAGTAACTTGAAAAAATAGTGAATGGATATTCTAAAAATATTTTCAGAATAACGAATTCATAAATTATATAACTCAAATGAAATAGAAGATGAAGTTCATTTTCTCATAACATATTCATTATATAATGATATAAAATATGTTTATATTGATGTGATCTCAATAATCTTAACTTAATTTATTAACTCATAAATTAATGTAATCCAAAAAAAAAATTGTGAATTATATTTTAGATATAAACATTAATTAAGTTAAATTTATATAAATGATTTTGGGAAATCAAAATTATCTTTTGACGAATAAAGCATTGAGAAATTAGCCATCTCCATTTTATCTTGATTTTAGGTTTTTTTGTTTAATTAGTGTTCATTACTGTCTTACTTCTTTTCCTTCATAGTTTAATTGGGATGATTCCAAAAAAAACTTGTAGGTCCCTCAATTAATATTGTATAAAGACAAGTGATAAAATAATGAAAATAAATTATAAAATTAATTGCTTTCATAGATAATTTGCAAAGTAAATTAATTATTGAAGTAGGTAAAATTTTAAGATTTAAAACTTCCTAAAAGTTTGGAATGAATAAACATTATTTGTGGTCCATTTTATTTTTGACTTAATTTATACAACATGCTTTTAATTAAATTAATATAAGATAATTAATTATGTAATATTTTTTTTTGTTATTAAAATTTTTAATTAATTTTATATAATTTTATTTATTTCATATATTTTTAATATCTCTTAGAACATAATTACCAAATATTTATAACATCATTTAAAATATAATTATCTTAAATATTTATAATATCACTTAAAACATAATTATTATTGATTGTGCACTTTAATTTTATGGGTACATAAAATCATACAAAACTTCATTTAGTACATACAATTTACTCAATTAAGTAGCATATAACCCTTTCACATTATCATTTTTATTTAATGTATTTAATTTTAAATTGATTTATTAAAATAAAAGAGAGTCGCTAATTATGATTGGATGATCAATTACTAAACATTTAATGTGGCATGTTCTTCTTACAAACTATTATTAAATACAAATTATATTAAAATATAACACTTCTACAATAATTGTTAATCTATTTTTATTTTTAAAACTAATTATTTTACACATATATCTTATCACAACTATTAAACTCTATCAAATAATTTATCCTTTTACTTATTATCAATTTAAAATTAGAAAATCTTAAACTTTATAATAAATATATAAGATTATGTGAAAACAACGATATAAATATTTATCAATTTAAAATTAGAAAATTCTATTCATATAAAATGAGAGTGGGAATATTTATCGATACGCTTTAAAGTATGAATCTAGTGTCAGTCAAATCGAGGGCCTATCGTTATCACACAATGTGGGCGAGCTATCCTTCCCATTCTCCAAGACTAACGTAAGAGACCAAAATAAAAGATATAAAGACCACATTTTATATGGATTTCGAATCCAGGCGGAGAAGTGGAAACTGAATTGTTGCATATAGGTGTAATGAGCTGTTTATGGACCACATTGGACGATCCCCAGATTTCTTTTTTCAAGATAGCTATCACCTTCACCATCTTACGATTTGCCAATAAACATTAACATAAAATAAACAATTAACACCTGTAATGCATTAAGATCATCTCCACACATACCCTACACTTCATTGACCGCAATGCTGTATATCATAGTGTTATAGTTAGAGATTGATGTCATTTCAAGCTTTTTTTTCTGCAAATATTTTTTTTAGCTCAAGATAGTTATAACTAGATTGATGTCATTTTTTATGATTTAATAATAAATTATAGAAGGTAATATAATTATTAGTAAATATGATATATGAATAATTTAAACTAAAAATATTGAGATTGATATTTCTGTATGTATTTAAGACATCTGTGTTAGTCGGTATTTCTAATTCTCTATATTCGCATTGATTGTTGAGAAATTTAATTATTATAAATACACACAAGAATTAAAAAAAAGTTGTCGATTGTTGTGAAATTAAATTGTTATGGGTATCCATATTAATTAGGGTTTCTTTCAGGACAATATTAACTAGATTTATATTTTCAAGCAAACTCATGAGGGCTATTATTTTCTAACCAATAAACACCTTAATATAGCATGACTTTATCTTCTCAATTGTATCCCTTATTTTAAAATTTTATAAAATTTATTTCCTTTCATAAATGACAATTGAAATCAAAAAAATTATTTTTTTTATGGATGACTTTTACATTGCACTTTTAGGACATGTTTGAAGCCCTTGGAAGGGCTACTAAGCGTTCAATTTCGATCATTACCATTGACCAATGTAGAATAATTTCCTACTCTACGTCGTATTTAATTATTTTTGATTTGAGCACTACAATTTTGGTTCTTTGGGTGAAGCGGCAGAATTTTGAAGCAGAGGGCCGGTTCATTTTGCCCAAGTGTTGAGATGCAGCGGACGCTGCCAAGTGTCGCCCTTCGATCAGGTCTTTTTCCCCTTCCTATTTCCTTCGTCTCATTTTTTTCCGAGTATTAGTTCAAGCAGATGCTGCCAAGTGTCACTTTTCGGGAGACAAAGCCGATAGTTGGCATCCCCCGAGTCACCCTTTTGTAACCTTGATAACCGTAGATCGTGCCACATACCCAGTAGCAGTTAAGCGAAACGCACCACGTGTCAGCATCCGCGTCTCATATCGGCATCCGCACTTCATTTAGAGACTTTCACCATAAGGCAGCAGAGAAGACGGAAAGCGCCAAGTGGCAGTTGGGAAGGCCTTGAAAGACCTTTTTGGAGAAAAATTGCAAGCCACCACGTGTCGACATTTAGGAAGCCTTGATTCCAATGCTTTCCATTCAACACACAAAGGCATCATTTTATTTTGCTTAAGCGCCACAAAGTAGCGAATGCTGCCAAGTGTCACTCTCCAGGTCCCCCTCTACTCCATCCATAGAAGAAGCGAAAGATGCCACTTATCTTCCTCGAAGCCACGGAAGTCTCCACATGTCAACGCCTGAGAGAATCATCGCCAAGCTCTATTAACAAATATGAAATGGTGGTGGGTCCCGGGTGTTACTTCAAAAGTCTACAAAAGCTGCCAAATGTCGCCATCCATAGGAGTCTAATATATGCCCCTAATGATACTACGGCACAGCCAAAGGGGAGCGGAAAGAGCCGCGTGTCTTCGATGAATTAGGTGAAAGGCGCAAAGTGTCATTTTTTGGTGTATTCTAGGTGATCAAGGGGATTTTCAAAAAATTGACTAAGTGTCCTCTCCTATTTCAAACATAGCAGAGTGTTCTGTGTATCGGTTGCCAAAAGTGAAATGGAGGGAAAATCGACTGGAGTTAATTCGAGTAGATTAAACAGTTCATCGGGTAGATTTTTGGAGCCACCCACAACATTGAAGGCATCGTCTGTTTGTCCCCTATGAGCAAAGGATGGAGAAGATTGCGTGGGAAAGAAAGTATAGGGAGACATCTGGGGATATAAAAGAAGAAGAATTGTAAAATCTAAAAGAAAGGAGGGGGGAATTCTCATAGTTTTAGACTTTCAGAGTTTTTGACCAATAATATCATTTGCTTTTGTTACATTTTCCTGAGTTGAAAGGTTTGTATGACTATGTGTGTTTCTGCATCTTTTGTATGACTGGAAGATTCAATAAGAAAATTGAACACTATGGCCTTCTTGATGTCATCTGTGTCATTTGCAAAGTAGTCTATGCTATAGATTTTCTAGTGTTGTGATTGGAAATGTTATTTGCTTATGTCCCATTTTCTGGAGTCTGAAGTTCTACATAACTGTGCGTGACTTCTGTGCCTCTAATGTGATTAGAAGATTCTATTAAGAAGATTGAACACTATGCCTTTGTTGACAATTCTTGTATCTCAGCAAAAGACTCCCCTGTTGTGAGCCTCTGTTTCTGTTATTCCAATCTTTTACATTAATCATGCACTTGTCTGCTCTTAAATGTAATAGAATCACATAATAGTTTCACTATGCTTAGGTTAGGATTAGGATTACTCTCAGGCGCATTGCCATAGTTAGGTTTCAATTCCTGCATTTTGCATTTCTGTTTAGTCTCCTATCCCTTTTCCCCAACACCCAATACAAAAGAAGAGACCAGCTTCTTTAAAATCTGGAGGTTGTTTTCAAGCCGTATTGTCCCACAGCTTGAAACTTCCCATTATTGTTGATTAAGATCTAGTGCCATTTTAAGACATCAACAACCACCTCACACCATTTTGCCTTGATGCCACTATCTTAGCAACACATTCAAATTATAAATGAGGTGGCTTACAAGACTCAAAAAAATGGTCAACCTATTGGTTCCCAATTATACACTTCGTACATTCAGCCTTGCACACTTGAAGAAGATGGCAAACTAAGATGAAAAACCCATTGATGTGTCGTTATAGCCAAGGAAGGGTTTGGAATCAAGAATGAACCGGACGTAGAAAATGATTGAGAGGCACCAACCAATGGTATGGTCAACTCCCTATTACTTCTGACTCTGCCTAAACCAAAGTGAGAGGACATATGGGGTAGCTTGCTCACATGGAGAGATTTTGCATTTCAACCTCCATGGAGATTTTTGGCACAAAAAACAAAAAATATGACCAGGGCACAACCAAACTCATTCAATCCACCTGGAAAGAGTTGTCACATGAAATGAATAAATGTATTGGGCCACATACAAGATACTGAAGACAGATGGGTATATGACTGCAATATTCATTCTAAGGAATCTTCAACAATAGGGGTTAAATGGAAAAGTCCAGCGATAGGTTTTTAAAGCATAAGAGGCAAACACACATTATTTAGGCAAGATCTTATGTATTTGTAGTACAAGTAACACTTATAGTATGCAAAGGGTGTATTATTTGCAGGGAGGATAGTTAGGTAAATATGAAGGGTGGTGGTGTGCTATTAGTTTTCAAATAGCAAGGATTCTTGCAACATTCATTACATCACTTATTACAAAGATGTAGAAGACTAAAATGTAAGCTAGTAGGAACTATGAAGATTAGTTTTCAGCTATTGGTACAAATGAAATTAAAATACCTAAATGATCTTGAAACCCTAGAACATACACTGAAACTAGAATATCATGTAATTTTTTCCATTGAATCCATAAACCTAGGGTGCCCTAACAAGTTATTCAACAACATATTTCCAAACATAATGCCAAAATGGATTTATAATCTAGATCTAAGCCCAAGATGACAACCAAAAAATAGTAAATAGTAAGAACCACAACAACATTTGTGAAACACATCACTGCACTTCATCGAAAGGAAATAGTAAGAACCCCAAATATTTTCCATTAACTTGAAAGAAAACCTTATATACATCAATGCTTAAAAATGCTATTATGAGGAAAATCATGTTGGATTTACTCCATGTTAGACAAGGGAGACATATAGACTTGCTCTTAGAGGTTGCTAATGGATATACAGCTACAACCACCTTAACAAGAGAGACAAAATGCACACAGTAGTGATCCCAAAGTTTGCAAGATCCTATACTTAGAGAGAAAATCAAAGACCATTAAAAATAACCCAAACGTAAAGGAGAAACCCTCTATTTATACATTTTTACCATTTTTTTACAATCCAAGAATGGGTGTTGCATTTTGTAATTTTTAAAATTGCATTCATCACCCCAAAGTTCCACCAAGATGCTCTCATCTGAAAAAACACTTTATCACATCTGGAATCTTTACCTATTTACACAAAAAATCATTATTCTAACTGCTTCTACAAGAAATGATGAAGATTTGGAGCAAATCCTTTTATTTATTAGCTAGAGATGCCTTCAAACAAGCTGGAAGGAGAATATTTGTGGTAGAGGCCAAACAAATCATTTATATTTATGTGTAACTACCAAAGATGCACTTTGAGCTTTTATTAGGATAACTGGAACCTGCTGGATAGCTACCCTTCTCTTTATGCATGCCATGGAATAACCTACTCTTGTAATGATGGCATGAGAATATTCTGGGTCCATAGCTATTCAAATGATCTTCTTTAGAGTGGCCCACCTTATATTTGCAAACCTGTAGTTTCTCTCCCATGGATGACCTTGGACAATCATAACAATGGAAAATGTAAAAGACTTAGGTCATTTTACCTTTTTTCTTTTTGGCTCGAACTTGTTTCTTCACATTTTACATTTTGCACCTTTGATTTTTGCACTTTTGTCTTTTACAAATTTTCTTTTTCATACTTTGCAATTTCACATTTGCTTTTAGTAAATTTTCCCATCATGGTTTCCTCCACACCTTTTAATTCATAAATGCATCATTTTCACTTTTTGACCTTTTGGGGAAATCATGGCCCCTTTTGTAAATTTACAATTTGTAAATGACACGATTGTAATTTGCACATGTAATTCACCTGGAAGGTCCCTTTATAAATTGTAGACTTGTAAATTGTAACATTGTAATTCATACTTTTTGTTCACCTTTGAGAATTTGTAACTCCAAATGCATTTTTCTCTTTTGTAAAAGTGAAAATTGTATTTGGGCTTCCCATTTTACTAAAAATATCCTTGAGTTGATTTTTCCTATGTCCTTTGACTAGTGGGATTGGGTGAGTTGACTATAATTCACATGTTACATTTTGACAACCTTCCTTTTACAAGTTTTTTTCCCACATAGTTTTCCTAGGGATGTTGGGAACCACATCTGTAATTTTTTAGAAACTTGCACATTTTGAAATTTTCAATTTTTACTCCATTTTTGCAACCACCTGGTTTAGCAAAGCATCCTATATGTGATTTTTCTAGAAGCCAATCTCTTTAGACAATTGAAATTCAAATTCACACTCATTGAAATTTTGGGGATTTATGGACCCTTTCTACTTTGTGAGATAATCCTCCAGGAATGTTCTGAAAAGAATCAAGCCCAAAATAATTACCAATGTTATTTACTTATAGAGGTTAATAACAAGGTATGTAGACCTAATAGACCCAACAATCCTTACACTTGTAAGAACATCTTTCATTTTTGGAAGAAATCTTAAGTTGTTGTTTATAGATAAACACTTGCTCCCAAGAGTACTCATATTTACAAGAGGATTCAATTATTTATGATGGACATCTTTAACTTCTTCATTCAAGGGTATTGACTCTCCATCATCAATGTAATATTTGTTGTAGCCATAATATGTCTCTACCCTTCTCCATGAATTATATTTTTAAATAAAAGGGTTTTACAAATATGTCTTTCAAATACGGACCAATGTGATTATATAGTATCAAGGTATCTACCACAAAATCCTCCAATCTCGTAAAAATATGCATTAAACAAGTGGAACCCTAAAAGAATCTATATTAATAGTGTCTTAAATAGAAATCTATTTCACTTCTAGACTTCAACTTGATGGTCATTTCTCCCAAATCATGAACCTACACCATAAATTTAAATTATGTGCTCTCACATGGGTTGGGTTGAAATAGTGTGGGTGCTTTAGATTATACATCAACAAACCCCAATTTTCTTAGATTTGCCTCTAACCAATGGATGCACTTGCCTTCATCTTTAGTCCTTTGAATTCCTTTTTCCCCCATTGCCAAGTATCCATGATTCTCATGATGATAATAATAATGTATCCTGTTAAGATTTCACATTGATATTAAACTAAAAATGGGTAAGGGAAAGATGCCATAGTAAGCTCAAGCTCAAATGCACAGATTTTTACTATTTTTGCTATGTTTTATAGAGAGTCACCATCATTAGTGTATTCATAGATCACACTGTGAACTATGTCTACTACCCTAGATGCCATAGTTCCTTGGCCACTTATTTCTTGATGCGTGCCTTTCATGCTGACTAGTTAGACATATATACTTTATGTCCATCAATTTTCTCGCTCATCTATTTATCAACTGCCTACAAGATCTAGGGATAGTGTAACACTTTGCAATTTGCTTTGGTGTAAATTGAATCTCATAGACTCATTTTTGCCAAGCACCACATTATTACACATGCTTTTACTATGGAATGCAGAAGTGGAACAATAATTTGCACATTGGGAAGAGTGAAATTTTTTTTGAGCTTCCTCTTTCTGTCATCCCCTTCTATTCTTCATACTCTACATGATCCATAAGTGGTGGAGCAATTTTCACTTTATAACTTTTCATTTGGGGTGGTGCATCTCCATCATACTTCTCCTGTGAACCTTGGCATAATTTTTTTCAATTGGTTTATCCATTCAGATAATCCTCTCTTGGTATGCCTATACTCTTTTTAGGAGCTCTTTTCTATTAGAGAGGGCTTTGGTGACCTTTCTGATGATGGTGAACAATTGTGTTATGGCTTCCTCCACTTTTCCAATTAAACCTATAGGGAAATTTCCTTTCATCTAATACTATATCCCTCTCACTTACTCCTTCATGTCTTCCATCAAATTCTCTATGAGGTCATTAGTATCCTAGATCATCGAGATTGGGTCTTCTACAAATATTTATTATGTTGATGCCTACAAGTGTGTCACAGTGGTGTTCCAAAGTGTCTAAGAGACACTAATCATTTATGAACTCAAAGAATTCAATGCATGAGTTGTAGGTTATGATATTCAAGATATCAGTGATGGAATAACAACATAACAAGTGGATTGTTTCAGAATACTTATAAAGTTTAGTTGTTTGGATAAATTTTGACTTACTATTCAATCTTTAAAAATTATAATAATGTAAGATAAATGAAGTGAATTATTCTCAAATAACTAAATTATGATGGATATTTATAATTAAGCTATTCTGAAGTAAAATGATCATAGAAAGAACAAAAGGTAGAGTAGGGTAGAGAACAGATATATTCAGGTTGATGATCTTTAACTTAGATATTATGACAAAGTTAAAATATCCTCCTCATATTCACCTAAAGAACTAATATATGATGTGAAATAGATTAAGCTCATATCACAACACATATTAGGCAAACACCCAAGAAAATGAGAGAAAGCAGATAAGAACTTAGTTACCTTTAACTATTTACCCTACAATTAAACATCATAAGCACACTCACATGAAAGGTAAAGATAATGAAATGAACTTAAAAACATTTAATTAACCTAAAATTATCACAAGTTAACAACTCTAAATTTTAAAAATGAGTACACATCAAGAATCATCAAGACATTCAAATCTGAATTGTAAACCAAACTATTGAGAGAGAAGCCATGCTAACAATTTACACAAGAAAATATGGACAAACTTTGTAAAAATCCTTTCTTACATTAATTGATCAAAAGTTTAAAATTGGTTTTTGGATCCAAAAACTCTCTATTTTTTACAATGGACAATACCTTTTTATATACACAAGTCATGAGGTATGCCAATTAGTCATGTCAAGTATTAAGGACATTTATCCTTTTACAATCATTCTAGAAAATTTTAAACCTTCCAAATGACTAACCTATAGGTAATTTGTTTTACAAGTTGCACATGCCTTTACAATAAAAATATTATATTTTTAAATATTATACAATGATCTTATATAATAGAATATTTTAAGTCATTTGACTTGACTTTGAGACCCTTGTGCAGCAATATTTTGCTTTTCTTAGAAGATATTCATCCTATAATGCTTCTCACCAATAAGTTGGAGGTCGTTAATAGGTCTCATATAAATCTCCCTCTTTTACTCCTTTAGGTCCCTGAGATCTTTTTTAGCACTTTATAATTCTTGCTTGATGCTCTTAGAATCTCCTATATTTTCTTTAGATGATAAAATCAAGCCAATAATCCTCTTATTATCCACCCCTATCTTCCCTTGGCATCGATCTCTCACTTCCTACATGAATTATGTAGTTCTATGTTTTAACTCCTCATCAGTGATAAGTTCCAATAGGCCAATTGTGGTGGGCTTTTTGATCCAAAACTCAAAAGCTTTGGTTGAAAGATAATTCAAGAAAAAATAACAACATAATAACAATAATGCTATCTTTGAGAAGAGATTTTTTAATCATTAAATTTGTAGACCCAAACATATACCTATCTCTGAGAAGAGATGTTTTATTCATTAAATTTGCTAACCCAAACATATGCATATCTCTATGAAGAGATGTCTGATTTTCATTTTGGGTTATATCTTCATTTATACATGTTTTGAAGGTAGGAGTAGGATGTGGAAGATCACCAATCTTGAGGTAGATTAAGTGGTTCAACTTCCATGATTTACAACAATACAAAATTCGAGGAATTGTTATTTTTAGAAACTTACTATTTTTAGATTGCACTACTAAAATTGAAATTTAGGGCATTTCCATTGGATTTTAAAGGGTGAAAATCCATTTAAAATATCTCAATTCCATCGCACCACATTTTCCTCATTCTTATATTTCCAATGATTTAAACGGGGAGTCAAACAGAGCTATGGTGCAAAAGTTATGGCTCTTGGAAGTTCTACAACCAATTGGAGTAGAACCATCACCCAAATTGTCACCTAGAATGTTTCTCAGATGATTCCTCCCTCGTTGAGAAGTAATGATCCCCATTGCATCAATATTTGTCATCAAGTGTGGCAGTTATGTTTTGATTTAATTCCTGATGCATACTTGGAATGGACTGTACTTTACGGAGCTATACTTTATGGAGTTGTGTAGGGCCTAATTGTTCACCATTTCTATCTGACCATTAATCTATGGATGGAATCCCATGAACTTCAGCAGCTTGTTATCTATTGGCTTCTATTATTGTGTTGGTTGTGTAGTCAAGGCTGCAACATTAGCCCTTTTGGATTCTTGTGGCTTGACCACCATGAGAACAAATTTCTTGGCACTAATCAGAGAGATATATGTAGGAGGTGGTACATATGGTACCGTATAGGACCATGTTCAAAGAGTGAGAGTGATCCTTTGAGTTCTTGATTCATAGATGCCATGTTGATCATACATGAATGGCTGACCAAAGATTATATCACAAACATCTAGATTGACCACATCACATAAGACCTCATCTTGGAAAGGTTTTATTGCATATGAGAGAATCCATTAGTGGGTGATATAGAGTTTTCTCCCTGGACTCAACTATCCAATACTGTATGGCTTTGGGTGAGGCTTCATGGACAAATTTAGGTTTTTCACAACATTAGCAGAGATTAAATTCTTTTAACTCCCACTATCAAGAATGAAATGCAAAGGCTTACCTTTTACCCATAACTTAAAATGAAACAATCTTTCCTTTTCATCTAGCCTCTCTTCATGGGTCTGTGATGAAGCAACGATGGCATCATGATCAACATCTACAATCTCTTCTTCATCCTCTTCAACTGTAGGTTGTGTATAAGGTAGAGTAGTAGATGGTGAGGATTGTGACTCAAAAAGTTGATGGATCAACATTCTTCTTTGGAGTGAGTTCCATATTTTTTATAATCACACCAATTTTCAGTCTTTCCTTCCTTTTGATTTTAATTTTGTCCTCATGTTTGACCTTTTTTGTCACTTTTCCATTTAGAAGGTTGACTCTTCGTACTCATTCTTCCATAATTCTGCTCAATCTTTACTATGAACTTGTACGCCTCATCGAGGGTTTCCAAATTGAAGAATTCCATTTCTCCCTATATGTACCATTGTAGTCGGCCATGATATTTGATAACATTGTGTTTCTCACTTTCTTGGATGCCCAATCTCATAGATAGAGAATTAAAAATATCAGTTTAATCTTGAATAGATTGTTCCTTACCTTGGCGGAGTTGTTGCCACTCTATATACAGATCATCATATGCTCCAATGGGGTAGTATTCTTCCTTTATAGCTTCTATGAAATCATCCCAGGTAGGTTCTACCCCACGGTCAATATCATTAGTACTAAATCTCTTTTTGTACACTTCCCACCAATTTTTGATAGGCAATGATGCTTTCGAAAGAGTAAAAGTGATCTTCTCTTTATCGATGAATTTATTTACAAAAAAATATGATGACAATTGATCTAACCAATTTTATACTACATCAGCATTGATTTTTCCTTCAAATGTAGGGATATCAAAATTCACTTGAACTTTGAAGGGTGTTGAGACACTTAAAGGATGTGGGGTTGCAGATGAGGAGACATAATTTTTCATCAAAATTTGTTACAGAATTTGGGTAAATTATTGTAGCATCTACGCTTGTTGTTGCTGGAGGGCTTCATTCACCATTTCCTTGAAATGATCAAATGTCTCAGTGTTGTCCATCATTTGAAGTCATTTGGAGCAAATATGTAGATAGTCTGATAGTTCTATTTTCCACCCAAGCTTCATGTAATCTGACCTCATCCTCATGATCATACACTCTAAAGACAAACCACTTTGATACCACTGATCTAAAACTCAAAAGCTTTGGTTGAAAGATAATTCAAGAAATAATAACAACACAATAACAATAATGCTATCTCTGAGAAGAGATGTTTTATTTATTAAATTTGTAGACCCAAACATATGCTATCTTTAAGAAGAGATGTCTTATTCATTAAATTTGTAGACCCAAACATATGCTGATCTCTGAGAAGAGATGTCTGATTTCCATTTTGGGTTACATCTTCATTTATACATTTTTTGAAGGTAGGAGGTGGATTTGGAATGTCACCAATCTTGAGGGAGACTAAGTGGTTCAACTTCCATGATTTACAACAATATAGAATTTGAAGAATTACTATTTTTAGAAACTCACTATTTTTAGACTAGACTACTATAATTGAAATTTGGGGCACTTTCATTGGGTTTTCAAGGGTCAAAATCCATTGAATATATCTCCATGCCACCTCACCATGTTCTCTTCTTTCTTAGATTTCCAACAGTTCAAACAAGGAGTCAAACAGAGCTATGGTGCAAAAGTTATGGCTCCCAGAAGTTCTGCCACCAATTAGAGTTGAACCATCACCCGAATTGTCCCCTAGAATGTTGTTCAGATCACTCTTTAATCAATATATCTAATATGTGTAACATCTTATCTTCCTATTATTTGATATCCTAATAAATGTCCTCCATTTGCTTAGACGAGTTGTTCAGGGACTTAATCTTATCCACTAATATAGCAATAGCCATATTCAGGTGGGGTAGGCTAACTATTTTGGACTCAATGACTTGATTCTTGGATTTCAAATGTTGTTTAAATCTTCCATGTGTACCCCATTACCTTAAATCATCAATTTGTAGATTTAAGGATGTTTTATGTTTGGATATTACCTCAATATTGTCCCATAATGTAAACACAATCCTACCAATTGTTATGGGGAGGGTGTGAAGCAATGCCTTCCTTTTGGTCTTGCAAAGACCATCTATTCCATTATATATTTAATAAGCCACTTATTTCTCTGCTAGATTAATTGGTACATGGATAGATAATCTAAGTGGGCTGCATTGGGTCCCTTCAATCCTGATGATTTTGCAATCTAGATATAGCCATATATCCCCCATGTCTTCATCAATCTTCTTTATTAGTGGGTTGATCCTCATCATTGGGATCCCTATGATGGACTCACTAAGGGCTAGGTAAACACAATCACAAATGAATTAGATGTGTTATATGTATTTAAATATGTGCAATTTGGACTAATATTATGAGAATGTGTGTCTTCCATCGAGTGCCCATTCCCTTAGGTTAGGAATCTTGGTTCTAGAAAGAAGGGTATCCAAAATGTATGACATCATGTGGAATTGAGTCTCACTCTTTTTATTGATTATATAAAACTATCTACTTAAAGAAATGTTTATTACCTCACCTAGAGGAGGGGTGACCTATTTCTCAACCATGAAGTAAACAAAGGGGACCCAAATCTTGTCTACATATGTAGTGGCTACATTTCCACATAATATATTCATCATTATCATGATCATTCTTATCCTAGGTTTGAATTAACCAATGGGGATGTTTTTGTTGAGGTCTAAAAGCACTTGATTCCTAGAATATAACCATAGGGAAAGGATGTTCTTCAAATCATTATCTTTGGCCCAATTGTTGATTGTGGTTAGGTCTACTTGGGGTTTAGGCAATTTGTAATAATTTTCAAAATATAGTGGAGAAATGTAAGTAATCTTCCTAAAACTACATTCATGTACAATCATGCCCTTATTTATTTTGACATCTTAAAAAACAGGAGCAAGAATGTCTATGAAAAGGAGTACCTCAGGTTTCACTAATGCATAGTGTAGTCTTATCATTTTAATTTCCACTATGTCATAGTATCTCCTTTTAGTAGACACATTCTTCTCATCCTCTCTGGTAATGATGGGTTGTTCTTCAATAGTCTAGAAAAGCTTGGACCAATTATTGTCCATTATATTTAGAGTAGTGGCATCAAACTCTATATCTTTGAAAATTGTCCCTTTTACATTCAAGGTCAAATAAAGTTCACATCTTGCCTAGAGACACACTTCTGAGTTGCAATGGTTGTGAATTTCATTAAATTTCTCACTAGTGGACTACAGGTCAATTCTGGATCAAATTATCCTTACACAAATGATAATCCAATCTTCCTTGGCTTACTTACAATAAGCAGGGTCAAATTAGGGTTTGTATTTTCTAGGAGTTCTCTAAAGGTCTTATTAGTTCTTTACTGGTGGCTGCGAGTTCAATTTACAAGTTTCATGCATTGGATCTCTTTTAGATTACTTATTTATACCTTTGCATTTCCCTAGGTCCACAAAATCTTCACCTTGGCATATTATGCTTATATGGATTTGATGTGGCTCATTGTGGCATCATGATTATTAATATTTAAAATATGTCCATTTTTTGCTTTTGGACACATGTCAATATTTTATTGGTTCTAGGCCCTTTGAAAATTTTACCTTGTCTTGCACTATTAGATCTACTTATATGGATCAACATAGTTCATCTCACGTCATTGGACCTTCTTCACTTGAGAAAATATGCATAACTAGATCTTGATCTAGGAGATCAAAAGTGATTGGTTCCTGTGGCCAATGAAGATATTTAAGTTAGAGCATGGGTAAATATAGAATTTAGTATAAATTCTTAGACTATGATTTTATTCCTGTTGATAAGCATGATAAAACGTTAGGATAATTTTTTTAAACTAATTTCTAAAACATAATAAAGGGGACCTTGCGAATAATTAAAGACTTGGCATAAAATTTTAGCCTAGGGTTTTTATTGTATTCATAAATACAATTAAAACTTTAGGATAAGGATTTAGGTTAAGTCTTGGGTATAACAAAAGGGACCCTGTGATTAGTTAGACCATGCTAATAATAAAATAGACAAC
Source organism: Torreya grandis (assembly GCA_037957365.1). NCBI lineage: Eukaryota > Viridiplantae > Streptophyta > Pinopsida > Cupressales > Taxaceae > Torreya > Torreya grandis. The sequence goes on along the minus strand of JARHVA010005443.1, from coordinate 1,142,094 downwards.
AGGGCCACGGGACATAAAGGACCAAGTATAAAATTTTAGACTAAGGTTTGGTCATGTTGATAAACATGACTAAGCCTTAGGATAAAAATTAAATTGTCTATGACAAGCATAAATTATTCTCATGCAAATTGCTCCCAGTTAAATTTGAATTTAATTCAAAAGAGACTTAGGTTAAACATTTAGACTAGGGTTTTAACAAGATTTGAATGTGGATTCAATTAATCTTTGATAGACCAAAGGCTAGTAAAATATCAATTGATCATTAAATCATAAACCCTAAGCATGTTCATTTCCAAATGAGATTCTATTTAACCTACAATATAGAAACACTGGCAACAAATATTAAAAACATTAAAAGGGGTGAAATAATGATCATTTGAAAATATGTCAATTAATCCAAATGAGAACCAAGTGTGGATGATCTTCAATTAAAGATAAAGTGAAACATGTTAATGACAATATGATCAAGTGAATTTTCAACTTAAGGCACAAATTTGTAAAATTTTGAAACAAGGGTCCCCATTTTTAGAGACGGGGGTATGTTAACCTCTACAAATGGAAACTTTTGGGAGAAACATTGCCAAATGTTAGAACTCAGATCCTTTGGTTCAAAGTAATAACTAAACTATTTATTCCTCTTGACTAGGCAGCATTCTTAAGATTAGTTCATAGTTAAAATTAGACCTACGCATGTAGAATTTGAGTGAAATGTCAAAACCTAACCATGTTGTGCATGTGCTTTGATTCCACTTACTATTTGCCAATGTATTTAGAGAATAAATTCCTAAATTCATGGCCTAGATAAATAACATTTGACTTATATCACATTTAGATATACATTAAAAATCATGCTTTTAGAACATGGAAGGCTTGGCCATTGGTCTACTTCCAGCCAAGCATCCATAGCCCTGATAGAGATAGCTTTGCCTCCACTCAAGGCCTTTCTCCAATGCCAACCAGTTATCCATAGCCCCAATGAAGGTTACCAAAATCACCTTTACCTCGAAAGCTCTTTGAATTTTTCAATAAAACTCTTATTTTTTTTATTTTTTATATAGTTTTGATTTTTTAATAAAGGTTAAGAACTAGATTATCTAGGTTTAGGGATTTTTTCAAGTGTTTGATCTTTATACAATCATATTTAGCTGCAAACCTCATCCTAGACAATAATATTTGTTAAGTGCTAACATAACCATGTCTTAATAATTCAAGCTTTCATCTTACATATGCAATCCTTATTAAAATCATAATAATATCATAACAAAGTTTAAGATTTTAGGGAACAACTAACCCAGATATTATTCCTTACCAATGTCTCAAAACTATAACATCAAGCTCACATTTCTAAATCCATGATCAACCATTTGGAGAAGTCATACCATCATCCCTGATTTGTAGAGTTGCTTTTGAGCAACTAGATAAGACTTGAGTTGAGGACTATCTTGAAAAGAATTATTCTAAGCAAGGAGCAAAGTAAAGAAAAGGAAACACACCAAACAAGAAAAGCAAATAAACACAAAGAAAACAAACATATACAAACACTATCTACATACAAAGGACTAGAAGGAAAGAATAAAAATGAAACTAATCTAGCATATGTAAACTAACTAGTGGGATTTATTTTTATTTTTGTTTTTTGTTTTATTAGCATCACATGTCTAGAACATAAAGGTTTTAATACCATTTTTATGTTTCCCACTATAAGTAGCCTAATCACTAGTGGGATTTGATTTGATTTTACTCCAATATGAATATACCCAACTAAAAATTACACCATGACTAGAAGGAACTATACATACAATTTTTTAATAACATTTATATCACCATTTTTAACATCAAATAAAAATTTATGTTGCATCTTCCTCTATATTCATAAAATAACTTAATCACTTATGGATTAAGTCAATGAGATTGTCTTCATTTTTTATAGTTTAAAATCATGTGATAAATAGGTTGTTCACATTTATTCTATGTGGTCACCAAAGAAATGAAATTCATCACTTCCTTTAAATAATATTCCCTTAGTGAATCATCTCCCACCATTCATATTTCCCAAAGACTAATTAATAACTAAATCACTTTCACTTTTTCCTCATGCTATGTTTTTTACTCTTTTATTTCACATATGTGTCTTGAAAATATTTTTATGCATCTAAAATATTCACTAAAAGTTTGTTGGTGGAAGAAATCAATTCAAAGAAATGTCATGATATGACTTTAGTACCTACTGCTAAAAGGAATATTTAGAGTTTATTAGTAGTAATACTTTGATTATAGTCATAGATATTAATTTATATTTCATAAACCCACAAGGACATTTAAATTGAATATGTAGATTGCTATCGTTTTACTCAAAAGTGACTAAATGTAGGAAATCATTATTAAGATATAGGTCTGAGAGCCACTTAAAATATGAATTCCATATAATATAGTGTGTCATGTGGGAATATAATGGTGTGGTAGATAATGCCCAAGGTCTAATTTTGACACTAATAATGATTAACAAAGTAAAGATTTTAATATTCTAAGCTTTGTTGGGAAAATAACATATATTGTGGAATATGGGTTAAATCATATAATAATTGAATTATATTAATATTTATTAGGACCATACATAATAAAAATATCAAAAAAAAAAAAAAACCTCAATGATTAGAGAATCTCTAATAAAATGTATACAAAACAATGTCTTATGGTGTATATTTAAAACTAAAATTGGTTGCTTCAATAAATAATTCCTTTTATCTACAATCTTTTCAAATGCTCATTATAATCATGCAAATGGTAGATATATAACATGTATATCTAATATGTTTGCATCCATTAAAAATTAAATTTAAACTAGGGACCTATTGGTGTGAAAATTTATATCAAATGATCACAAGATGAAATATAAGGGGATAAAGAAAGTGAATGCATTCTAGCTAGCCATAAGGGACCACAAAAAATTTCCAAGACTTTGCAACAACATTCCAAAATGTTTGTATTTCTAGAGTATACTCCAAAGGCACTACCCTAAATATTAAGAAATATAAAGAGAAACATAAGTAAAATAAGAAGAAGAGACATGAAAATAACCCATAAACCTAATTTTAACTAATAATCAATAAGTAAACAAGCATGTTATAATCATGCGATTTAACAACTAATTAATTTATAGGGATAATTTTTAGTTTTGTGCACTACATTGATATTCTACTACATATACATTTGGAAAACATATTCATATTTTTATTTGTATACAATTCAAAATATCTTTTCAAATATGTGCCCATAAATTATTTGTAAAAAATAAAATATAATTAATGGTTTTTAATGTGTGTATGAAATTAAATGAACTTATAATGAAGTACCTCTATAGAATTTGTTACCACCCTAAGGTCATGAAATATGGCTTATTATTATTACACATGTTATAAATCTGTATGCATTAAAAGATATAAATGAAATGAAATGTATGAGATTTCCTCATAAGAAACAACATTTTTAAACTAATAAAATTATACCTCAATCAAGATATCTCAAAAATGATGATGGATTCATCTTATAAAGTAGGTAGAATTTAATTTTCGTTATAAAAACAATTAAATCATATAACATACTTTAAATCATAACTTCACATAAGCTATAGACTACATAATGGTTTATATTATGTTTCATTTTATGTAAGGATTATCAAACAAATACCGGTTACAATTTTTCATGATTATATCAACATGAAATAAATTGATTATTTATCTACTTAACTATGTCTCCCCAAGAAATGGGCTCTATTTACAACCAAACCATAGTGAAATAAATAAATGAATCCTCTCCAAAATTATTCTCCCAATGTCTAAAATCATTAACACCTTCTATTGTTCACGTACAAAGTTTAAGGATATAAAGCACTTACTCCATACAATCAATCATTAGATTTATCGATGACAACCACCTATTTGAATGCCATCTCTATACCACAATAACCTAAAAAATTAATAATTAGTTGGACATTTGACTTTATTTATCACCCACTAGCTTTTTCTTGCCTATTCTTTCTCTCTCTCCACGGGATCTAGAAATTTAAAAGTAACTTGAAATTTAGCACTTTTGCAAAATTAGATATGAGCTCCCTTTCTCCGTCATTCCTTTCTATGCCTTTTATGATGTAGGATCTGAAGTTGGAAGAAAGCTTTGTGATTTGCAATTTTGTCTAATTGCTAATTGCATTTCAACTTCCCCTTTTTTGCCACAATTTGTAGTTTGAGATCTGAACATCCACAAATAATTTGTAAATTATAAGTAGGTCAAACTTGTATTCAATGATAAAATCTCCACCATGTTCCTTTCATGTGGTGTGTTTTGGATTCTGGAGGTAAAAAAAATTAATTTTTAACTTAGAAAATTATGTTTGGTCATGTACATTTCCCATGGAAATCCCCATGGACTTTTAGCTCCTCAAACACAATTTGCATTTTGACCGACAAACCTCTGAAATTACTTTATGATACAAATTAAAATTGGTCAATCTTGCGATCAACATCCAAAATTCCACCAAATACCATGCCTTTACCTTTGATCTATTAAAATTTTGATTTAATTGTAATGCTTATGTGGTAGGTAATCATTGGCATGAGGTTGTTATCTGTATACACATAGTATTTTCAAACTTTTATCGACTACTAACACTACGTATCTTGTAGGAACCCATTGAGTCTCAATCTCTCTAAGTGTATGCCTTAAGTGGTTCATTGGGAAAGGGGTGGGATGACAATTTGTGCTTCACAATATTGTTGTCCCTTTTGCCACTTGTTATCTAGACACTTGTCTCATGAAACCATTATCCCTAAGCTTTTTCTTCTCTGTTGTGCCCTTTCTAGTCATTAGCTACATTTTATCCTCATATTCCTCACCTTAATCCCTTTTTTTTAGTTGATTGTGTTAGTTTGATTGGTCGATCCTATACAATTTTGAGTTATTTTCGTTTAGGAATTAGTTTTACCTTTGGCTGACCTAGCTCATGACCTAGTGAATAATTGTTTGACATTATGCTAGGTTGACTGGGTTGACCCTATTTGTTGGGATTTTTGGAAGGGTCAAGGGTCAAATTTTCCTACATGTACAAGTTTATTTCCATCATTTATTATGAGAAAAAAAATAAATAAGAGTGAAGAACATCTACGTACTGACCATTCTACTTGAGAAGCAAAGCTTAGGGTTTTATACTTTCTTGGAGATACGGATCTTGTCTTGTAGAAAAGTATTTTAGATGCATTGATAGATTATGTAGCCTACAATTGATTTGTCTTTGTCATCCTTACATACCACAACAACCTCTTGTGAAGTACCTTGGCCAAGGGAGAGAATGAGGCTTGATGGGTTCATCTTCAAAGGTAAGTAATCCTAACTTTGTTTCTCCTTTGTAAGAGTAGATAAATATGTATTTGTACTTCTCTTTCATGTACTGGGATTATTTATACATTGATGTGAGTATATGTATTCTATGCATGTTTAGTTTTATTGCTTTTAGCACCCACTTTATGCCACAAGCTTTGGTGAGAACTAGATTAGATTTACTTTACTTGTTATTAGTTTAAGTGAAATATTAAAACTTAGGACCGCCTTAGGGTTATTGTGTGATTGTGTTAGATTGAAGGGTTTATAACCCTCCTTAGCATGGTGTATTTATATATATATATATATATATATATATATATATATATATATATAGAGAGAGAGAGAGAGAGAGAGAGAGAGAGAGTGTACAAAATAAATAACCAAAATAGTCAAAGATAAATGAAAAGTAGAAGGCCAAATAAGAATCAAAGACATTAAAATGGAAGATTAGAGTAGTATATAAAAATTAAAGGTGTTTCCAATTATATTTAAGTATTTCATTTATGTGTTACATATAAAATATATAGTCTAATTTAAATCATAATCACCTAGTTTATCCATAATAGTTACCTTATCATTGATAGTAGTTACTATATACTTATTTACTTTAAACTTTAGAACAAGATTTTGTTTTTGGTTCTCACTTATAGATAGTAGATTCTTATTCATATCAAGAACATATATAACATTGTAAAAGTTACATCTGAAAACATTGTTTAAGGTAACTTGAACATCCCGACTACCTTTAAAAAAATGATTCAACTCATCTCCCAAGGCAAAAAAAACTAATACTAATATCCTTAATGAAATTCACATACCAATCTTTGTGATAAGTATAGTGTTGTGATGCAACTGATTCAATGTAACATAATAAATGGTGAATTTATTTATAATAAAATAATTCCATTTAGATTTATTTTAAGTACTTATATTTATTTTGGAGTTTTATTTTAGATAATTGCTTGCTTTCTAATGTTTTCCATTTTGATTTGATCATGTTGTGAACACACTTTCTATTTGAACCAATATTGAGTCAATTGACCAATCTTGCCTCCTCTCTTTTAGAATGAGAAATGTTGTAAACTTCTCAAATTTCATTTCTTGTGTTTCCACGATCATATGAAGTAATTAAACAAATGATTCATATGTTAAATGTAAATTTTGTAGTACCAAAGCAATCAAGTCTTGATCATCTACAATATTTTCAAATGCTTTAATTTTATTACAAATATCCTTCAGTTACAAAAACTTTTAGAAACAGAACCATCATCTTGCACCTTAGTGGAAAATAAATATTTTTCAAATACAATTCCCTTTCAGCTTCTGAATCCTAACATTTACTAGTTAAATTTTATACAAATTTGAAGCTATAGTTTCATTTCTAACTTCTAAAACTGACTTGTCAACAACATGAATTTTTAATGTCAAATATTTTTGATGACATCTATCAAGTCATCAGGTTCATCATTTGTTCTTTTATCTTTGACAAGTACTATTTAATAAATATTTTCATAGTCATATTTAGTAAGTATCTTATGACTCCATAAAATAAAGTATTTATCTGTCATTTTTTAGAACTGGGTAGAAGGAGGTGATGTAAACTAGATATTTATCCTAGATTTGTAATAAAATAATTAAATCAAATAAATTAGAAAATATTTTAAGAATAAATATTTAACACATAGAATCTACATTAAAAATGGAAAATGCTCCCAATTTTCATCTTACTTCACAATTTATGAGATATTAAATTAGGAATGTTCTACTCAATTTCCTAAAATTCATACAAAATAGTAAAATTGAAGATTTAAAAATACTTTGGAAAAAAATACTTTTACACATGATTTTATACTTCCAACCATATAGTACGAAAAACATTTAAACTTCTACAACTTACAATTTTCTAGATGCATAACTAACTAATTTCTAGGCAAAGTTTTTAAGTTAATATTAAAAAATTCTAGCAATTTTACAAAGTTTAAATTTAGAAAATGGAAAATATGAAAATTATTTAAATAGATTCAGATGTCCCTATATACTTTTGAATGTGAATAAAATTTAATTTTAAATGACAACTTTTAATCCTCCAAAAAGAAATGACTTGTGTAGATATAGGTTATGATGATGGTGCTTAGGATGAGTGGTGCCTTATTTAGTTGTGTATGGCACCTCAACAACATAATTTTATCTACTTCCTCAGATAAAACAACTTAGCAAGTAACTTCAAATCAGATTATATTAGATACAACAAATAACTCAGTAAATTCCTAAGTAGTGACATTATTACATCAGAATGCCTCAACTCTAGGTTTTTGATAGCAAGTAAATCAAAATGCCTTAGCACTATGTTCTACATAACAAGGAGATCAAACCACCTCCTTATCACACTTTTTCATGGTCATAATTAAGTCAAAATTCCTCCTTCGCATGCTTTGTCTCCACAAAACACATCAACACATCCTCCTTAGCATGTCCTCATAATGCTTCACTACATCCTCCTTAGCAATTCTTCATAACACTTCACCACATCCTCCTCTTTGAATAATGCCTTCTTTCCACACATCATCCTATTTCTCTTGGAACACCCTAGTTCACTATTGCATCCTTCTCTAGCTGCCCTCTCTTCTTGCCTAAATGAGTCTAGTATTTTTTATTTCACCATATACATTTTTTCTAAGAAAGAGCTACTTATTTTTCTTTAGGTAGATCTTGCCTTTCTCTTAGATTTAGGAATCTTGTGCGCTATACCATAGAATATTTATTTGAATCCACAAACATTAACTCTATTCCAAAGAATTAACTATTTAAATAGCTCAAAGAACACTATAAATAAAGAAACCAAGCTGAGTGAGATAAGGTAATCACTATCAATAAGCTTGAATAAACTTTTTAGAAAATTTATGAGGATAGGCAATAGTTAAAAAAACTATAAAATAAACATAATATAACACTACACGTTATATGATTTATCTTAGCAAACTTTTCTAAGAGACTTGAGACAATGGGATGAAACACTTATGGTAAAAGGGAAACTAAGCTAGGTACATAACCACATGTCTCACCCTGATGAACAAATTTATATGAATTCATAATTTCATTAATGAATTCATTAAAAGAAGGAGAGCTACAAGCATCATCAATCAACAAAAAAATCCAAAAGAAACTAAATCTCAAAGGATAAAATAGATTCCATATGTTCTAACTTCTTATTCTAGATCACTATACACAAACCTTCATCTCAAAAGGAATGTATTGTAAGGACTCCCTCTACCTACACCATATTCTAGTACAATTAAATCACCTTAGGTAATTTAGTCCCCTTCTTCATCTCATATTAATAAAATTTTGGATAGTCCACCAAGTATCTCACACAAATATCTCCACCCAAAAACCCATAAAATCCATTACAAACCTTGATTTCCATGACTACAAGTTACTCAATTTTAGATAACCCTACTAATTCTATGTGACCTTCCTTAGAGGATGTAATATCATCATTAGAATCCCATGCTCCAATTTTTAAAACATAGGATGTTATTCCCATAACTCTTATAAATAAAACTCCCTAGATTACTTGATTATGTACTAGGAAGGTGGCCTCTAAAGCAGTGACCAAGAGTTTTGAAGCTTCAATCACACCTATTATGATCTAAACCGAGTCTACGATAAACCAAATGACAACTGTGTCCTCCATAGTTTCTCTTCCTTTGGTCACTCCAATATCATTGCATAAACAAAGCCCTCTTAGGAGAGTTGAATTATAGTCTCAAAATCAACACCTTCATCCTAGCCCAAGACACTTCAAGCCTCAATGTCAATGGTATGATAATTCATCATTCTATCCACTTCATATTGAAATTCATGTTTGGGTTACCAAGCATCATTGGAAGAATAACATCAAAGACAAAAGAGCCTAAAGTGAAGGGAATATTCATATGATCTTAATATGTGTTCATGAGGAGGAATGAGTGACACAAGTCACAATATGTGTTTGGCATACATCTTTACAAATCTCTATGACATACTCTGCATCAGTCATGTCCTCTATGTCACCCATAATTTTTGTTCCTCTCACCTTTTTCCCTTTATCTGCTCCACATATTTTATCCATTATTACCATTTCATCAATTCCCATCACATTAACCATTTTCTCTTCCTTTGCCACCATTTGCCACTCATTATGACTATAGCATCCACACCTCCCACTACTTCAACAATTATATTGCCATAGGAAGAAGAGGACTAGATTGAAAGAATACGAATGGCACATGCACAAAGGCTAGAAATTATTATACAAGATGATCTTGGAGTAAATTTGAAATCTAATTAGGCTAAAATAAATTTTAATGAGTCACTACCAAGAAAATAACATAAGATGGAAATTATGTGATATTTGAGACAAAAGAAGAGTTCTTTGCTTTGAAAAATAAAAATAGAAGGAGAAGCAAAGGTCATGCAAGTAGTTAAGATGAGATGGTCAAGTACCTTGAATTAGTTATAAGGTCTTCTCATCAAATGAGCAAGGAAGTATTTCAAGAGATGAAGTACAATGTAAGTAAATTGTAAAGTAGAACTAAAACTTCTATTCTTGAAAATATTGTAGAAAATATAGATAAGGCTCTCAAATATTTTATTAAATTATTAACAAAGGTAAATGAATCCAAAATCAAGACTAATGTATTACAACATAAAGCTAATTTAAGTTATTTGACACAAATAAATTTGATGGATGCAAAATTTGCCAATCTTACCAAAATAATCAAGAAGGGGATGTTCCCAAACCTTAAAATAATAAACTTGTTTGATGTTAGCATGTGTCAAATTTTTCACATGCACATGAATATATATATTTTTTTTAGAAGAATGGCACTCATTGCTCCTACATAGTTTTCTACACCATTGGATACTATTATGACTAAATTCAAGAGAGAAGTCAGGGATGGAAATATGAGTTGAAGTAAAGAAGTCGGGGATGGAAATATGATTTTGGCGAGTACGGTACAGAATACGACGCTAAATATGAGTTGAAGTAAAGAAGTCAGAGATGGAAATATGATTTTGGCGAGTACCGTACAGAATACGACGCTAATTACCGACTCGCGCCCTTGGCAACTTTGGATGGCATTTTTCGGTTGGCCAATGTCTACACCCTCGTTTGGTCTACCGACACTTTGAACAAAGGCGCCGTCGGAATCGAACTAGGTGTTAACCGAAATATGGTACCGTATGACAAAAAGAACAGAACCGTGTGGCAGAGCTTCGATTATCCTACGGACACTCTAATGGTAGGCCAATCGTTAAAAATAGAGAGAGTGGAAAAGCTGGTGAGCCGGTCCTCGGAGAAGGGAGCATAATGTAATTGCGGGCCACGGCAATTACATTGCACCGCCTCAATTGGATAACAATATGTGGGGCATCACATATGAGCGGTTTAAGTGCGAGGAGGGATCATAGAACTCATTAAATTATAATTATAAAAATATGGGAGTAATTCTCCCAGTAAAGGGTTAACAATTTGCAGCTCATTGTTCGGTGAAGAAAGGATCACTCGGATTAATTTACTTAAAATTTGACGACACATCTAGAAGTAATCTCGGCGTCTCGAGAGCAGCGGTTGTTAAAATTGGTCAACAAAATTAATGGTAAGGTTGAGGCATGAACATTATATTAATTCTTGGTATACAATTAATTGTTCAACATAAAATAGAATATATAATTGTTGAAGGACATTTTAAAAACACTTAATAATAAAAAATCATAATTAATTAATTGGAAAAATATATAATTTCTGAAAAAAATTGTTTTTTAAATTATTATTAATATAAATTTATTATTTTATGATATTAAAATTATATTTATAGCTCTAAAATTTTCATTCAATCATATTATTAAATTTAATTAATAATTTTATTTTATTAATATTATATAATATAAATGTTAAAAATTAATAAAAAAGTGAAAATATCTTATTACAAAAATTCACTTTTTTTTATCAAATATAATATTCCATTATATCATTACTCAATTTTTATTATTAAATATTAAGCCCATTTATTTTGGAGCATACCTTTTTTTTTTCTGAAAAATAAAAGATATAATTAATTAACATTTACGAGACCAAACATGTATAGATTAGCTTCAAGATACATCATCTTAATCAGTGTAAATATTAAATATAATATATAAATTGAAAATATAATTATTTAAAATATATTTAAATATATCAATTTTGATATTAATTCATAATTTTATTATTTTATTTTAAATTTATATTGGTTTGTAATAGATATTGTTGATTTTGTTAGGATAAATAATGAACTTAAAACTTTACTTTGTGTTCAAGATAATATATTTTTTCTATTGACTTTTCCAAATGATAGTAATAATAATAAATTTATATAAATATTAAATTGGAAGTTGAAATTATTGTATAACAATCATATAAATATATTATTTAACAATAATTAATAAATTATAATAAAATACATTAAATTATAAAAATTATGAGAATAATTAATATATTATTTTATGATAATTAATTATCTATCATTATCATATAAAATTTATCTAAATTTATTATTATGAAAAAAATATTTTAAAATCATTTATTTTTGTCAAAATTTCCTTTCAATTCATTACTCCATATTTAATATTAACATTGATATAAAAATAATTTCTAATTAATTTGATGTCTCAATTTAAATCGTATTTTTCTTTTGAAAGATCAGTATTAATAATCTCATCCCCTTCAATCAAAATTGAAAGAGAAGTTTTAGTGGAATCTTCACTATTAAAAATGACAACTTCATTAAACCGTATAATCTTATTAATATGGGTTTCTTTATACATAGATTATATAATCTATGTAATTTTGATTCTCCATTATATAATATTGTTATGTATTTCTCATAATTTTATTTAATTTGTATTAAGAATATAAATATATGTATGAAAACTAAAGACTCGAAAGTGAGATACAATTCACTTTCTACCATTCCATGCCTCTTTTAAAATGATATTAAAAATTGTATTAATAGAAGTCTCATTAAGAATATAAACATTTGAATGAATTGTTTCGCCCGGGAATGTAATTTCTATACTTTCAAAGTATAACATACATCTTTCCATTTCCATCACAATTTTGTCCTTTATTTCCACAATCCTATTTGATTGAGGTGTGTAGGAAATAATAATTTTTTTATATTTTTTGTTACATTATTTTCAAAAGTTTAAGAAATATTTATTTATATATTATGTACCACAATCTATTATTATTATTAATTTTATAAATCTATTGCTTGATATTTATATTAATATTTTAAATTTTTTGAATTTATCAAACCCCTCAATTTTATTTTGACAAAAATATACACAAATTATTTTATTATAATCATATATAAAAGAATGCACATATCTTGAAGTTGATCTTGCAAGTGAAGTGGTTTTAAATACAATCATGTCATTACTATGAAACAAATTTTATTTAAAAAAAATTAATCTCAATGATTTTCCTTGTGGAAAGCTTTCCACATAATTGTTTTGCAGATCACATCCTTCCAAAAAAATTTTGTATTTGAATTTTTTTAACCATGTTTTGTTTCTTCATAATCCTAAGAATTTTGTAATTGGCATGCATTCATTCATGTCATAACCTACTAATAATAAATCTATATAAATATGAAATTAAAAGTTGAAATTATTGTATAACAATAATATAAATATATTATTTAATAACAATTAATAAATTATAATAAAATATATTAAATTATAAAAATTATGAGAATAATTGATATATTATTTTATGATAATTAATTATTTATCATTATCATATAAAATTTATCTAAATTTATTATTATAAAATAAATATTTTGAAATCATTTATTTTTATCAAAATTTCCTTTCAATTCATTACTCCATATTTAATACTAATATTGATATAAAAAATAATTTCCAATTGATTTGATACCTTAATTTAAATCTTATTTTTCCTTTAAAGGATCAGTATTAATAATCTTATCTCCTTCAATCAAGATTGAAAGAGAAGTTTTAGTGGAATCTTTACTATTAAAAATGATGTCTTCATTAAACCATATATTCCTATTAATATGGATTTCTTTATATTTAAGATTATATAATATATGTAATTTTGATTCTCCATTATATGATATTGTTATATATTTCTCATATTTTTATTTAATTTTATTAAATTTATATTAAGAATATATGTATAAAAACTAAATATTTGAAAGTGAGATACGATTCTCTTTTTACCATTTCATGTCTCATTTTGATTGTATTAATAGAGGTCCCATTAAGAATGTAAACATCTGAATGAATTGTTTCACCCTAGAATGCAATTTCTATACTTTCAGAGTATAACATACATCTTTCCATTTTCATCATAATTTTATCCTTTATTTCTACGATATTATTTGGTCGAGGTGTGCAGGAAATGATATATTCTTTATGTCACATTGTTTGCAAAAGTTTAGGAAATATTTATTTATATATTATGTACCACAATCTATTATTATTAATTTTATAGATCTATCACTTTATTTCTATATTAATATTTTGACCTTTTTTAACTTATCAAACACTTCATTTTTATTTTGATGAAAATATACATAAATTATTTTATTTTAATCATATATAAAAGAGTGCACATATCTTGAAATTGATCTTGCAAGTGAAGTGGTTTTAAATACAATCATGACATCACTATGAAACAAACAAAAAAAGATTTACTCTCAATGATTTTCCTTGTGGGAAGCTTTCCGCATAATTGTTTTGCAAAGCACATCGTTCAAAAATGTTTTGTATTTGATTTTTTTTAAAGAAGCCTATGAACCATGTTTTGTTTCTTCATAATCCTAAGAATTTTGTAATTGGCATGCATTCATTCATGTCATAACCTACTCATATCATTATTCTTTTCTTAATATACATATGTCTAACTTTACGCTTAGAGGTGAATTAATAAAAAATTTATAATCTAGTATCAATATTACCAATGTCAATGACCTTATAGTTATCAATAATATCTTTGATTAGGTATTTTTCAGTATATAAATCTATTTAACATCTTTAATTTTCAACTTGAAATATTGAAATAACTTTTTTCCAAATTTAAAACTAATGTCATATTTTTAAATACACCATTATCAAATTTAACATTTCAAGTACTTTTACCTCATACTCTTTACTTATATCATTATTTGACATTTTAATTAGGTCTATATCTACAATTATCATGATTCTTAATTAAGCTGTACCTATTTTTGTACTTCTTATTCCTCTCTCTTGAATTATAATGATTGTTTTGAAATTTCTTATAGTTTTTATTTCTTTTCACCACATAAAATTGAGAATCATTATTGAAAGACTCATTTTCCTAGGATAAACACTTTTCATCATACACTATCTTGGCACATAAATTTTTAGATTTTATATTTGTTAATATTTTTAACAATTTTGAAACCTCTTATAAATGATTGATAATACCTATGAAAGATCCGTAATATTATTTTTAAAAAATCCTTATCATTTATGAACCCCACAATTATGCATTATGAACCCCAAGTCATGAAACATCACATGTCTGACATCATCATCTTCCAACTTTGTTATCAAATTATTCAATCACGCATGATGAACATGCCAAATGCATAATTAGACCTCATAGTTGAATGTCTCCTTGAATAACACCATAGTTTTGCATAAGTAAATGGAATAAGGTGGGAGTCAAGTTTATGAACATACAAATATGAAGTCCATGATGCGTTTAGGAATAATGATGATGCAACTAATAGCTTTTATCTCTACACTGACATCGTCGACCATGAAGGCACTGATTGTCCATTCAATGTCTTACAAATGCATTCTTTAAATAAAAATTTACATCCATTATCTTATGTCGATAGTACATGATCGACACATAATGACCCATGTAATGGGTACACCTTCATTTTTAGATTCAAATGCCAACAGTGTGTATAATTAAAATTATACAAGAAAATAATAAAAGCATTAGAATAACTACTTTTATTATAAACATCAGAACAACTACTATTATCAACTACTCTTACAAACATTGGCATAATACTTTCATTGTATTTGTTTCAAATGTTGCATCCATCACCAATAAGCTATGATTCCAAAATCTCAACAACCATTCCAGATGTTGTGGGAGTTGGATTCCCAAGATGAAGGGGATTTCCCCATCCCCATTAAGCTCTCTCCCATTGTATTGCTGATAGAAAAACCACTTGTCAAGATTCACCATCACCCACTCCTGAACACTTGTTGCATCATCAACATTTTACATGTATTTTCCCTCCTTAATCAATCTCTCTCTAGTGTATATGTCATCCTTGCTCAAGAAATAATCCTTCTCTATTTTACCATTAAACAATACAAGTTTATCATGCACCATCTCCTAGTGTTTAAGGTGGATAGCATCATCAAACATTCGCAACAATAGTATCTTATGAACTTATTCTTTAATTTGGGGACTGATGTAAGGAGCAAAAAAACTTTTTCTTGCCCTTGAATTATTCATATTATTAGTCATGGCAATAGTTGTGCTCATTATCTATGTATTATATTTGATTGTATGTGAGAATTAATTGATTGGGTCTATAGACCATGCATCATGTGCTGAAATGATAATGATAGTGACACTTTATATACCTTCAATCCAATTGGCTACCCTTTCTAGACTTGGGCATTAAAGACTTGTCTTTTGGCATTGTATTAATTTCTTGAAAGTCATTGAGACCATATGAACACTAGTACCTTCATGATTGTGGTGAACAAATAAATAGTCATGTGAGATGAAAAAAATGTAAATAAAAAGAACATAATTTCATCTGAATATACACCATGTAATCTATGGTGTGAGGTGACTCACATGACATATTCATTGGTTATGGTGATCTTGATATCCTTTCCAATAAAATATGAATTTCCCTTGCAATGTGAAACACAAAAAATTATAGTGAATAATTCCCTTCTTGATTCTCCTTTGATGAAGTCGTTAACCCTATCCTACTCAACCCAAGAAACCCACAAGTCTTCCTCATTGATGTCAAGAAAATTGGCCCACTTAATACAACTACAATCAAATGGACCCTCTCCTGGATTCTATAGTTTAAGTTGAATTATTTCTTCCCACATTTTTGCAATATATTGTAGCCTACAATGAGAACATTTCATTGAATGAATTAGAAATGGAGTTTTCATATTAAGTGAATGCAAGTTTCTATGTATTACAGAGGACTTTTTTTTAATTGAATACCATATCACAAATAAAAGCCATGAAAAGCACATAGAAATTAAAATATGAGAATTCAAACCACTTAATAAAAATATGACATAAACTATGAACAAAAAGGTTATAATAATGTACAAAACCTCATTGCAATCAATATGAACCCCTTCATAGAACATATCAAAACCAATGCATTAAAATGTAGAAATGGATAAAATAGTTCATGCATGAGGTAGTTGTGTTTATAGAAGATCTCAAGTGGAACGTATTAAATTCATGCATGTGGGTCGAGCACATGAATGTGATATTGATAATAATCCCATAGCTTCATGAAAAGGGTTTAAAAAGAGAGAAATTGCTAGGAAGCCCATAAAATGAAGAAAATGTTTTAAAAATAAAGAATTTTCTACGAAGCCCATAAAATTAGGGGAGGGTAAAAAAAGTGAAATTAATAAGAAGCTCACATTATATTCTCTTTATCCATCAGCTAATCATTCAATGTATTGAATTAGAGGCATGGACATACTAGTATTTATGGACAGTGCACGAAAGAAAATGGTAGTAGGCAACACAAGAAAAAATTGTATGACATGTGTGCATTATAAATTATATGAGCCCACATGGGATGTAATTTATCCCATTCAATTGTAATGGTAGGCTGCCTTATCACCCATAACAAGGTTATGGCATAAACCATATTGAGTTATTTGAGATTTAGTGTAGCAAAATAGGCCACTAATTTTATTTAAATGATTTATTCTAGACCACCACTACCATAATTCCCATGTACCAAACCAAAATTTTTGGCCTCTAAATTTAGGGAGGCCCAGGAGATGAAAGAAAACAATTATGAAACTAAATGAAAGGTTTTTTTTCATTACATGTAAACAATGATACAAAAATTTATCAAGATCAAAAAGCTTCTTGTTCATTACATGTACAAAATTATACCATTGTCCAATGTTAGTTATTTACAACTAATCTAAGTAGTGCCCATCATGATCATAAGAATTTATATCATCCTCAAATTATTTTGATGGTTTTAGAAAATGACTTATTCACCACATTGCTTCTTGGTATGTAAGGTCATCCAACACCTGTTTGATATCTAATTCAGGATTTGCATCCAGAGAATTCCACAATTGTACACAATTATCATAAAGACCATCCCACATTAAAATTTGAAATATAATCACAAGGTGATATGTACAAAATAATCTCTCTGGTAAAAATGTTGCATAACTAGTTCTATCAAAGTACATGTCAAACCATCTTTTCATCATGAGGTTCAAAGATATTCAATGCTTCAAAAAAATTAATAATGATAAGAGATTAGACTTAAAAATTATATCCATCTTTTCCATTAAGTGATGTGAGCTATTGCCTTTTAATAGCTCTAAATTAAAAGAATTACTAGGATTCCACCAAATCATGGCAATGTGATTTACATGAGTATCCCAAGAAGGTGGTGGCTGACTAAATATTTCATTCAATTCAACTACAACTTGATCTAAATCTCTTCTTGTTACATCTCTGAGTTGGATTAGGGAATTCCATAAGTCACTAGAATTCCAACTAGAGAGGGGTTTTGAAAATAGTGACATACTACAAATAAACACATAAACCATGTTGGATTAGAATATAAATGATGAAATGAGCAAGCGTTGTGTGTGTGGGTATGTGCATGTGAATGCATACTCATCAAGGGATTATATACATGTGGGTTGACCTTAAAAGATAGTAAAAGGTGAAAATGAAGGCACAAAGGACCCATAAATTAAGGGGATAGTCGTATTTGATCATTTTTAAAAAAAAAATTATGACTTTATTTTCAGTAGTAATTTAATTATTTGTAGGTTTTGGGCCATGACCATTTCCATTTTCATTTGAGGGCAATATTATCTGGCACTGTGTCCATGGTGTCCTAGCTATTTGTATAATTTTGGTGCTTTAGGGTCATATATCCCTTGGGTACCTAAAATAGGGTGGATTCATTTATTTTTAAATGGATTTTACACATATTCTTGTTTAAATAAATTTATTTTTATTGTAAGTCCCATTTCTTACTTCTAGTACATGGTTGTATAATAACTTAATCAATTCATGTGACAAGTTCCAGTTTTTGCTTCTAGTATATGCTTACATATCTCAATAAATCATTGGACTGAAATTGTTTTTATTATCATAAAAAAAACACATACTCAATCCTCCTTTTCATAGGTAATAAAGTTGTATTGTTCAAACATAGAATATAATTTAATAGATGATCATTTTAAACGAAAAAATAAATCAAAGCTCAATGTTACCTTACTAAAATGCTAGTGCATATGACCCTACACAAAACCAAATCCCTAACTTATTTAGGATATATTCATTCATATTTTTAATCATAGAAGGCCAAATATGAGACTTGCTTTAAAGAATGATAGGTTCTTTTTTTATTTTCATATTTCAAAATTATGTTAGAGTAAGGAATATTTTTCTTACATCCAAACCTCCCACCATTGATGATTATATTCATGACGTAAATGCTTATATGATTTTGTTACTAGTAGAGTGCCCATCAAATTCCATGCATTTGTCAAAAATTTCCAAATAATTATTATCCCTTTCAAAGGTTATGAATGATGGAAATCTAATACAAATACTTATATTTTTATAAAGTTATATATTCCATATAAAGAAAAGGTAGTATGATTGGCAATATGATTACATAATTAAGGTTTTTTAAAGTAGTACATATAAGAAATAAATGGGACCTGCCTACAAGTAGCATGAAGTCTCATCCTTAGTCATCATGGCCTGAAATGGTCACAACAGAATTATATAAAAATATTTCAATCCCACAACAAATAGAACATAATCCCCAAGTCCCACTAAGAGAGAATCAAGAGGAGATCGGAGGTGGGCCACCTCTCAACTAGTTTTTTAAAACATGTGAATTATCAATGATTGATCAATGAGGCCAACTTTTTAGTTAATATTGTGCAGGTTGATAGTTGGCTCCCACAAGAGAACTTATACTTGAGTCAAAAATATTTCATTAACTTTGAGTGGGGTCTTTAAAGAGACTTTCACTTGTTGGACCTAATCAATGCTTGTTGTAGACTATATGGTTAACTTCATAATAGCCTTAGCTCTAACCTTGTAAACCTTAGCCACCTTTATCTGCATGATTTCCTTGAAGTGTGTTAGGTGGACTCTATTCTCATCCCTTTCTAATAAAGTGACATCAAGGTAAAAGAGCACTGAGATGCTTACTTCCTTGAAATAAGTAAGGATCTAACCCTTAATTTTCTCTAGTGGCTCAATGGTTGCTTGGGTGGTGGTCAACCTATTTTCAATGGACATCCTCATGGTCCCTAATAAGTTATGATATAGATTTAAATCCAGAATGGGCATCATTTTTAACTCTAAAAACATCCCTTTGTTAATAATTACCACCAACTTCTTACACTTATTATCCATTCAGATGATCCTCTCTTAGTATGCCTATACTCTTTGGAGGAGTTATTTTCTATTGAAGAGTGATTTGGTTACCTCTCTGATGATGGTGACCAATTATGTTAGGGCTTCCTCCAATTTTATAATTAAATCTTTTTTGAAAGTGCCTTTTATCTAATACTATAGCATTCTCACTTACTCCTTCATGTCTTCCATCAGATTCTCTATGAGGTTATTAGTGTCTTAGATCATCGAGATTGGGTCCTTTGCAAATATATATTATGTTGATGCTTACAAGTGTATCATAGTGGTGGTCCAAATTGTCTAAGAGAAACTAATCATTTATGAACTCAAAGAATTCAATGCATGAGTTACAAGTTATGATATTGAAGATATCAGTGATGGAATAATGGTAAAACAAGTGGACTATTTCACAATATTTATAAATTTTAGTTTTTGGGATTAACCATGGCTTACTAATCTATCTTTGAAAATGAGAGTAATCTAAGATAAATGAAGTGAATAATGCTCAAAGAAATAAACTAAGATCTAAACTAAGATGGATACTTATAATTAATCTATTCTAAAGTGTAATGATCAAAGAAAGAGCAAAAGGTAGGGTAGGGAAGAGAAGATATGTATTCATGTTGCTAATATTCAACTTAGATATTAATGTAAAGTTAAAATATCCTCTTAATATGCACCTAAAGAACTGATATATGAATTAAAATATCTTAAGCTCAAATCACAACACATATTAGGCAAACACCCAAGGAAACGAGAGAATGAAGATAAGACTTAGTTCGCTTTAAAGATTTACCCTGCAATTAAACATCATAAGCACATTCACATGAAAGGTAAAGATAACAAAATTAACTTAAGAAACATCAATTAGCCTAGAATTATCACAAGTTAACAACTCTAGATTTTAAAAAAGAGTACACATCTAGAATCATTAAGAACCATTCAAATCTAAATTGCAAACCAAACAATTGAGAGAGAAGCCATAATAATAATTTACATAAGAAAATATGGATAAAATTTGCATGAATCCTTGCTTACATTAATTAATCAAAAGTTTAAAAATGGTTTTTAGATCCAAAAAATTTCTATTTTTTACAATGGATAATACCTTTTTATATACACAATTCATGAGGTATGTCGGTCAGTCATGTCAAGTATTAAGGACATCTGTCCTTTTACAGTCATTCTAAAAATCTTTAAACCTTTCAAATGCCTAACCTATAGGCAATGTGTTTTACCAATTTCACATGCCTTAACAAAAATAATATTCTATTTTTAAATATTATATAATGATCTTATACAATAAAATACTCTAAGTCAATTTACTTGACTTTGAGACCCTTGTGTTGCAGCCTTTTGCTTATCTTGAAAGATCTTCATTCTATAATGCTTCTCACCAATAAGCTGAAGGTTGATAATGGGTCTCATAAAGAGATCCCTATTTTTCTCCTTGAAGTCCCTAAGATCCTTTTCAACTTTTTCTAATTCTTGTTTGATGCTCTTGACATTTCCTATCTTTTCTTTAGACGATAAGATCAAGCCCATGATCCTCTTATTATCTACCCCTATCTTCCCTTGGCCCCAATCTCTCACTTCATGCATTAATTGAGTAGTTCTATGTTTAAACTCCTAATCAGTGATAAGTCCCAATAGGCTGAGTGTGGTGGGCTCTTTGATCAGGTTGTCCAATATGCATAGCATCTTATCTTCCTATGTTGTTTGAGATCCTTAGAAATGTCCTCCATTTGTATAGACTAGTTGCTCAGGGACTTAATCTTATCCACTAATATATCCATAGCCATATTCAGGTGGCCTAGGCTAACTGTTCTGAACTCAATGACTTAATTCTTGGCTTTCAAATGTTCTTTAACTCTTCCATATGCACCCCATTACCTTAGTTCGTCAATTTGTAAATTGAAGGATGTTGTATGTTTGGAGGTTGCCTCAATATTGTCCCATAATACAAACACAATCCTACCAATGGTTATGGGGAGGGTGTGAAGTAGTCCCTTCCTTTAGGTCTTGGAAAGACCATCTATTCCAGTTGCATATTTAATAAACCACTTCTTGCTCTGCTAGCTTAATTGGTACATGGATATGTAATCTGAGTCGGGTGCATTAGGTCCCTTCAATCCTAATGATTATGCAATATGGATATAACCATATATCCCCCATGGATTCTTTAGTCTTATTTATTAATGGGTTGACCCTCATCATTGAGATCCCTATGCTTGCCTCACTAAGGGTTGGGTAAACACAATCACATATGAATTGGATGTGTTCCCTGTATTTAAATATGTGCAATTTAGACTAATATTGTGAAAATGTGTGTGTTCTAGTAGGTGACCATTCTCTTAGGTTAGGAATCATGGTTATATCAAGAAGGACATCCAAAAGCTATGACATCATGTGGAATTGAGTCTTACTCTTTTTCTTGATTATAGAAAACTATCTACTTAAAGAAATGTTGATTACCTCACCTAAAGGAGGGGTGACCTATTTCTCAACCATGAAGTAGACTAAGGGGACCCAAATCTTGTCTACATATCTAGTGGTTGTATTTATACATAATTTGTTCATCATTATCGTGATCATTCTTATCCTAGGTTTGAACTGACCAATAGGGATGTTGTTATTGAGGTCTAAAAACACTTGATTCCTAGAATATAATCATAGGGAAAGGATTCTCTTCTAATCATTATCTTTGGCCAAATTTTTTTATTGTGGTTAGGTTTACTTGGTGTTTAGGCAATTTGTAATAATTTTCAAATGCTACGAGATAAATGTAAGCAATCTTCATGAAACTTCATTCATGTACAATCATGCCCTTATTTATTTTGTCATCTTTAAAAATAGGAGCAAGAATGTCTATGTAGTGGAGTACCTTGATTTTCACTACTCCGTAATGTAGTCCTATCATTTCAGTTTTCAATACATCATTTTATCTCCTTTTAGTAGACACATTCTTCTCCTCCTCTCTGGTAATGATGGGCTATTCTTCAATGGTCTATAAAATATTGGACTAATTATTGTCCACTATGTTGAGAGCAGTGGCATTAAGCTTTGTATTTTTGAAAATACTCCCTTCTACATTCAAGGTCAAATAAAGTTCCACATCTTCTATAGAGACACCCTTCTAAGCTGAAGTGGCTATTAATTTCATTGAATTTCTCACTAGTGGACTACAATTTAATTTTAGATCAAATTATCCTTACACAGATGACAATCCAATCTTCTGTGGCTTGCTTACAATGAGCACAGTGTCAAATTAGGGTTCTTATATTTTCTAATAATTCTCTAAAGGTTTTATCAGTGCTTTAATGATGGCTTCAAGTTCAATTTACAAGTTTCATGCCTTAGATATATTTTGGATTACTTATTTATATCTTTGCATTTCCCTAGGTCCATAAAATCTTCACCTTTGCATATTATGCTTATATGGATTCGATGTGGCATCATCATGGAATCCTATTTATTAATATTTAAAATATGACCATTTATCACTTTTGGACACATGTTAATATTATATTGGTTCTAGGCCCTTTGAAAATTTTACCTTATCTCGTACCATTAGATTTATTTACATAGATCAACATAGTTCATTAATCATGATTTGAGAATTCAAATGCCATTGGATGCTTTATTATATTCTCATCAATTGTGACACTTGTCTCTTCTACATTCATCCTAATATTTGTATACATATAGTATTTTCAAACTTTTATCAATTATTAACATTATGTATCTTGCAGGAATCCATTGAGTCTCAATCTCTCTGAGTGTATGTCTTAAGAGGTGCATCAGGAAAGTTGTGCACAAACCATTGGTGCTTAGAGGATTTTTTCCCGATTGCCACATTTTATCTACACACTTATCTCATGAAACCATTATCCCTAAGTTTGCTCTTCTCTATTGTACACTTTTTAGTCACGTGTTATATTTTATCCTCCTATTCCTCACCTTAATCCCTTTTTATCAATCGAATGTGCTAGGTCGACTGGGTCAACCTTGTATAGTTGTGAGCTATTTTCATTTAGGAATTAGTTTTGCCTTTTCCCAACCTAGCTCATAAAATAGTGAATAATTATCTGAAATTGTGAATAATTATTTTTCGAGATTTGAAGATGTAAAATCTAGTTTGATCCTCAAAATAGAGTAAAAAATATCTTCCTTTTCATCCTTTCCAATCATTTTATTATTTCCCAAATGAGATTAAATAGAATTAAATTTTATTAGGGTTAAAATAAATGAAATCAACATTAACTTTTGTGTGAAAAAAATATCCAAAGGATATGAATGCATAGAATCTAAATTTGAGGTTTCATGGTATATCTCTCTGATAATAATCAGACGACTGTCACTCACAAAATGACAAGATATTTTATGGGTGCATTCACTTTAAACATAAATCCCTGTCATTTATAGCTCGTTGACAACCTACTCTTCCATCACTCAACAAAAACAAGACATATGTCACA
>JARHVA010005443.1:867500-1112500 GCA_037957365.1 Torreya grandis | reverse complement strand
TTTAGATAACCCTACTATTTCTATGTTACCTTCTTTAGAGTATGTAACATCATTAAAAACCCCAGCTCCAATGTCTAAAATAGCGGATGTTATTCCTACAACTCTTATAAATAGATCTCTCTAGGTTACCTGAGTATATACTAGGTAGATGGCCTCCAAAGCAGTGACCAAGCTACAATCACACCTATTATGATCCAAACTGAGTCTATTACAAACCAAATAGCTATATAAATGATAAGTGTGTCCTCCATAGTTATCCTCCTTTGGTCACTCCAGTATGATTGCATATACAAAGCCCTCTCAGGAGCATTGAATTATAGTCTCAACCTTATTAATATCTATATTAACACCTTCATCTTAGCCTAAGACACTTCAAGCCTCAATGTCAATGGTAGAATACTTCATCATTATATCCACTTCCAAAGTGACTATCATGTCTGGGTTACAAAGAATCATTGGCAGTATAATATCAAATACAAAAGACCATAAAGGGAAAGGGAATATTCATATGAACCTAGTGTGTGTTCTTAAGTCAACAAGAGTGACACAAGTCATAACATGTGTTAGACTATACCTTTGTTCCTCTGCATCATCCACTATTATTTTTCCTCTCACCTCTATCATTAAACCCTCTTCCCCTTCATCTGATCCACATATATTTTTCACTATTAATTTTTCATCCATTCCATTGCATTAACCATTTTCTCTTCCTTTGACACCATGCTACCACTCATTTTGACTATAGTATCCACACCTCCCACTACTTCAATAATTATACTACCATAGGAAGAATAGGACTAGATTGAGAGAATGCAAATGACATGTGCACAAAGGCCTAAAATGATTATACAAGATGATCCTAGAGTAAATTTGAAATTTGACTAGGCTACAATAAATTTGAAAAGAGTTACTGCCAAGAAACTAACACAAGAGGGAAATTACGTGATATATGAGACAAAAGAAGAAATATTCACTTTGAAAAATAAAAATATAAGGAGAAGTAAAGGTCATGAAAGTAGTGAAGATGAGATGGTCAAGGACCTTGAATTAGTTATAAGGTCTTCTCATCAAATGATCAAAGAAGTATTTCAAGAGATGAAGTACAATGTAATAAATTGTAAAGTAGAATTGAGGCCTCTGTTCCTAAATATCTTGTAGAAAATGTAGATAGGGATCTTAAATATTTCCTTGAACTATTAACAAAGGTAAATGAATCCAAAATAAAGAGAAATGTATTACAACATAAATTTAAAGGTTATTTGGCATAAATCAATTTGATGGATGTAAAATTCATAAATCTTTCCAAAGTAATCGAGAAGGGGATGTTCCCATATCTTAAAATAATGAACTTGTTCAATGTTAACATGTGTCAAATTTTTTGCATGCACATAATTTTTTTTAGAAGAATGGTCAAAACACATAGACACTACTATGCATCCAGTCAATGATTGTTCCATTAGGATTCTGGACTTATTTTTAGAAGTCAACATCCCTTCTTTGTTCTTCCTTGACAACAAAATTATTGCTCCTATAGATTTTGCTACACTATTGGCTATTATTGTGACTAAATTCAAGAGAGAATTTTGGGGTGAAATTAGGAGTGGAAGTAAAGAGTTCATTGACTTGATCACATATGCCACATAAAAGATGCAACTTGCTAATGCAATTCAATATGCTCGTACACTCCCTTATCTAACTATGTAATTTTTATTGGCATGTGTAGAGACATTATTCATAACACATTTTTTTAACCTCCCCCTAAAAGATAAATACAATCATGGATGTGCACAAGTAATGCTGAGCCAAAAAATTGTTACTTCAAAATTTATAGACAAGTCCAATTGACCTATAGATCATAAGAGTGTTTTTAGTTTTCTTGCTTTTAAATCATTTTATTTTTTAGCATGTCCCATATTTAGGATAGGATTAAGATACAATTTTATTTTTGCATGCAAACTATTAGTTTTTGGATGAGTCGATTCCTAAGCACTCTTATTTATACTCTTTGTATTCAACACTTCTAAAAGATAAAGATTTTTCAAGGCTAAATATTTCATAAATCACTTGGGATGTTGAGTGAGATTTTTCAAAGCTAAACAATTTCATAGATTACTTGGGATGTTGAGTGATTTTTTGTCATTTTGGCTTTCTCAATTCTAGACTTATCCATGATTGTTTCTGACTAAATTGATAAATATATGAAAATCATTTGCTTATTTTTGGAATATTGAATCAGGTAATTAATTGGTTTAACTATTTCTTTAATGAAAAATTTCCTACAAAATTGGATATGTGGATTAGATGTGTGGTTTTATCTAATCACTATAGTTAGTTGCCCTTCAAAGTGACATTACATAAAATATTCACACTTATTTCTTGATTTGAGTCGTGACTATATTTACATGAATTCGAGCTCACTAGCTAGATTTATGTGGATAACAATTACATACAGTTAAAAATGATAAGGTGACAACCCATTAGCATGTTAGAGTGGGTCACAACCATGCATCAACACACATGTCTTAAATTATAGTCATCATTATATGGCATTTTTCTCTAAATTGAGTATATTGAATGATTGATGAATTTGTTAATGTGTTTGTTGCACTTTGTATGAATACTTAAACCAATGAATATTGGTTTGCATCCAGTGTTAAAATCTATCAGAATTCTTGGTTATTGCAAAATCTAAATTTATTTTTGTTGTTTTATCATCCTTTCTATTTTATTTTTTATATCGTAACTTTTTCAAATAACATAACATCATTATCAATACTCATATTAATTCTATTTATGATTTGAAAAATAATTAATTTTTATAAAAAAAAATTCTCAAACACCAAATATTTTCCCTACTTTATAATTATTTATTTCAACAATTATTTATTCATAAAACTATATTCCTCAAACTAATATTACAAATTAGTTTTGATAATTATTATCAACCAAAAAAACTTACATGAACAAATACTATTTGACAAAGAAAGCATTCCGTGCCCTTATTATGAAAACCAACATAACTATTTGTAATTGTGTTGAATGCTAAAAGTAGCGTCAATAATTACGAATACATTATTAATGACGTATGAAAAATGTCAACGTTTGCATAATGGTTGTGGCCCGCCAAGGAAGTGTGGTTCCTTTGGGCTCTGCCAAAACAACAGCTGCGTGGCCTGCCCTCAGCCCGACGGACTGAAGGGGTGGAGCAACAAATGCTCTCCTCCTCAGCTGCCCAGTTGTAACAGTAGCGTTGCCCGTGTTGACTTTTATAAAATTGTGGGAGGAGAGCATTTCTCGAACACATATGTGGGAGGAATCGGGAAAGTAAAGGTTGAAGAATGTCAGACGAGGTGTTTGGGTGACTGTAAGTGCGCCTTCTTCTTCTTTTGGGAGGAGGAGTCCACATGCTTCCTCTCACAAACTCTCGACACCCTGCAACAGCTTGGCAATAGCAAACACCTTTATTTTGTACGCAAAGAAGGTTTATTTTGTTTTCACGTCCTTTCCTATCTGCAAATAAAATTGAGAAGCGTCTTGTTGCAGGGTGTGCCTATTCTCGTCGTTGTTGTTAGGGTGTCCTTTCCTTTAAGAAAATAAATACGCTTTCGTTTGTGGTATAAAATTCGATCCTTAAACCATCGATGATCCTTAAACAATCGATAATATATGTTTAATAAAAATTAATTTATAAACTTTTAATATTTTGATTGAATATATATAAAATAAAAATTAACTTATAAACTTTTAATTTTTATTATATATATATTCAATGTTTTTAAATATATATTTATTATTTTAAAAATAAATGAGGCACTCTGATCCAAACTGGTGCTAAAGTAAAGGATTTTATAATAAAGCTAAAAGTAGGGAACCACAATTTAATGCATAGAAAGGTTTTGTCGTAAGACCATGGGCCCAAATGCAACAGTCAGTCTCAAACAATGATGAAGCCCTTGGCACAAGGATGAATAATGAAAGTGATATTCAAAAGAGGTTTCCAATGTTTGGAAATCCAAGTGTGCAAATTGATTGCGCTGAGCCAGAACTTATAAATCATTGCCACAAAGAGAACCAAACTTCCTCCTTTAAGCTACACTTCCCAACTCAAGCAAAGGAAAATCAGGGCTACTCCTCCCTAGAATGCTCTATTCATAAGAATGATCTGAAAAACCACCCACCAAAGAAACCTTCAAGAGGACATATTAGAACCAAGAACGACCTCTAAGTCCCTTTGTGAAGCATATAAAAAACTTGAAGACATTAAAATGTTGAAGAAACCCTAATGAGGAGCAAAAAAATGGAACAAAATCCATGTCAAAGACTAGAACCAACGTAAGACGATTCCTGAATTTATAACGACATGACCTTCAAGGGAAAAATACCTCTCCTAGGTGATGCCATAAACAGTAATGACCTTAGAAAATCTTGGAGGAAGAAAAATGGAGCACAAGGGCGTATAAAATCCATGTCCTAAAATGTCAACAGATCGCTTCACAGATAATTTAATTAATATTTTTAATACAAAAACATACTTTTACTTTGCAATATCTTAAAAATAAATTAATTCTATGAGAACATACCAACAAATAAATCTATTTTTCTTAACTAATACCTCTTGAAGTACACCTTGTTCTAAGGATATTTATTCGTTGCCATGCATCACCACCTTCTTTATTCTACACATGTTCTTTATTTAGAGCAATCATTGTTCTTCTCATCATGAGATTTTCTCCAATATCTATTACTGCAATTTTAGTATTTTACTCTTTTATTTTAGCTTTAACTAAATTTACTTTTAGATGATCCTCTAACCTCATTTTTTTATCTTGGTACTGTGGACACTCAAAGGCTCTATGACCTTCTTCTTTGCATATTTAACAAACATAAGACCTATGTTGATTTGGAAACCATCCTCTACCACCACTATAGTTTCATCCTCTCTAAAATCCTCTTCCTCTTTACTAGTTTTGAAACCCTTTTCTGTTATATTTTTGTCTTTATGGACCACATGATGATTCTCCTCTAGTGGTATTAAACCCACCTATGTTTGTATTATATCCACCTCATCCCCTTATTATATGAGATTGTCCTCTTCTTGGTCCAATAGATGTTCTTTTGAAATTCCATCTATTGTATTCTTCTTCTACCTTCCAAGCTAACTTATAAGCTTCTTCTATGCAAAGTATTCTATGCATGCCTAATTCCTCTTGAATATAAAACTTCAAACTATTTACACACTTTGCAGCCATCTTCTCTTATGTCTCATCATGCTCCATGCATATGGACAACTTATAAAACTCATATGTATAGTCTTGTATATTGTGATCTTTCTGTCTCAAATTCTAAAATCTTCTATATAGGGTTTGTGCATAATCTACAAGATTAAATTTCTCCCTCGACTTCTTATCCATGTTTTTCCATGAGTTGATCTTCTCTTTACATTTTTCTGTCTTTCTTTCTGCTAGTGATCCCACCAAATCATTGCATGATCCTTCAATTTTGTGCATGCAAACTTTACCTTCTTGTCTTCTCTCATAGTTTTCCATTCAAAAAAATTATCCACATTGTTCATCCAATCTATCAAATCCTTTAGTTTTAAACTTCCTCCATAATCTAGAATGTTAACCTTGATTACTTTATTCCTTCCTTCTAAATCTCTAACCATTATCTTTTCTATTGATGGTGGTTGTTCTTGTTGCTCCTCTTATGGAATTTCTTCTTCATGATCTGTGCAATCATCTACATCAACTTCTAATCTCCTTTGTCTTTTATTCACAATAATCTTAATTAATTATTCTACTTGCCTCTACAACTCTTCAATAATACGGTTCATCTAAGTGATTCCTCCTCATCCTCTCACCATCTCTCGCAATTCCAAGATTTGAACTTGCTATGATATAAAATAATGAACCAAAATACAATCAAGAAAAATAAAAATCCAACAAACCAAGATTCTTAACAATAACTAGTATGGATTTGTATTGAATGATTCAAATAATTACAAACTATGCATAAATAAGCCTCAACTCAAAATTGGAGTTGGTATGTAAAATTTAAAACTCTAAAAATAATAAAACTCAACTTGTTATTTTTAATAAGTTTCGCATGCAAGCATGTGCAACTCTAAAAATCTCCAAAATTAAACTAAACTCTAAAATTAACATATTAGATGAATTTCAACATAAATTCAAGCCTAATTACAAAAATAGACAATTTCTAAATTTAAAAAAAAACTCAAAAATAATTTTAAATTGCAATTTTAGACTCTCAACTGGTCATGTTTGGCCTCTAAAAGTATCGAAAATACCTTGTAATTGAAAGAACAAATTATGGTAGCATCAAACTTTTTGACTTGATTATTTTATTGCAAATATAGATTCAAATAAAACTACGGATTAAAAATTATGACGTCTGAAAATTTGACTACTTTTTCTACATCAATACCTTGACTCCACTTCTCTTATAACAAACTTTTTGAAAGACTTAATTTGAAAGCATATGTTTTATCCATACCATTACAATTTTTTTCTCTTATATTTCAATTATCTTAATATTTTCAACATTTAAAATTTTTGAAAACCTTTTAAAAATTAAAAACATCTCCACATAAAATAATATATAATCAAAATAATTATTTTTTATTTAACATAATTTTAAACCCAAAAAAAATACTACTCCATTTAATACCAAGAAAATGCTATTAAGCTCCACACATATATATGAAACACACACATATAAATAATTTAATGATAATACATTCATCTTCTTTATAAAATGTTCACGAAATAATTTATATTACAAGAACGTAACTCCCGGTAAGATTTAAGGAGAGATTAAATTTATTAAAAATTATCGTAAAGACACTTCAATTTTTTTTCACTTGGCATTACAAATTATCGTGAAAATGACATAGAAAGTGAATGCGAGGAAACATCTAAAAGTGTGTTAGGTTTATCATGCCTGACTGAAGCAATCTTAGGAATTTTATGCCTAAGTGAAGGTGCAACATAACTCATGTATTACTCAGAATCCTTATGAAGGGTGGAGTGAACAAAAATTGGAGCTTTCCTCTCAAATGACTCTAATGAATATGAAGTAGCTGCATCAAAATCAATGTTATGTCATGAAATCCAATGAACAAGTTCGATGGGAGAAACGATACCTTATAAATATTTTTCAATACCTTTGCTAGGATAACCCATGGAATGTAGTGTGCAGGAACCAAAGGTAGATATATTATTTAAAAAAAAACCAAGCACATGTGCAAGTGAATTTAAAGTGAGATCTACATGAAGTGTAACAACATAAACATCATATACAATAGATGACTTAATATCTGGTTGGTTATAGTTTAAAAGTGCATCCAATAAATATATATTAAATTTAAGAACAATTTGTAAATCGTACAATAAAATAAGCTCAAAAGAACATAACTCCAATATATCAATCTAATATTATAGATTAACAACTTTGTTTTACAATATATATGTATGAAGACATCTTGTTAGAAATGAGAGAGAAGAGAATATAATTTTACTTCTTTATTTTCCTATCCTCTTCTACGTAATTGAAAATATCTTTTTAAATTGACAATAAGTTTTTAAAATGATTAGATTTTAAAGAAGAGCACATCATCTTTCGATTATAAGTTACTATTGAAAAATTGAAAATTTAAATTTAAAAAAAAATGAAACCTTTTGAAAGTGGAAATTACATGGACTCGAAGAAGGTATGGATGGTGGAGTGATGGTCCACGTTGTATTCATAGTACTTGTCTTTCTATAAGGTAGAAGATTGAAGATGGTATATTTATTGGATTAAGTTCACATGGCTAAGAAGCCGAGGGGTAATGAAAAATAGTTAAAATTTCAAGAGCTCTAGCAAATAATTTATCTCCAAAGTTATTACTAACTAGGTAATATCAACAAAAGAGTTGTAGACGTAAAGGATATGGAAATGGCTATCAGGTGTGTATTGGCATTAAAGCATGCAGAATATTTTGTGTTGGGGCTTGGCTTAGTTATGTTGCTACACAATTGTGAGTGTCTAGGTGGAAATGTAGTTCTTTTTAGGGCATCCCTAAGTAGAAATCAATCAATAATTTAAGAGAATGGTACCTTTGTAGTGGGATTTTTCACTCCCAATGGAAATAATAACTGCTACATAGGAATATGGTATGCCCAAATATCAGATAAAACAATACCCTGGGTGACTAACAAAGTAGCTCCTCTATGAAACATGCCTTGTGTTTTAAACCTATTCGTAGAGGGTTATCTTAGTGTGTCTGGTTTAGAGGGTCGATATGTTTGGTCGATAGAGAAGATGAAAATAACCAAAGCGTTCAAGGTTATGATGTTGGAATCTACTAGTCTGGTTAAGTTAGGTGACCATAACCATACCTAAATTATTTGGGAGAGTTTTGCATATCCAATAGATTCATGACTGGCAGGAAAAAAATGTCAAAAGGAATGAAACGATGTTCGTGGAAGAGAATCGTGGAAGCCATTAGAGGGATGGGTTAGGCATATGGCATTTTTTTTAGCCTCTTGCATGACAACAATTCCACCTTAAAATTTCCAAAATGGCCATGATAAGTATTAGCATAAATATAGGTTTTGAATGAGGAAGTGTAAAAGTTACAGAGCTGGTTTGTCATTGTCAATTTGGTATTCTATGGAGATATAATGGAAGGAAACACAAGAACATAGGGAAATATACTACTTAGAATTCACCTTCAAAATATAATGAGCTCCTTATATATATATATATATATATATATATATATATATATATATATATATATATATATATATATATATATATATATATATATATATATATATATATATATATATATATATATATATATATATATATATTCTTTGATTTTTTCACTTTGTTTACCACGAGTTATCCCTACATTTCAAGTGCAATGTTAAAATGATAGCCACTCAATTTGAATTTATGCCGAATAGAAGAATTTAACAAACCAAAAAAAAATCCAGAGTTGCTTAGAAAATTGTTACTTCTAACTGAAAGATATATATATATATATATATATATATATATATATATATATATATATATATATATATATATATGTAATTTGATTTTTTTACTTTGTTTACCACGAGTTATCCCTGCATTTCAAGTGCAATGATAAAATGATAGCCACTCAATTTGCGTTTATGCCAAATAGAAGAATTTACCAAACCAAAAAAATATCTAGAGTTGCCTAAAAATTGTTACTTCCAACTAAAAGAACGTAATTTAATTGATTATTTTTAAATTAAATAATTCAATTTTTTTTAATTAAAAAGTAAAAATTTCACACAAATTTTTGGTGCCAAGACACTATCAAATGTGGACTTTTTAATATAGAATAATAATAATAATTAAATAAAATAAATAAAAACTTACTTGAAAATTTAGAGACCTTCATTTGTGGGAGGCAATTTAAGAAAATGGTAATCCTAAGTAAGCATTGTCTAAGCAGGCATCATCAAATATACACACAATCTCCCTAACAAAAACTATAGTGGCTAACTCAAAATTTGCTAGTGGAAATTTGCCCTCGCTCTTATTGCTTTCAAATCTCCCATTATTTGTAGAATCATTGGAAGCTGCCACTGCCTCCATTAAGATATAGCTATGGATTAGAACCCTTGACCTTCATCCTATGAATTTTTTTATGTCATAATATGTATAATAATATACAACCACTATTTTACTTTTGTGACCTCCAGCTGATAAACAAGGAACCCATGGTAGTTAAGATTGTCCATTTTATTGTATGGAACCATTAGCCTTAATGAATCTCATGAAAAGGTAAGAAGATTGAGTGACATCTATCAAAGGAGTACAAATCAAGCACATGAAGAAAATCCAAAAGGTGAGATAGTAAATTTTGCTTTACTTACCAAGGCTGATTTTGAGCCATCATGTTTTGAAGATGCATGTACTAATGAGGTTTAGATACAAGAAGTACAATAAGAGATGGATCATATTCATAGGAATGACACTTGGGAGCTTACAAAGCTTCCACATGACAATAAAAATATTGGCACCAAATGGGTCTACAAGACTAAGTATAACAATGATGGAAGTATTGAAAGGCATAAGGCAAGATTAGTTGCTAAAGGCTTCACATAGAAGAATGGCATTGATTATGAAGATAAATTTACACCAATAGCAAAACAAAATACCATTAAAATTTTGATTTCATTATCATCTCAAAATATTTGGAGCATCCATCATATGGATCTGAAAAGTACCTTCTCGAATGGGTACTTAGAAGAGGAAGTATATGTGGAACATCCATAAGGTTTTGAAGTGCAAGGAAAATAAAATCATGTATACAAGTTGAAGGAGGATTTATATGGCCTCAAAAAAGCACCAAAAGCTTGGTATGCTAGGATTGATGGATATTTTTAGGATAATGACTTTCAAATAAGTAAGAGTGAAACTACCCCTTACTACAAACAAGAAGGTAATGATATTCTTATTATAAGTTTATATGTTGATGAATTGTTATATATGGGTATCATTTCTAAGATGAAGGATGAATTTAAATTTGCTATGATGAATGAATTTGAGATGAAATATTTAGGTTTCATGAAATATTTTCTAGGAATGGAGGTTTATCAAAGTGAGAATGAAATTTTCATTTTTCATACAAAGTATGCCAAATATATGTTGAATAGATTTTATATGGTTGATTGTAAACCAATCTCCACTCTAGTGGCTCATGAAGTTGTGTTGAGTAGATATTATGGTGCTAAAATAGTTGATGAGACAGCTTATAGGATCATTATTGGAAGCTTGATGTTTTTAACTCACATAAGATCTAATATTACTTAATCAGGTTCACTTGTTTTAAGGTACCTGACAGAGCCATCTGAAATACATATGAAGGTAACTAAAAGAATTTTGAGGTATGTGGAAGGCACTCTAGATTTTGGTATTCATTACTACACTTCTAAAAGGTTAGATTTTGTTGGTTTTAGTTATTCTAATTGGGGAGGTAGTTTGGATGACTGAAAGTCTACATTTGGTAATTATTTTTCTTTTTATTCTAGTTTGATTACTTGGAGCTCAAAAAATCAAAGTAGAGTTTCCCTTTCTTCTACAGAAGTAGAGTATGTTGTAGTCACTTCAACAAGTACACAATCATTATGGCTTCGAAAACTTATTCAAGAATTTGGAGAGATACAAATTTAGCCCATAATGATTTTCTGTGATAACATTAGTTTCATCAAATTGGCCAAGAATCCAGTCCATCATAGTATGATAAAACATTTTGATTTAAAGCATCATTTTATCCAAGATTTAATTCATAAGAAGACAATATAATTGAAATACATCACCAATAAAGAACAAATAGCAGATATCTTCACTAAGGCAATTGCAAAGGATCATTTTATTTACACTCAGAGATCAGATTGTGAGCCCTCTTAGCATCAAGGGGGAGTATGTTGAAAAGTGATGTTGAAGAGAACTTCTTGTTCCACCATGGCTTCCAAATTGACATTCATGATGCATCACCATGATGTAGTTCATTAACCACCATGCTCAGTTCTATTTTTAGACTATTAGTTTAGAGAGCAGTTAATAAACTCATTTTTATCATTAAACTGCCAGTCTTCCAGTGCAACTAATAATGCATGTCAAGTGCATTCTTTATTTTTTATGTTTTTCATTCTATCTTTAGATGCAAAAAACTATTTTTAGCATAGTTCATTTTTTCATATAAGCCTCAATAAAGAATTTATTATGCAGCCTGAAAAAATATAGAATTGTGTGAGTGCTCTATTTTTTTTTGAGTTAATAATTTTAGATCTTAGCTATCATAATTTGTGGCTATTATCTTTGTTATTATTTTCTTCATAGCCTATTGGTTCAAGAATAGGGCATTCTTTCAAAATCTACACCCACAATGCCAGACTTTTCAACACTAGCCCATGACTACACTATGACCACCAAGCTTAACTAACCATCGACTGCAAACAAAACCAATACTAATAGCATAAACCATGATCACTAACATCATATAGTGATATTTATCATGTCAAGTATTGAAATTCAGTTGTTTCCAAAATTTTCCATGGATCTTTAGCTCAATGAGTTATGGCAAATATACAAAAAGATTCAGATTGACTAGTATTCAGGCAAATGTGGAATGGTTCATCCACTTAGTATTTTTATTAATCAGTAAGCATTCACCCAATGAATCTCCAATAAATTTCAAATCAGAAAATGGTATAGCCTTACCAGATTAGTTTGACATCAAAATCCTCAATGAGCGAATTCAAATCTTTCAAACCTTCATCAAATTCAAATTGAAATGGTAGATGGGGTAGCCTTACCCAAATTGGTTTGACATCAAAAGCCTCAGTGAATGATTTCAAATCTTTCAAACCTTCATCAAATCAAAATTAAAATGGAAAATTGGGTAGCCTTACCCAGATTGGTTTGACATCAAAAGCCTCAATGAGCAAATTCAAATGTAGATGTCATGGTTTCATAACAAGAAAACTCTTACCATAGGTCCAACAACTTTTAAAAATAGAGTTTATTTCTTCCAAAATAGAGAAATAAACAAAAAAAATATTCCTCTAGCATAGGTTAATATGATATCTTTACCTTTTAACTCCCATGTTTTCACTATCCATTAGTACAGATCCAAAAAAGAAGGCCATAAACTAGTGAATTGGTATATCAGACTATCATAATAGAAATCCTTTTCTTTTTCAAGAAGCTCTTTCAATGATTTTTCTTCAAATACTATCAAGGGAAGGGTTTTTGCAGGGGTAAATCATTTAGTCTATTTTTTAATAGCTTCTACAAATGTTGGGTCAGCCTTTTCCCCTACCTTTGACACCACCCTTTGACTGGTGCCATTAGGGTTTGGATTTGGATTTACCTCAAGAATAGAAAGTTGTATTCCTTTATAATCTACCCCCCTCCACCAAACTTTCTAGACTGAGCACGGCCTTAGGGCTCTCAGTAAGTAGATATGTAGGGCTCTAATCCCCTATCTTAGTAGATGTCACCACTGAAGTAGCTGCCTTAGTGGATGTCACCACCTTGATGGTAGTCGCCACCTTGAAACATTCACCTGAGGACTATGATTAGGGCTCATAGTGATTTATTAGGATTCATAAAGAGGTTGGTTATCCTATGGAATATATTAAGTAGTTATTTATATTATATATTTAGAGTAATATATATATATATATATATATATATATATATATATATATATATATATATATATATATATAATTTATAATTTATAATTTATTTTATTGATTTTGAATAGGTTATGTTGTTTACTCCTTGTTTGGTATATTTTTATTGTTGTTGTAAATATGAAAAGTTTTATAGGTTGTACTTCCAGTGCCTCTCGCTTTCACTATACAACTCTCCTTTAAAAAATTTAGTGCATTTATGTTATATATTGCTTTTCTCTTCTCCACCATTTCACCATTACTCAAGATCAATGCAAAATTAAAAAAATCCCCTCTTGATATAGTTGATTTCCATGTCTAATGAAAGAACACACCACCTCATTTTCTACTAGATCATCTTCACCAAAAACATCAAATTATTATTACTTTACATTTCGTACATAAAAGTTAAAATATGATTAGTGATTATAGGTTTCAAAATAGGCGTGACTCTCAATTTACAAATTTTTAATAAAACCTCATTTTACTTAGTTATTATGTAGTTAATAATAATATATAACTATATTATTCAATTATATTTTATTAAATATAAAAATAATAATATGTAATATCATATATATATATATATATATATATATATATATATATATATATATATATATAATTAACTATTTTATATTCTTAGGATATTTTACACACACAAACACTATTATAATTACAATTAATATTATTATAAAACTATGTTATATAATATAATGATATATAATATTTATTATATTAATTTATATATATAAATCATAGTTATATATAATTAATATATTTATATATATATAATATTAATCATGTATTAGGTGATTGAAACAGTTTGATGGAAGCCACATATTACATTGGTAGAAGTCACATGTCATATAACTTTGTACATGTATATTTTCAACCTTATTCAATTCCATCCCCTGAAATATCTTATCATTCCCTTCACTATCACCATAGATTCTTTGAAGATAGTTCAAATACACCATAATGTCAACCACCTCGCTAGCCCTCTGTGCCATGGGAATTGGTGTGATCAACCTATAAATAAAAAGAGTGTAACAACAGTATTATGTATAATATATAATAAGAAACAAATGGAAAATAAATTTAATTCTCCCAATGCATTATCAATTCCATAAAAAAAATACAAGGGAATAACAACACATAGCACAAAGCACAAAACATAGAACCCATAGAGAAATGGCTAAAGAAAAATATTTAAATAGCACCCACTCATAAAAATATGTTACAACCAAAAATACAGGTGACCTATTGACCCCTATGCTATGTGTTATACACTAGACACAGAT
The DNA here is from genome assembly GCA_037957365.1 of Torreya grandis. Classification (NCBI taxonomy): domain Eukaryota; kingdom Viridiplantae; phylum Streptophyta; class Pinopsida; order Cupressales; family Taxaceae; genus Torreya; species Torreya grandis. Next base: position 1,097,967 of record JARHVA010005443.1, on the reverse strand, counting down.
TTAGGGTAGTTATTAGATTTACGTGACTTACACACATTGCAAAGGGATATGTAACTTGCAAGGTGGAAACATCTTTGATTCATTGATTTCTATTATTAAGGGTCAACAAGGGAATCATGATTGTTAATTTGATTATGATAAGGCTCCACATTTGATGAGTGGATCGAATGTAGACAAGATATTGAGGTACTAAAGTCTATCTTGTAGCTTATGTTCATCCATGATATGAATATATTAACGTCTGTAGCAATTAAATAAGGGTTAATAACATACAAAAACACCAAATTTTGATCCCTTGAGAGAGGACAAGGAAATAAAGATAATTAAAATGGTTAAATATTTCAATGTGTATTGGGTGGTGATGGTAAGTGGATATGATAGGGTATTTCAGGGGATACCATATGCCAGGGGACCCATATTGTACAATAAACCTAATTCAAGATAGTGGTTGGATTTACATAACCAACATTACCCATTGCAAAGGGTTCTATAGCTTACAACGTGGAAACATATTTTATTTTTCATTTTTATTGTTGAGGTTGGACAAGGATGCAATGAGAGTTTCTTTGATTGAAACAGGGCTCCACATTTGATGTGTAGCTCGAATCAACCATGCAATGCCATTAATGTAGGGACAATACATTGAGGTCCCAAAATATATCTTTCTAATTCCATTCATCCACATTGAAAATATATTCACACCTAAAAACAAAAAATAACATTCCTTGCAACATCAAGGTAACTGCTAGTCTAATTTGATTTAAAAGTATTGTAAATGGGTAAGGAGGCTAGAGAGGGGAGGAGAGAAATTAGGGTGCTCCCTTTATTAATATTTTTTATTTAATTTTATTTAACATATACATCACAGTGGAAAACATTCATGTCCGTTTCTATAATTAAATTTTTTACCACATTCAATGTGTATCAATGGATAGGTTTTATTGGCCCTGTTCATGAGAACATTGTCTCAAGTCTTATTTTCATCAATCCTATCAAAAAGAGTGGTCTAAGAGGTAAGACTATCCTTTTTGATAAGAGATTGAAATAGTAAATGGTCAAAATAGTTAGGTTCAATGATTTAAATAGTTTTAAGTTTATTTGTTTATATAGTGGATAATATTCAAGTTGTTATTGGTTTTTTTTTGGTAATAAGCAATTCTTTTGTTATGTTAATATTGAATATTTCTTGTAGTTTTCACATATTCAAAAATATTAGGTAGATTGTCCTAAAAATAAAAGGAGGTCATATTTTAGATGCCCATTGTTGCAATGTGTTTTTGTTTTAGTGTTATGTGGCCTTCAAGTATGTTGATTCTATGTATGTCTTTTATGTGCTTTTTAAAATATAAAATATAGTTTAATTGGAGTTATGAGAGTGTTGTAGCGATAATGGATTCCATTCCTATTTAGTAACTATCATCAAATTTAATTCATTCCTGATGAATTATACCTCTTGTGTTTGTTTAATTTTTGTGAGAACAGCTATGTCTATTATATGAAATTAACCTTTGTTTATGTTTGATGGTTTTTCACTACTAGTATGACTAAGGATATTGACAAAATAGTTGTCACAATCTACTAGCTTTGATTTTGTAGAGGTCATAAGGTCACAAAATTGATGTTTTATCTTTCTCTACACTCAAATACATTTTTTCTTTTATATATCATGGTCATCTGATAATGGCAAGATCCCATGTAATATCATAATAAAGCATGTGACAATAATTACAGGTGAATCGTCCCCACTGGGATCTACCTAGAAATACATGATTTTTTTTTAAATTAAACACATATAGCAAGAATAGATTATACCATGAGAATCTAATAGAGATCATATGTAGTACTCAAAGCATGGTAATAGAAAACAAAGCATATTACATCATATATCATGGATCTCTAATATCGTTAGAGCACATCATAATGCAAATATAGAAATTAATTATATTAACTCAACCACAACTGGTACAATTCTATAGAAACCACTTTTAATGTACAATAATAAGTAATTACAACTCTTCATGATAATATTCAATAATAAGTACAATACAATACAATGTACATATAAGATACATGGCTCTTCTAGAGTATAGTTTCTAAACTCAAGTATCTATGGCAATCTCAAGTGTCATCTTGATAAGTAGTAATGTTGTGGGGAGGGAGAGAATCATTCGAGTGTTTTTCCACACCAACAACATACCAATGAGCCCCATTACTAATCTCATCAAGAAATTACCCTTCCTTCATGAATAAGTAGATAGTGATGGTGTGGGAATCCAAAGAAACAAGCAAGTACCTGTGTTATGTATGATTTCTAAAACTAAATATGCAGTGTATCATAGAAAAATTAATTTATTACAAGATATCACATAAACATGTAAATCATATCCATGAAATAATAATGTCTCGCTAAACATACTTTGACCAAAGTTTTAAGAATAGTATATAAAAAGTGATCTATATATGAATCAATTCATACACACCACTTGATCAGGCTGCCTTCATCTAGCATTGTGATGCTAGTAAGCCAATGAAGTCCATCTCACTCTTTAATTAGTATCAACAATACAGATTGGCTAAATAAAATTCAACCACAAAACTCATATAATTTACATCCTACTAGTAAACACATCATATAACATGTTGAACATAGGAGTAACCAAAGCATATATTTAGTTTTTTTAATGTATGAATGAATCTTGCATTATTTTCTATCCCATACTATAAATAATGACTAAGATTCATACCACCTAGGTAAATACACAATCAACTATAGCTTCAAATTTCACAATTCATTTCCAACCATACTACACCCTATGATAACCCACATTACCATAGTCTAGTGTTTTAAATAATAACCACTAAGTATCGTAACTAAGCTAATAAAGTAGTCATAAATACATGGAAACATAAATTCATATACAACATCTAGATATAGCAAAACAAAACTTAGTTTAATCAAAAAATTGAGTTGTCTAAACTAGTATTTTTTTACATTTAGGGGATTTAAATGCACACATTCATTAAGTTTTATTAAACCTAATTATTTAATATAGTTTATAATCCACTTATGTAAATATAACCATAACAATACACTCCTCCATATAGGTATACACCATTAGTCACATTAACATTTACAGATATCAATAGTCTCTAAGGAGCTTTTCATAAGGTTTTCAATTGTTTAGATATCAAAAAGATTAATGATGTTTTATAATCAAACACTCATGCTTAGTCAAGTTAATCCACATATACTATAACTTTTCAGCGTATTATTATTTGTGAATTTGGCTAATATTTGGGTTCACTTAGAGTAATTCGACCCATTACAATTTTAATCTTCTATAATCCACCCAATCATTATATATATATATATATTGAATCAATTTATTATAGTAACTCAAGTAATTCCTTAGAGTAGTTCGACCCATTACACTTTTAATCTTTTATAATCCACCCAATCATTATATATATATATATATATATATATATATGTAACTATTTAAATATGAGTAATGATGCCATTTATAAACACTAGGAGTTATAGGGTGACACTTATGCACAAACTCTACATAAATATTAATAGTCATCTAATATATACATAGTCATTATGCTAAATATATATACAATCATCTATATATAAATTTAAATTTAGTGATTTGTTCAATGGTAAAGGTTCAAGGTTAAATGAACAATGACTTGTTTGAACATTATAATATAATTAAATCAACTCCATTTAAAATACAAGTTACATATTAAAGCTCAACAATCCAAATTGATATACACACATCACATATATTAAAAAATTGTTCATGTTGGAGGGCTATATATTATACAATGATCCATAATGCTATATAGGCCATGAATTAAGTATACATACAACAATTTCAAATAAGCATGCAGTTGTTTATGAAAGACTATAGTGATTCAATAATACACTTAATTAATCAGTAATTTAATCAATCAATTGACTAAATGCTTATAACTAAATATTATTCAATCAGTCAATGATTTAGTAACTACAATGATTAAATTAAATAAGACATGGGCTATAAATTAATTGTACGATGATGCCAACCTATAAAATACAGCATTATAATTTATTAGATACTGGTTGAGTGTGGCGATACATGGCTATGCTTAACTTATTATCAAATTTATTTGCTAAGTGAACCACAAGATCTAGAATTTATAATCCTTATTATCCCTAACTCATATTCAGTGACTTCCATTTAAGCATAAAAAAACTAAGAATAATATACGGCAATGCCTACATGGTATTTCTAAAAACAATATACAACTTTAATAACATAAACATGTTGGAAGCACAGTTAAAAGAGAATAAATTACATCAATTTACCAGATGATGATTCTCACACAAAATAATGATGCCATCAGCAAGATGTGTATATACATAACAAATATATATACATAGTCAACCCACTAAATATAGATATTCATATTAAAACCTAGTGATTCAAAATGGTACTAATGCCATTGGCTCAAACAACGAACTCATAATGTTTTCACATAGACTTTCAAGCATAAACAACCCCTTTTATATTTATATAGCTTGTAAATAAGTAACTAATGATGCCATAAGTATGTAGTAGTATAAGGGAAATATTTTATCGATTCATAATTAGATAGTCAAAATTGAATACATATATTCATAAAATACCACAACTTGATCTTTATTGTGATGCCCTTGGTTTTTTCTGCTGATATTATACAATAATAAAGCTTCAACGATGCCACATAATATACATTTGTTTTAGGAGTATCACAACGACACCTTAGAGTATATAGTGACTCAAACTACATACAAGGATGCTAACTATGTTTTATAAACACTAAGGATTAAAATATTTAACGAATTTCTAATGTTGCATGGATTTCCTATGTGAAATGCCAAATTTAGTATGTCAAATGGATTCTTTTTAAATAGGTAGTCTCTATGTTTCAAAAACATCTATAATAGATTTATAATTCTCAATTAATTATGAATCCCAAATCCTTAAAAAATATATAGACAAATTCAATGTAGAATTTTTATGATCATATACTAAATTAAAACATTGCCTATCTGGCAAATAAAACTTACTTTGATTTGTGTTCTTGCATATTCACCTCTCTTCCAACACCTACTTCCTTTCTTCTGTACTACACCTTTTCCTTGTTTGACTCTTTAATTTTCTCTTAGACAATACTTGTGATGATCATTTTCCTCTTTATTAATTTTCCTTATATGAAAATAGGCGTAGCCCTTTTTGCTTTAAATATTTTTCTTTGTTTTCTTTGCTTTTTTTTTGTGTGTGTGTGTGTTTTTTATATATTTATTTCTCTAGTTTTTTCTTAATTTTAGTCTTTAAATTTATTTTTATTTTTTAATTATCTTTTCTCTATTTTTTCTTTTTTCAAAGGTAATTTTTTTTTAATTCATTTTAACACTAAATGTCAAAAATCCATAATTTTATTAAATTAATTATCATCCGCAAATGTTATAGAAATTTATACGACAATTTTATAAATTACTAATAATCTGTATTTTAAATCTAATTTTTTCAATAATATTTCCACTAGCTTAAATAATAAAATGTATCAATTCATTAAGCTATTAAACTATACTGGTAAATCATAGAAATCAACTTTCTGAAGCAAGTAAAAATAAAAACATAATGTGCAAACCAATTTTTATACATTCTAACATGTGCTAGCTAATGTGGTGTGTGCAAGATTCTCACTAATTCTTTTGTATCCTTTGACATCTCCACTTACATCACCCTCTCTGATGATGCTCTCCCTCTTGTATACTTCTCACAACACATAGGTAGTTAGATCACATCAACATGGTAAACACATGGCATAAAATATAATTGAAATAACACATCAATATATTTATAATGTAAATGTATACACTATAGCTAACTCTCAACAAAATAAATATGTACCATCACGTATCTAAACAATATCTACTATCCCATAATATTATATATCTTATAGCTTAGTTAGAAATATAACTAGTATCAAATGTGTCAACTATAAATATCTATAAATAATCAAATAGTTTGCTTAATGAGGAATAGGTATGTGACATCCTTCCCCTAAAGCTAGTCATCATCCTAGATGACTCTTATTCAAACATACGTTCTAATATTAAAATGTTTTTCAACAGAAAATAATATAGTATAACAGTATCTAATCAAGTAAATAAATGTAAAATTCTCTTGAAAAACTCATCATAGTCCTCCCAAGTTGCATTATCCTTAGAGTATTGGTCCCACTGGACCTTGCACTATGATATTTGTCTATTATGAAAATAAAGTTTATGTGTGTCAATTACCCTGATTGGTTCTATTATGACCACCCCAAGATCTAGAACCTGTAAAGCATTCCAATCCAACACATGCGTAGGATTAGCTACATACTTCTTAAGATATGAAACATGAAAGACATTATGTAAAAGAGCTAAATTTGGTGGCAATGCAAGCCTATATGTTATAGGATTGACCACTTATAACACCTTGAAGGGTCCCACATATCTTGGTGACAATTTTGTTGACTTCTCAAATTTAATCAAGCTTTTTTTTGGCTTATCCCACAAAAACACTTTATCACCTACTGCAAGTGTCTTTCTATCCTTTTCATATCTACATAAATCCTCTTCCTATCATTAGCCTCAATGAATCTTTGCCTAATTATCCTAGCATGCTCTTCTATATCTAAAAACATCTAAATTAGAAAGACTACCTTGTCCTCAAACATGTCCCAACTGATGGGTGTCTTATTCCTTCTCCCATAAAGTGCCTCAAATGGTGTCAGTGTCAACATTGATTGCTATAAGTTTTTATATGCAAACTCAACCAATGGAAGATATTATTTACACTTGTAATGTTTATCCATGCAATACATATGAAGATCTTCTAACACCTAATTAATTCTCACAGTCTGTTCGTCAGTCTATGAGTGATATGTTTTACTAAAAATTAGTTGCATACCCAAAGTTGAATTTAGAGTTATCCAAAAACTTAAAGTCATATTTGGATCAAGATTCAAAATAATCTTATCTAAAAAACCATGCAACCTATACACTTCCTTTACAAACCTCTTTGCAAGGGTAGGTTCATCATTTGTCAAATTGTCTGGTATAAAGTGAGTCACCTTGGTTAGTTTATCAATAGATACCAAGATCATATAGTGCATATTTTATGACATTAATAAACCTTGGACAAATTCCATACTAATCACCTACCATTTCCATTCTAGTATATCATGTGGATATAACAATTCATCCAAATGCACATGTTTAGCTTTCACTCGATGACACTCCAGACAATATGACACATAATTTGCCACATCTTTCTTGATTCATTTTGATAAATACAATGGTCTAAGCTCTATCATGATCTTGGTTACATCTAGATGTCTTGAATATGGGCATTATGCAATTCCTTTAGAACTACAATTTATAGATTCTCTCGATATGGCATATATATTTGTCTGTTGTAATGCAATAGACCATCACTCTCTAACTTTATTACTTTGTACCAATAATTTTGATCACTCTCAAACAATGATTTTTTGAATTGATCATAAAATTATAGAGAACTCAACCACCTAATCCTTGAAAGTACTCTTGATAGAAGCTATAGCTATTATGCACCTTCTATAGTTGAGGGCATCAACTACTCTATACTCCTTAACTTTGATACAAATGATTTAAAAATCATAATCAGATAAGAACTCAATCTATCATCTCTTATAATAATTTAAATATTGGTTGGTTAAAAATGTACTTGAGTCCTAAGTTATCTATCTTGAGCTTAAAAGGTTTTTCTAACAAATAATGTTGCCACACTTGCAAAGCATGAACAATTACTCCAATTTCCAAATCATGAGGGGCATAGTTCACCTCATATGGCTTTATCTTTCATGACTCATAAGCCACTACTGCATCATCTTGCATAAAGACCCTTCCTAGTCTATTCCTTGATGCATCCTTGATCAGTAAAAATTAACCATTGGGGTCTGGAACTCTCAACACTAGTACAGATGTAAACCTTCTTTTCAAATCCTATAAAGCTACTTCGCACTTATCTAACCAAATAAATCTATGGTTCTTCTGTTTCAAGGAAGTAATTGAATTAGCTATATTATAAAAGTTTGAAATGAACTTTCTATAGTATCATGCTAACGCCATGAAGCTTCTTACTTCATGCACATTCTTTGGTGCTGACCATTCCATTATGGCTCTAATTTTCCTTGAATATAATGAGATACCATTTTTAGAGATAATATGTGCCAATTATTGGAATCCTTTTTGGAAAAAAAAACACACTTAGATAACTTACCAAAGACTTTATGCTTCAACAACCATTGTAGAATCGATTCCAGGTGTTGAAGGTGATCTTATTTATTTTTTAAGTAGAAAAGAATTTCATCCAAATAAACTAGAACAAAGTGATCAAGTTAATCTCTGAATACATTGTTCATGATATTCATGAATGCTATCGAGTATTAGTCAGTCCAAATGGTAACATTGTAAAATCATAGTGATCGTACTAAGTTTTGAAGGCCTTATTTGGAATATCCTCATCTTGAATCCTCAACTAATGGTATCCCACTCAAAGATGAATCTTAGAAAATACTATTACCCCTTGTATTTGATCAAAAAGATCAGCTATATGAGGTAGTGGATACCTATTTTTCATAGCTACCTTGTTTAACATTTTTAAATCAATGTAAAGTCAAAGGGTACCATCCTTATTATTAACAAAGATGACTGATACACCCCATGGTAACACACTTGGCCCAATCAACCCCTTAGCCAATAATTCTTGAAGTTGAGCCTTCAGTTCAACCAACTCAGTGGTTGTCATCTTGTATGGTGCCTTAGACTATGGTTTTGAACTAGGTATGATGTTGATAAAAAAATTGAACTCACATCTAGGAGGCAAATTGAGTAATTTTTCTAGAAACACATCATGAAAATATCTACAAAATGGGAAATATTCGAGAGATGGTTCCTTAGGTTCCTCCATTTCATTTATCTTGATGATAAATGCTTGAAACTTTTTTCCTGAGTCCTTTTAATCTACATTTCAAAAATATACCTAAGCTTCAACTCTCTCTTCTCACCTTTAATTTGCACCTAATTTTAAAAATCATCGAGACACTTAACCTTCTTCAGGTAATAGTCAACCTTGGATTTATGTTTTTCAAGCTACTTGAATCCTAAAATCACATCATATTATCTTAGAGGTGCTACATACAAATCTACAAATCTTTTGAATTCAAGCAACCTAATCTCTACTTCAACTAAACACTTATCAACCATGACTTTTGTGTCATTCCCATACTATACTAAATAGTTTTCAACATTTTTGGCTATATTATGATTAAATTCAAGATAGAAGTCAGGGATGTAAATAAGAGTGGAATTAAAGTGGTCATTTACTTGATCACATATGCCACATAAAAGATACAACTCACCAATGCAATTCAATATGCTCTTCACACTCTCTTAGCTAGTTATGCAATCTTACTGACATGTACAAAGATATTATTCATAACACCTATTATTAAATCTTTCCCAAAAAGATAGAAACTATCAAGGATGTGCACTAGTATTGCAAAGCCAAAAATTTATTACTTCAAAATTTACAAACAAGTCCATTTGACTTGTAGATCATACGAGTGTTTTTAATTTTCTTGCTTTTAATATATTTTATTTTTTGGCTTGTCCTAGATTTAAGATAGGACTAAGATGGAGTTTTATTCTTGCATGCAAACTATTGATTTTTGGACGATTTGATTCTTGGGCACTCTTATTTATACTCTTTGTATTCATCTCTTTTAGAAGAGGAATATTTTCCAAGGCTAAACGTTTTCATAAATCACTTCGGATGTTCAACGAGTTTTTGTTGTTTTGGTTTTCTTAATTATGTCGTTATGCGTGATTTTTTTAATTAAATTGATCAATATATGAAATTCATATACCTATTTATGGAATATTGAATTAGGTAATTTATTAGTTTAAATATTTATTTAATGAAAATTTTCCTATAAAATTGGATATGTAGATTAGATGTGTTGCTTTATCTATTCACTATAGTAAATTAACCTTCAAAGTAACATTACATGGAATATTCACAATTATTTATTCATTTGAGTCTTGACTATATTTGCATGAATATGAGCACTAGATAGATTTACGTATATATCAATTACATACAATGAAAAATGATAGGGTGAAAACCCATTAATGTGTTGGAGTGGATCACAAGCCCACATGAACGCAAATGTTTTATATTATAGTCATCATTGTATGATGATTTTATTTGAATTGAATATATTGAATGATTGATGAATTTTATAATTTGTTTGTTGCACTTTATGTGAATACTTAAATCAATGAATATCAGTTTGCATGCAATGGCATCTATCAGAATTCTTGGGTACTGCAAAATCTAAATTTATTTTTGTTGCTCTACCATCTTCCATTTTATTTTTTATATCATAAATATTTCAAATAATATAACTTAATTGTCAATATTGATTGCATATTAATTATGTTAGTAATTTGAAAAATGATTAATTTTTGTACAATTTTTTTTCTCAAATACCAAACATTTTCCCTACTTTATAATTATTTGTTCCAACACTTATTCATAAATCTATATTCCTCAAATGGATATTTCAAATTAATTTTAAGAATTCTCAATTAAAATGCTAAGAACCCATCAACAGATTTTTTCAACAAATAAAAATTACGTGAACAAATAGTATCTGACATAGACTTAGCATTCTATGCATGTATTGTGTACACCAACATAACTATTTGTTATTATTGAATAGTAAAAATAGAATCCATAATTATGAATACATTATTAATGATGTATGAAAAATGTCCACATATTTTATTCCTGCATGATAGATAGGGTTCTTCACCAATTAGATTTCACTTTTATTATCACAATATAGTTTTGAAGGTTGATTTTGTGAAAAATATAAATCACCAAGTATTCTCCTCAACCAAACTGCTTCATGAGTAGCTACACAAGCTAATATATACTCTACCTCTTTTGATGACAATGCAATCATTGGTTTATTTTTGCTACACCATGAAATAGCACCTGATCCATTATTGAATACAAAACTAGTAGTAAACTTGTAATCATTTATATATCCAACCCAATCTGAATCCATAAAACCTATCAAAGACATAACACCACATGCCACATATTCTATTCCAAATTTATAGTGCCTTTCACATATTTTAATATTATTTTAGTAGCTTTCCAATGAAGGTATTTTTGGAGATGACATAAACCTTGAAACTAGACTAACTGCATAAGCAATGTTAGGACTAGTTATAGTCAAATAGATAACACTCCATAAAAGAGTATTACATTAATGAATCCCTTATCTTATAAATATTGCCCATGTATATTGTGAACAAGAAAGTGTAACAATTGAGTTCTAAATTTAGAAATATAATTGACCAGTGATATAGTATTTATATATCATCTATATGGTATGAAAAATTTATACACGGACTTAATCAACCATATGAAATATTGCATATATAAGTGTATTGGGTCATTTGCCTAAACTTATAATTAAATGGATGGTTAAAATGATTTATAAAGTGTCAAAGGGACCGAAAGTATAACCATATGAAAATAGTCTCTTAGTAGAGTAATAAATTATTGAATTATGTTCATACGAGGTATAACTTGGTTGTGTGTTATCTTACTCTCTAGAAAGGTAATGATTGACATTTAGTTTATATATAGTTAGCATTTAATAATTTTGTGCAGTAAATAATATGAGAGTGTTAATATGCACAAAAAAATTGACATATATATCATATAATAGTGCACCATGATATGTACCTATAAGTTATAGTAGTATGTAGTTTAAACGTAAAGTATACATGGGTGGTAGAAACTCCTACTTGTTAGATTATTGCCTATGAGTATGGGCCATTTATTTCTTAAAATTATAAGATTAGTTATTCATAATTGTGTAGTTGTGTTCATAAATAATGAACTGTGATATTATGGGATGTCATAGAGTGTATTATGTTTGAAAACTACATTCAAAATATATGTTATATCTGGGTGGTGCAACTATGATTGTTATGTCTAGATACACTCATACGTTTGAAAAACTAGGTGTAAATGTGTTGGTTATTTATATGAATGGTATGTTTTATGATAGTTAGTAGGGTTTTATGTATGTGTACATACAACCCGTGAGAGTAGAAAAAATTATAGAATAGAATAATGTGTTCATATGAATTGAGACTTTCATTGCTACGTCTAGTTGCTTGAATCTTATGTCTCCATGTGTGTATGAATACTTTATTATGACTAATTGTGGTAATTAGTAGTTGTGTTTAGAACACTAGTCTAGGATAATATGAGTTATCATAGGGTGTGGTATGCTTGAAAACTAATTATAGTAATTAGAATATTCAATTAAATATGTATTTTATCCATGTGGTATAAACTATAATCATTATTTTTACTATGAGATAGATAATCAGATCAGATTCATTCATACATTTGATGGAATAAATGTATGTTTTTTTATTACTCTTATGTTTAGCATGATATGTGATATAATTATTAGTAAGATGTAAATTGTATGATCTTGTTGATATTATGTTAACCAATCTCATATTGTTGATACTAAGTAAGGAGTGAGACAGACTTCACTGTCTTACTAACATCATAATGCTAGATGAAGGCAATCCAATCAAGTGGTGTGTAATAATTTTGACTAATCTATAGATTAGTATTATTTATTATTCTTAAAAACTTTGATCAAAGTATGTTTAGTTTTCTCTGATACATCGCATGCTTAGTTTTAGAAATTATACAACACACATTTACTATCTTATCTCTCTAGATTCTTTTTCCATCACATTCTAATCATCCATAAAAATATGGTTATTCCCTGATGAGATTAGTGTGGGATATCATTGGTTTGTGGTTGGTGTATAAAATCACTCGGATGGTATTCTCCCTCCCTAAAATAGTATTTAATTAGGCACGACACTTGAGATTGCTACAGATACTAGAGAGTTTGGGGAACTGATGCTCTAGGGATATATGTATCTTATATATACACATTTTATTATGTTTTATTTGTTATTATAAATATTATCATGATGATATGTGATTACTTATTTATTGTAAAATGACATTAGTGACTATGGGTATATATCAATTGTGGTTGATTAATTTTAATTCATTTCTATATTAGTATTATGATATATTTCTATTAATGATAGTGATCAATGATGTACGATGTATTGGAGGTTTTTCAATGATGTCTCTAAGGTGACTAAGGATGTTGATGAGGTGTCATATGTGCTAGAATGACAATGACAAAGTGTGTTTCAATGAGCTTCAATGTTCTTGCATAATTCTTCAGTGTTTGACGTAGTGAGACAATTGATGGATGATATTGATGGTATGGACATGTTGCTGAGACCCTATGGGGTGTTATGAGTGCTTAGAGTACCTGTAGAAGTGAACATAATTCATCAAAATAGTCATATGGAGGTCTAGGTTCAAGTAGTCATCTTGGAAAATAAAGTTAAGTAAGTTGTTTGATGACATCATATTTCACACGTGTAAAGGTTTTAGGAGAATTTTAGTATATGGATAGATTCCCCTATGAGAGATAATCATATGCTCCAATTTTTAGGTCATGAGGTTGATTATAGAAAAATATATTAAGGTTTAAAGTTGGCTTCTCAAGCAGAGTTCACTAAGTTCTCATACGTAGCCAAATTTACATTATCAAATATCTACAATGAGCATTTAATTAGATCAAAAAACTAATGATGAGAAATTAATCTAACTAAATAAGGATCTAACCGAGCATGTTATCTTTTTAGATAGTGATCAATGGTGTGTATTAAGTTAATAAAATGCGTAGAAGGCATCTAGGGATGTCAAGAGGTGAAATATTATTTGAAGACTGATTGTAGGGTGCGTAGAAGGCATGAAGAGCTACCAAGTAGCATGATCTCAGAAGTAAGGATCAAAAATCAATGGTGAGTGATGAGAGTTAAAGCTAGGAATATCATGAGGAGATCAACAAAGTGTATTTATTCAAGTTGTGTGAGGACATGAGATGAAGACACGTGTTTTCAATATTTGCATTACATAGTGACCGTTGGCATTTTAATTAGAAAAGGGAAACACCAGTCTATAGTATTTTGCTAATATCTTTTGATCTAGGATGAATTTGAAGGTGATGTAAAAATCAACATTGAATAAGACTTCAAGGTTCATCTATAGAAGTGATTTATAATATTTAAATATTAGTACATCTACATAAATTGATCTCTCAATTTAATATGTGTTTGACCATGCTCTATAGGTGATCTGAGAAGGATAATTGAGTTGTTCTTGATAGTATCTTGATGTTTCAAGATGAACTAACTACTTGAGAGTGTTATAGACTCCATGAGGACCATGTATGTGTATTTTTTAGGTTTGACCAATATATCTTCAATGTGAACAATTTCTTATAAGTTGAGTGTGTTTGTTGGAGGTTGCAGACAGTTTGAGTGACCACTTTATAGAAGTGAGTCAGAAGAGTTTTGAGCAAAATTTAAGAAGAAAATAAGTATGGATATGTTTTATAAGTCTCAAAGGCTTATAATAAGGAATTTAAGGTCATAATATGCCCTTGATTAGATATGGAGAGTCAAAATGGTTTGATTATATATAACCAATCTGAGTGGTAATTCTAAAAGAGTTATTTTGAGTGCTTAGATTGTGTACTAAAGTATCTAAAGAACATGAAGGTGTTGTAGAGGTCTTGAAGTTTTTACCCATGTGATATAATCATATGGATATGTGAAATACTTGAGTAGTTTCTTCACAAGTTTGAGACTATGTTTTCTATATATGAAGACCTAATGAGCAAGGAGACCTCATTGATAGGTTCAAGTGTTGAGTTGGTATTCCAAGTGGCATGTACCCATGAGAGAGTGAGAAAGGGTATATTGGATACAATTTTTGATATGTTATAATCATTTATGGAAGATTAAGGTGGTCTATATGTTTCAAGAGTAACGTATGGATCTGAAGGCTTAATTATTTTAGGTCTCATTAAGGCCTAATGGAGGATTTGAGTCTTAAGGACTATGGTCGACCTATGGAGTGGAGTGTTTCTTATATTTATCATGTATGAAGACATATTTTAAAGGTATAACAAGTATGGTAAGTATTTTTAGCTAACCAATATGGGTTAGATGAGTGTATGGTATAAATACTAGGCATAATTAGCTTAAATTGAGGAGTTTTGAGAGAGTACAGTGTTAAGAAAAAGAGAGAACCTTTGAAAGATAAGTTACATGTCATTTAGGACCCAAAAAATAGGATTAATCATGTTTATCTGATCAAATTGATGCAGGAGGACACATAGGTCATTGGACCTACTAAACCTAGAAGAAGCAGATTAAGCAAGTAAGCCCTAGAGATTGTTTGAGAAAGATTAAAGGGTGAAGAAGAGTGAAATTAAGAGAATTCCATCGTTAGATGTAAAAGACATTAAATCAAAGGTGGTAATCAGATCAAGGTATCTAAGTGATTTCTTGATTTCTTAGGGGGTTGGTTCCTTCTTGTGGGATAGGTGTCTCACTAAATTAAGGGATGGGTGTTCCTTGATCAGTTGATGTCTGGTATAAATATTGGATCTTGTTATTTTAGGATTGTACTCCATATTGCAGGATTTAGTGGTTTTTATCCCCCAAGAGAGTTTCCTGTGTATATCATGTGTTATATGCTTGATTTTATTATATTCATTACAATGGTTAATTTGTATGCATCATGATTCTATGTGTTGAATGTTTAAAAATTGGGAATTGAATTGGATTATGTTGCATCACTAATTCACCCCCCTCAATAATTAGACTACTAATAATTGGTATTAGATTAGGAGCTTCTGTGCAATTTTAACCACTTGAAGGTGATCCAAGGTACAATATGGGTAGTCATCAAATGCAAGGAGGCTTTTTAAATAATCATAAAGTAATGTTAAATGGGTCTAATTATAATTTTTGGAGTGTGAGAATGAATACCTACATCATGTGAATAGGTTTTGATATTTGAAAATCTATTGTGGATGGATATTTTGTTAAGCATAAAATATAATAAGAGGAGGGAATGAATCAATATATTATATATATTTTATTTAATTTGATTTATTTTCTTTAACCACTTAATCATGCATTCAAGATATATAATAATACATCACACAAGAAAGAGGTAGAGACACCAAATTTTTACATGGAAACCTAAAGTGGGCAAACCCATGAAGAACATCGCAAGTATATGAATGAGCACCAACTCAAATTACAAAGTTCTTAAGAACCAACTTTCAAGATTACCAACCCCTTTGTTGAGCACCAACACAACAACTATTTATGAGCACCAACCCACAGGAGCAGCAACCTCTTGTAAATATTTATGAGCACCAACCCACAGGAGCACCAACCCTCTTTTATATAAAACACAACTATCTCTCAATGTTACTTACTCAATAAATGATAGAACTCTACAATATCTCCTACTTTTCTCTCTTCAAAAACAAATACAAATCATGCACACTCTTGCATATTAAAAATGGCTTCTCAAGCCTTTATTTATAGCTTTCCAAATGACCTTTGGCATTCACCCTTTGTGACCCTTCAATCATCATGGAAAATGGTGCCAAACTTGCATGACCCTTCATATCCTTGCATTTGAAAAGTTATATGGTGACCCTTCATTAGAAAATGTGTCCTTTCCTCTTTTGTCTTTATCTTGGTGACTTTTTGTATTCCTCAAAGTGTTCCTTCATGGAAAAATGCACCATACCCTCTTTTGTCTTCACATGGTGACTCTTGGAATTCCTCAAGATAACTCTTCATGAGAAAATACATCCTATTCCTCTTTTGTCTCTACCCCATGACTCTTTGACTTCTCCATGGGCCCTATTTTGACTTATATACAACCAAAAATATATTCATTAATATTAAATAAATATTAACACACATTATCCAAGATATGAATATTAAAACATCATTAAATACAATGGGACCTTTATCACCAATGTTAGACCTTTGACATCAATTACAATATTTCCAACAATCTCCTCCTTTGTCATTGATGGCAATCTCAAACTGAAACTGCCACATCTTGAAACCTACACATACTGCCATTTAAAAACATACATTAACTCCCCCTTATTATAGCAACATGTACTTATTCCTTGTACCTATTTTTTCACCTTTACTTATACATGTACCTCTTTCTATTCTTTTCCCCTTTTGACATCAATGGCAAAAGGCCTACTTAGAGCTAACACTTAGCTCCCCCTCAACTAATGCTAAACCTCAATGGTAGGAAGTAAAACAAATTACTCCTAACTTCTCTCATAGATACTCAAATGTGTCTTTTTTTAGTGACTTTGTGAAAGTATCTATAATCTACTCTATAGTACTAATGTATTCCATCTTAACCAATTGATCTGCAACCTGCTCTCTCAAGAAGTGATATCTAATGGAAATATGTTTTGTTCTTGAATGCATCACTAGATTCTTCAAAATATTAATAGCACTTGTGTTGTCACAAAAAATAGAAATAGGTTCATCATGTTTTACCTTGATATATTCCAAAGTTTGCTTCATCCAAAGCACTTAAGTACAACACAATACCACTATAATATATTCTACTTCAGCTATAGAAAGTGATACTAAATTATATTTTTTGCTTAGGCATAACACTAAGCTATCACCAAATAAGAAATCTCCTCCACTTGTACTTTTTTAATCATCCAAGTAACGTACCCAATCTTAATCTATATAAGCAACTAAAGTGAAATCTTTGCCTTTGGGATACCACAATCCATAATCTAATGTCCCCTTGATATATTTGAATATTATTTTCACCAACTAAACATGACTATCTTTTATAGCTGACTGATATCTTACAACCATACCTATTGCATGCATGATGTCTAGCTTTGATGCTATAAAATATAAAAGACTACAAATCATAAATCCATACAAAGATTGATCTGCAATAGGTGAAGCTTCATCCTTGCTCACTTTTTTATTGTACACATTAGTGTGCAAACTAGTGGACAATCCTCAAAACTAAATTTCTTCAACATTTCTATGGCATATTTACTTTGAGATATGAAAATTTATTTATCTAACTGAAATATTTATAATCTAAAGGAAAATGACAATTCTCCAAGAATAGACATCTCAAATTCTTTTTACATATTATTAGAAAAAGAATTTGTCATATTTTTAATGTTTCCTCCAAAAATAATGTCATCAACATATACTACAATAATCAATTGATGCTTACCTTCTATTTTGATGTAGAGATTATTGTCATCAAATCCTCTCTTAAAACTTTGATCTTAAAGGTACTTATCAAGTCTTGCATACCAAGCTCTAGGAGATTATTTCAATCCATACAGTGATTTATTCAATCTACATACATGGCTGCTAATATTTGAGAGAATAAATCCCTCAGGCTACTCAATGTAGACCTCTTCTTCTAGATTCCCATTTAGGAAGGCAAATTTGACATCTATCTGAAACACTTTGAAAATTTTAAACACTACATATGCAAGAAACATTCTAATAGCATCTAGCCTTGCTAATGGTGCAAAAGTTTCTTCAAAATCTATTCCCTCGATCTAAGCATATCGTTTACATACTAATCTTGATTTATTTATGGTCATTTCTCTATTTTATTCAACTTATTTCTGTAAACCCATTTCGTTCCTATCACATTGTGACCTTTTGGTCTAGGCACTAATTTACAAGTATCATTATTTTCTATCTAATTTAATTCTTCATCTATTGCCTTAACCCAATGCTTATCATGTCTAGCTTCTGAAAAAGTTCTAGGCTGAATTTTGAATAACAAAGAAAAATTAACTTGCTCAAATTCACTTACCATCATTCTTTTGGTGTGAATTTATTCATTTATGTCCCCAATGATTTCAATTTTATTATGATTTATCTGGACATATTTGGATGAGTTTTTAATGTCCTTTTTCTCCTTCTTCTCATCTTCATTTAATTCTTCAAAATCTTCCTCTTCAATGATTTCAAGAATGTTTATTAGAGCATTGATTCTTTGTGTTCCATCTTCTTATATCCTAACACTTGCACTTTCAAAAAAATTCTTGGTTATTTTGTTATAATATTTATAAGCTTTAATTTTGTAAGAATAACCAAGAAATATACCTTCATCTGCTCTGGATTCAAACTTATCAAGTTTTTCATCAATTCTCTTAATGAAGCATTTGCTACCAAAAACTCTAAAATAATCAACTATTGCTGGTTTGTCTTTCCATAGCTCATAAGGAGTCTTGTCACTATTGACTCTCAATAATGTTATGTTCTAAATATTCACTATTGTAGCAACTACCTCTCTAGTATCTGGTATCTTGGATTTATTTAGCATTGTCCTCGTCATCTCCTAAATTATTCTGTTTCATTGATCAACTACTCCATTTTGTTGTAGAGTTCTAGCTTCTGAATAATGTCTCTTTATTCCATGGTCTTCACAAAACTCAATAAACTAATTTGACATGAATTCTCCTCTTTGATATGATCTTAGACACTTAATATTTAAACTAGTTTCATTCTCAATTAATGCTTTGAATGCTTTGAAATGTCTAAAATCTTCTATTTTTTTATTTAAAAACATTAGCCAAGTCATACATGAAAAATCATCAATAAGCAACATGAAATTATTTTCACCTTGAGTAATTTGAGTTCTCATAGGTCGACACAAATCAATGTGAATAAGCTCTAGCATCTGAGTGGTCGAGTACTCTTTTGTTTTGAACCACCTTCTGGATTGCTTCCCATGCTGACAAGGTTCACAAAGTGTGTCAGTTGGCTTTGTAATCTTTAGAATATTTTTGAATACTTGCTTCTTACTAATGTTGACAAGATTGTCAAAATTTACATGTCCCATTCTCCTATACCATAGCCAACTTTTTTCAATCTAAATCAAACAACATCTTTGACCTTTGATGTCTGATAGCATATACAAATTATTACATGTTCTCTGAGCATCTACAACCAATAGATCTGAATCTTTTCTCCTAATTTTATAACCTTTTGCAAAAAACTTTAGTGTGTGTCCCTAATCACATATTTGACTTACACTCAAAATATTATGCTTAAGACTTACATACAAAACATTTTTGTTTTTAGTTCTAGCATTATCCAAACTTAGAGTACCTCTTTCAACAATTATGGTAGTAGTATTATCTTTGAATATCACTATAACACTATTGATCTTCTTTAAGGTTATGAACTTGCCTTTGTCTCTTGTCATGTGACTTGAACATCCACTATCAATGAACCATGGCTTTTTTTTATTTCTTGCATGCAAAGCTGTCTACACCAACATAGATTTTTTTGAGTTATTTCTTCTACTATGAACCTGTCTGAAATTTCTTCTTAATGAATGGAATCTTAAAACTCTAATCTTTCTTGATTGAATCGAGCATGCTTCTATAATACCAAGTTATGTGTTTGAAGTTGTTGCACTTGTAACATATTATAGCCTCTTCATTAAAACATGATAGAGAAGCAAAAAAGTTATGGCTTCTGCTTGACTCTACATGACTTTCCTTCTCCTTATTTCTAAAATTGTTAGCCTTTTTTTTATATTCTATTTTTTTATGACCATATTCATTATAATAAAAATAGTAACCATAAAAATAAGACCTATTTGTGTATCTCTGACCTGATTACCTTTTGTAACTTTGTTCTTTCTAACCTTCTTTGTTTGAGATGCCCTATGTATTCTTAACTTCTTCCCTTTTTATTTCCTCTTTTGTAATAGCTTCAACATAGTTCTTTCCTTTTTTCTTATCTATGAAAGTAATGGCCTCCCGTTTCTCTTTTTTAAATTTTATACCTATCTTATCTGACATTGATCTTTGACTTCCTAATATCTTATTCAACATATTAGTGTTATTCTTAAATTTTGAATCATTGGATGCTCTATCATTGATTACTTTATTTGTTTTCTCAAGATTTGCTTTTAAAAAAGCAATTTCAATAACATACCTTTCACATTATTTACTTAATTTTTGTAATTGTGCTATTAGATATTCTTCATTCTTCTTGGTTTCTTCAAAGCGTGCTTGTAGATCTTTAATTGTTTCTTTTGACTCCTTT
This sequence comes from Torreya grandis, assembly GCA_037957365.1. Classification (NCBI taxonomy): domain Eukaryota; kingdom Viridiplantae; phylum Streptophyta; class Pinopsida; order Cupressales; family Taxaceae; genus Torreya; species Torreya grandis. The sequence continues at coordinate 1,076,732 of JARHVA010005443.1, read as the reverse complement.
TGATTTTTTTTTGATCTGGAGCTTTAATCTTTGATTCTTCTTCTCAAGAGCTTTTAACTCTTCTAAGGCACAAATGAGTTCTCCTTCCAGATTCACTTTGGCTTCATCATGTTCTTCTTCTTGATCATCTATATTTTTGCTTGCAGAGGCATCTTCATGTATGGCCATGAATAAAATCTCTTCTTCTTCTAAATCACTGACTCCACCATCTTCGACTGAGCTAGAATATTTAAAATACAAACACTTTTTCTTGAGTCCCTTCTTGAATTTTCCTTTGAAATTCTTCTTGTATGTAGACTTTCCTTCTTCATTTCACCATTACTCTTATCTAGTCACTTAGATACAAAATGTCTAATCTTTCTACAATTAAATCATTTAAAAGGTAATTTTCCTTGATATTTATTTGTGCCTCTTTTTGGCTTGTGAATGAATAGAGATTCATTATCATCTTTGTCATCACTATAACTATCACTTGATTCTTGAATCTTAGCCTTCTCTTTCTTTGATATCTTAAAATCAACTTCTCTCTTTGAGGGTTTCTCTTGTTCAGTCTACATCTCATATGCCATAAGAATACCATGTAGTTCATCCCTCTTTAGCTTAGCTAAATTTGTCATCTCTTTAATGGCCAAAACTTTTGCATCGTATCTCAATGGTAGATATCTCAAAATGTTTTGAACCAAAATTGATTCTTTTAACTTTTTTCTAAGACCTTGAATCTGATTAACTATTTGATCAACCCATAAAAGATGACTTCCTATATTTTCTTCATCTTCCATTTTCAAACTATCTTTTGAAAGTCTAAAGCTTAACTTGCTGAACCTTTCCATCACTTTTGTAAATATTCTCAATTTTTACCCAAGTTTCATGAGTAGATTTACATTGCATAACTTTAACAAGTTTTGATTCACATAAACCACATAAATTAATATTTAAAGATTTAGCATTATTTTCACTTGCCTTCTTTTTTATCAGAGCAGTTACAAGTGTCTATGGCTTTTCATATTCCTCTACCATTGCTTACCAAATGTCGAATCCAAGGGCCATCAAATAAGTCTTCATCTTTATGTTCCCAAAATCATAATTTGTCTCATCAAATAAAGGTGCCTTATTTGTAGAAAAACCTTTATGTGATCCATCCATCATGCTTTCCTGATCTACCTTTAAGTTGTAAAACTTTTTCAAAAGAAACCTACTCTGATACCAATTGTTAAGCATGAAATATACTGAGAGGGGGGTGAATCAGTATATTAAATATCTTTTACTTAATCTAATTTTTTTTTAACCACTTAATCACACATTCAAGATATGCAATAAAACTGAAACAATAATATACACCACACAAGAGAGAGAGAGAGAGAGAGAGAGAGAGAGATTAGATTTTTACATAGAAACCCAAAGTGGAAAAAAATATGGAGAATAATCTCATGTATCTAAATGAGCACCAACTCAAATTACAAAGTTTTCAAGCACCAATGTGTAGGAGTACCAACCCCTTTATCAAGCACAAATACAACAACTATTTTTGAGCACCAACCCATAAGAGTAGAAACCCCTTGTAAAGATTTGTGAGCACCAACTCATAGGAGCACCAACCCCTCTTGTGTATAAAATAAAACTATCTCTCAATGTTGCTTACTCAACAAATAATAGAACTCTACAATATCTCCCACTTTTCTCTTTTTGAGAATAAATACAAACCATAAACACTCTTGTATATTACAAATGGCTTCTCAAGCCTTTATTTATATCTTTCCAAATGACCTTTAGCATTCACCATTTGTGACCTTTCAATTATCATGGAAAATGGTTCCAAACTTGCATGACCCTTCATATCCTTGAATTTGAAAAGTCATATGGTGACCCTTCATAAGCAAATGCAACCTTTTCTATTATGTCTTTATCTTGGTAACTTTTCATATTCTTTAAAGTGTCCCTTCATGTAAAAATCCACCATACCCTCTTTTATCTTCACATGGTGACTCTTGGAATTCCTCAAGATGACTCTTCGTGAGAAAATGCATCATATTCCTCTTTTGTCTCTACCCCGTGACTCTTTGACTTCTCCATGGGCCCTTTTTTTGACTTATATGCAACAAAAAATTTATTCATTAATATTAAATAAATATTAACACACATTAGCCAAAATATGAATATTAAAATCATCATTAAATACAATGGGGCCTTTATCACCAATCTTATACCTTTGACATCAGTGACAATATTTCCAACATATTCAACCCCCTCAATCCCTCCAACTAGTGCAGCTGATAAGAATGTGTGTGAAAGCAATTCTAAGGCAATGAATGCCATCACTTGTGGTCTATCATAGACTAAGTACATCAAGGTAATCCATTGCAAATATGTCAAAGAGATATGAGATAAATTATAGATCATTTATGAATGGGATTCAAACGTCAAGTTGACCAAGTTACAGACTCATCGAAGACAATTTGAGAGTCTCAAAATAAATGAAGAGGATTTGGTGACATAATTTCTATAGAGAGTTGATGAGATTGTGAACATCATTAGAGGTCTAGGAGAGGATCTTGAAAAATCTATTGTTGTTCAAAGGTATTAAGGTCTCTTACCCTCAAATTTAATTTAAAGGTTTCTACCATAGAAAAGAGTCATGATCTCACAAAAATTAAAATGGATGAACTGCATGGTAATCTCATAGCCTATGAGATGAGATTTAATTATGACAAACCACTAAATAAGGAATCAACATTCAAGATAGAAATGAATCCAAAGAAAATTAGAAATCAAGGTAAGGAAGTCAAGTATGATGACATTGATGAAGATGAACTAATTACTTTATTTACAAGGTAATTAAAAATAGGTTTAGGCACGTATAAGGGAAAACTACCCTTCAAATGCTTCAATTATGGAGAGGTAGGACACTTTGACAATAATTTCCCTCATAAGCATAAGAAGTGTGATGATGAAGAGCATGATGAAGACCAAGATGAAGGCAAGAAGATATTTAGGTCTGATAAGAGGAAGAAAAGATTCAATAAGTATAATGACAAGAAGATTCTCTATACCAATGAAGATTTCAGCTCATTAGATGAGAGTGAAGATAGTGTTTCTGAGTTTGATAATGAATTTGATGAAAGCCCTTGAAGATTTGAACATTGAAAATAAGAAGACCAAAATGTTGAAGTTACATATGAAGGACTATGTGGAGCAATTTAGTATGTATGGGATTAGAATGGATAGATACTCTAAGGAGAATAAAGGTATTGTCAAGAATTTAAATAGTCAATTATAAATCCTATCTACAAGCCTAAAATGTAAATAATATGAGTGTTCAAGGTATGTGATTGAAAATGAGTCATTAAAAGTTGAGTTAAAAAATACATTTAATAAGATGAAGGCATTTATGATGTTTGAAAAGAGTTCAAGTGATCTAGATAATATTTTAAATAGTCAAAAGCATGTTAGTGATAGAACTATATTTGGTTATTAAAAAACACAAGATAGCAACTCAAGACAAGGTAAAGACTAATGTGAACAAAGACAATCAGACCTTAAGGGTTAACAATCAGTCTTGGAATAAAGATGTTGGCAAAATGAGGACAAATCAAATTAGATAACCAAATACCATGAGGTATGAAAAATTCAATGGTTACTACTATACTTGCAATCAATTTGGTCATATGGCTAGAGAGTGTAGAATACTTGGTAAGAATGAGTGGAATCATCATTCAAATAGCATGAAAAAAGTTGAGTCCTTCAATTGTTATGACATAAGACACATTGTAAGATTTTATCCAATTAAAGTAAAGCAAATTGAGTTCACTTCAACAAGAATGGTTTGCTACAATTAAAATTAGAAAGGTCATATTGCCAAGAATTTCAAATGAGCATTTTTTAAAAAGGACATAGAAGTCATCGACACCATCAAATGGTTCAAGGAAAATAAGCCTAAGAAATAAGAAAACAAACAAAACTCTTACAATACACCAAAGGAAGAATCAATGTTTGTTAAAAAAACTTTTCACACTCAAGAAAATGAGAACAAGAAGGGGTAAATAGATAGTGGGTTCTTAATTCATAAGATAGGAGACAAGATCAAGTTTATCTCTCTCAATAAGACTAATCCAAGTTAAGTTAGATTCAGTGATAACAAATTTGCTAATATTATTGGAAAAGGTATTGTGAGTCTTGACAATGGTCATACTAGAACTAAGAATTTCTTATTTGTAGAAGGTTTGAAACATAATATTTTAAGTGTGAGTCAAATGTGTGAGCAAGTAATTATAACATTTCATGAAAAATAATGTGAAGTTAAAAGGAAATAGTCTTGAAAAATAATTGCAAACATTCATAAAGCAAAAAATAACATGTATGTCTTCCATGAACTCAAGAAGAAGGAATGTTTAATAAGTCAATTGGATGAAAGTTGGATTTGGCATAAAATACTTGGACATATAAATTTTTAAAATATGGTAGGGATCAGTTCAAAGAGGTTAGTAAGACATATGCCAAAAATTACCAAAATTCCTGATTCTCTCTGCAAAGCATGTCTTCATGAGAAGTAAATTAAGAAGAGATACAAATCCAAGGAATATTACACCATGGGCCATTATAATTGATCCATATTGATCTGTATGGACCTATGAAAACTCAAAGTATTCAAGGTAATAACTATTTCATGCTTATCATTGATGATTTCACTAGGATTACTTAGATATAATTTTTTAGAGAGAAATATAAAGCTTTTGTAAGATTTATAGCATTCAAAGCAATCGTGAAAAATGAAAAAGAATTTAAAATTAAGTGTGTAAGATTAGATAGATGAGGTGATTTTTAGTCTCATGAATTTGAAGAATTCTATGAAGAACAAGAGATAAGAAGATAATATTCTGCTTCTAGAACACCACAATAGAATGGTTTCATTGAAAGGAAAAATATAATTGTTTAAGAAATGAGTATAACTATGATTCAAGATGTAAAACTATAAAATGGTTATTGAGAAGAGGCAAAAAACACTTTAGTTTACATTCTTAATAAGTTCCAAATTAGAGTAAATGGTGATAAGACTCCATATGAGCTATGAAAGAATAGAGATGCTAATGTCAAAGATTTTAGATTATTTGGGAGCAAGTGTTATCTCAAAAGGGATGAAGAAAATCTTGGCAAATTTTATTCAAGATCTGATGAGGGAATCTTCTTAGGCTACTTTTCTAGCACCTCTTCCTATATATGCTTCAACAAGAGACTTCACAATATTATTGAAAGCTCAAATGTGAGTGTATATGATAAAAATAGAGTCAGGAAGTCAAACTTACAAGTAAGTGATAATATTCATAATTCTATTTCAAACAAGGATGGGTTATCTATTCAAATAGATGATTAAGATGAAGAATAAAAATCAAGACTTGACACTAAAGCTCCATCTAAAAGATTACAGAAGGATCATCCTACCTCCTAGGTAATTTGTAATGTTAATGCAATGTTTCAAACTAGAAGAAAAATGTTGATCAATCAGAATCAACAAAACACTATCTTGTCTTCGGTTGAAGTCAAAACTTTCCTAGAACCTAACAAAGATGAATGTTGGACATGTTTTATGGATGAATAACTTGATCAAATAGTAAATAATGAAACATGGGATCTGGTTCCTATACCAAAAACCAAGAATGTGATAAGCATTAAGTGGGTCTACAAAAATAAGATGAATGAGAAAGGAGAGGTCGCAAGAAATAAAGCTAAACTAGTGTGTAAAGGATATGCTCTAGTTGAAGGAATAGATTTTGATGAAACTTTTGCTCTAGTGGTAAGAATGGAATTAATTAGACTCTTCTTGGAATATGCTAGTTTCAAATATTTTAAGTTATACCAAATGGATGTGAGATATGCCTTTTTGAATGGAAACTTAAAAGAAGTGTATAATGATTTACCTAAAGGATTATTCTTATCAAGAGATGAAGACTATGAGTGAAAATTGAATAAGGATTTATATGGTCTTAAACAAGATCTTAGAAATTTGTATGATATATTAGACAAGTATATTCTGAGTCAAGGTTTCAAAATAGGGGTAGTTGATAGCAATTTGTACATTAAGATTGAATGTTGTCATCAATTACTTGAAGTCATCTATGTTGATAACATAATATTTAGTTCTGACAATGAAAATATGAGTAAATAATTTTTAGATATCATGAAGACTAAATTTGAGATGTCTATGTTATGGGATCTTTCGTTCTTTTTAGGATTACAAATTAACCAACTAGATGTAGGGATATTCATTTCATAATCTAAATACATCAATGATATGCTAAGGAAATTTTATATAATCAAGTGTAAGCCAATGAGTACATCAATGATTATAGGTTTCAAGTTGAGTAATCAAGATGAGTCACCAAAGGTTGATCAAACCTTGTATAGATCCATAATTGGAAGTCTTTTGTACTCCACTGCCTCTAGACCTAACATCATGCAAGTAGTAGGATTTATTAGTAAGTTTCAAGATGATCCTAGAGACTCTCAGTTGAAATCAATCAAAATAATCTTAAGGTATCTTAAGGGCACCATAGAATATGATTTATGTTATTGTAGGAGCAAATAATTCACTCTAAAGACATACACTGATGCAGATTGGGTTTGTTGTGTGGATGATAAGAAGAGTACCAGTGGTGGTGTTTTCTTCTTGGGTGAACGTTTGGTATCTTGTCTAAGCAAGAATCAAGCCTTAGTATCCCTATTCAATTTAGAAGCTAAGTATATATTTGTTGCCTCATGTTTCACTCAAGCTATATGGATGAAGAAAACCTTGGAAGACTATAAGGTAAGGCAAAAAGAAGCTTGTCCCATCTACTAGGACAATACTAGTGCAATTAATATCTTAAAAAATATTGTAATGCACTCAAAAACTAATCACATTCCTATTAGATATCATTTCTTGAGAGAACAAGTGAGAAATCAATGTGTTAAGTTTGAATATGTGCCTATAAAAGAATAACTTGCAGACACTATGACCAAATCATTAACAAAAGCAACATTTGAGTATCTAAGGCAAATATTGGGTGTCATCTCCTTGTTTGAAAATCAATAGAAGGTTCTTGGTAGAATAGGAGCATCTAGTTCATAAGCTTGCTCCAGTAGTCTATAGTAAAATGCTTCAAGTAACTTGTTCAAGGTTTTTGGTCCTAAAGGGTCAAATTGGTTGGTTCCAAGTGTTTGAAGAGTTAATGATAGATCTAGTTCATTAAAAAGTCTATTTGAAGATATCTTGATCTAGGTGGGGCATAGAGTTAGGGGAGCTAACTCAGATAATTTAAAAAGATTGAAGAGATGTGTATGAAGTTAGGGGAACTTTATAAGCTCTGTGAGTAGTTTTTCAAAGTCCTTAATATCCAAAGATGAGCCCATGTTGTCATTATGTCAAAGGGGGAGAAAGTACTTGAATAGATTGACAGAGTCTGAGCATAAGGTTTGTATTGGTGTTTGACATCAATGATAAAGGGGGATATTATTTTAGGTTTGTTAATGATGTTTCCAAGGTGACCAAAGATGTTTATGAGGTGTCATGTATACTAAAATGGCAATGACAAAGTGTGCTTTAATGAGCTTCAATGTCCTTGCATAGTTATTTAGTGTTTGACTTAGTGAGGCGATTGAAGGATTATATTAATGGTATGGACATGTTGCATAGAAACTATGGGGTGTTATGAGTGCTTGGAGTGCTTCTGGAAGTGAAAAAAAATCATTAGAGTAGTCATATGAAGGTCTAGGTTCAACTAGTCATCTTGGCAAATAAGGCTAAGTAAGCAGTTTGATGATGTCATATTTCACATGTGTGAAGTTTTTAGGAGTATTTAGTATATGGATGGATTCCATTATGAGAGGTGATCACATGTTCCAAGTTTCAGGTCATGAGGTTAAGCGTATAAAAAATTATTAAGGTGAAAAGTTGGCTTCTCAGGCAGTGTTCACTAAGTTCCCATACTTGGCCAAATTTACATTATCAAAGATCTACAGTGAGCATTTAATCATATCAAAGATCTAAGGAAAAGTAATTAAACTGACTATATAAGGATCTAACAGAGTGTGTGATCTTTTTAGATAGTGATCAATGGTAGGTATTAAGTCAATAAGTCAACAGAATGCTCAGAAGGCATATGGGTTACCAAGTGGTGAAAGATCATTTGAAGACTAATTATAGCGTGCATAGAAAGTATGTAGGGATGCCAAGTGGCATGATCTCAAAATTAAGGATCAAAGATCAATAATGAGTGATGAGAGTTAGATATATGAGTCTCACAATGAGATCAATGGAGTGTGTTTGATCGAGTTGTGTAAGGACATGAGATGAAGACATGTGTCTACAATATTTGCGTTATATAGTGACCATTGGCATTTGAATTAGTAAAGGGAAAAAATGTTTTACAGTATTTTTCCAATATATTTTGATCTAAGATGAATTTGAAGGTGATTTAAAAAAAAATTGAAGGGGACTTTAAGGTGCATCTAGATAAATGAGTTAAAAGATTTGACTGTTTGTATAGTTGTAGATATTGAGCTCCAAAGTTGACAATGTGTGTTGACGATGCTCTATAAGTGATCTGAGAAGGATAATTGAGTTGTTATTAATAGTGTTTTGATGTTTAAAAAATGAAATAACTATTGGAGAGTTTTATAGATTCCATGAGTACCATTTATGTGGATTTTGGAGGTTTAACCAATTCATATTCAATGTTAACAATTGCTTATAAGTTGACTATGTTTGTTGGAGGCTAAAGATAGTTTGAGTGACCACTTTGTAGAAGTACGTTGGAAGAGTCATGATAATAATTGAAGAATAAAATAAGTATGGAGATGTTTTATAAGTATTAAAGGCTTATAATAAGGCATTGGATTTCATAATATTCCCTTAATCAGATATGGAGAGTTAAAATGGTTTGATTGTATTTTGAATGTATATGACAAGTCTGAGTGGTCATTCTGAGAAAGTTGTTTTGAGTGCTTAGATCATGTGTTGAAGTAACTAAATCACATGAAGGCATTATAGAGGTCTTGAAGTTTTCGCCCATGTGATCTAATCATATGTCTACGTGAAATATTTGAGTAGTTGCTTCAAAAGTTTGAGACTGTGTTTTTTGTATATGAAGGCCTAAAGAGCAAGGAGACCTAATTGATAGGTTCAAGTGTTGAGTTGGTATTCCAAGTGGCATGGACCCATGAGAGAGTGATAAAGGATCTACTATATATAGGTTTGATATGTTTTAAGCATTGATGGAAGCTGAAGGTGGTTCAAGAGGCTACAAGAGTAATGTATGGATGTGAATGCCTAATTGTTTTGGGTTTCATTAAGGACTAATGGAGGATTTGAGTCTTAATGACTATGGTATACATATGGAGTGGAGTATTTATTATGTGTAACATGTATAAAGACCTATTTCAAAGGTAAATCAAGTATGGTAAGAATTTTTGGCTGACCAAGATGGGTTAGATGAGTGTATGGTATAAATACTAGGCATAATTGGCCTATTTTGAGGAGTGTTGAGAGAGTGTGGTGCTAAACAAAAGAGATAACCTTTGAAAGAGAAGGTACATGTTATTTAGGACCATTAAAGAGAAAATAGGATCGATCATGTTTATCTGGTCAAGTTGATACAAGAGAACACATAGGGCATTAGACCTAATAAATCTAGAAGAGGCAGATTGAGCGAGTAAGCCCTTGAGGTTGTTTGAGAAAGATTAAAGAGTGAAGAAGAGTGCAAGTAAGAGAAGTCCATCATCAGGTGTAGAAGACATTAGATTAGAGGTGGTGATAAGATCAAGGTAGCTGAGTGGGTGCTTGGTTTCTTAGGGGGTTGGTTCCTCCTTGTGGAATGGGTGTCTCACTAAATTAAGGGATGGGTGTTCTTTGATCATTTGGTGATGGTTTAAATGTTATCTCTTGTTATTTTATGACTATAGTCCATCTTTCAAGGTTTAGTGGGTTTTATCCCCCAAGAGGGTTTCCCACACATATCATGTGTTATGTGTTTGATCTTGCTATGTTCACTACAATGGTTAATTTATATGCATCATGATTATATGTGCTAAATGTTTAATAATTGGGAATTGAATTAGATTATCTTGTATCACTTATTCACCCCCAGTGATTTTACCTCTAACATGATATAGCATACTTCATTACAATTATCTTTCTTAGATTATTTTGTATGATCACTGATTATTTTCTCATGGTGTAATCTATTTATAGTATATGTGTTTAATATAACAAAATTCTCATATTTCTAGGTAGATCATAGTGGGGATGTTACAATAAAGGCGAGCTCGACATAATTTTAAGAGATTAAGATCAAGAACATGAGGATATTGAAAGAGTTTTTATACACTTAAAGAAGTAAGCTCCCTTAGAAAACCAGAGCTATAGGTCCTTCTCATTTTTATCTGAGTCAATTTTTTATCGAGACATAGGTGTACAAGAAACATGCCACATGATTAAAAAAAATACCTTTAATAGTTTATAGTCAAACATTTGTTACCTTGTCCATTTGTAGTTTAAAATGCTTCATTTATGATATTCTATAGCAAATTTGTGAATTCCATCTAGTGTTTTATGCATCCTTGGTGACAAAAATTTGTTTTTAATGTCATAATTGTATAAAATGTGTGACATAACATATGAAAAAAAGAAATACATGCATACATTGGATTTTTATTTATATATGGAAGTTATCCTAAGTTCCTAAAAATTATCATTAAACAACCATTGAATTTTTTTTGTTATGGTTTGTAAAGGCTTCATGCAACCAACTATTTGTATTGCCAAGGATCTTTGGGCCTATGAGGGTCATTTCATCTATGAGCAATGTTCCATGTATCTCATTTCCTCTTAAAAAATTGTTAATGCATTCCCCGCAAAAGGTTAAATTTTGTAGATAGGAATGTAGAGGGATAAATGTATCGATGATGCATAGATGTTAAATGCTACAACACCAGTTGGAGCTAGTAGAAGTAGGGGAGATTTACCTATAGCTAAACATGAATCCAAATAACGTTTATTATTTCTTATAAGGAAATAGTTACTTGTATCTATGGTTCCCTATACAATCATGTTACAATCATCTAAAAATTACTTTTGAGTGCTAAGAGTGTTACTTGAGACCACCCATACCTAACTTAGCCCTAGACTTATCTTAGGGCCTAATTAGACACTTATTTGACCTTATTATAGGCCACACACATCCCTAAACATCCATAAAATAGTCCTAAATCCTCACTTTAGCATCCTAGCCTATAATGCCTCAGGTTCCATCGCCTAGGCATTAGCATCATAATGTCCCAATTTGGGAATTATTGTCCTTTTCCCACCTTTGGCCACCAATAGATATATTATCAAAACAACAACCACCTAGGATTTGCCTAGACCTCTTTTAGACTTACACAATCATTAGAACACTATATATACATGATTTTTATCCCTTTATTCATTATATGGAAATTATATTCAAATAACATAAATAGATTAGAACAAGTTGTGCACAATCAATTTTATCAATTTCTATTCTGCCCTACTTTTGTATATAGTTATCTACAACCATCCAAATCTCATAATACATATATTTCTAGTCTCTAAAATCACTTAAATCACTCAATCCTATAGTCATACTAGCTTCACTTTCATTTGCATCATCACTTAGGTGGGGATAAATACATTGGGCTTGATCCCTCTTCAGAGTTTTGGAATATATGCAACTCTCATCATAGTGGGGTGTTTAGGATGTCTATCCAACCCCACTAACATCACACTTTACTACTTGTGCTAACTAGATTCCCAAAAACATGGAGGTTTTGGGTTTTTATACAAAATTAATTAAAATAGGTCATCGATATGGAAACAAAACTCATATGTGTAGGAACAAGTTTGGCAAATTTAGACACATGTGCACCTAAAATCTCAGAAGAATTCTACACTATGGACACTAGTTCCAAAAGAAAGACACTAGCACCATTGGAATTACTATCCAATTAGATATATATTATCTAAAAAGGGTTTTAACACTTAGATATTTTCTGTGACAGTCATATTAGTTCATATCCTAGTTTGCAACATCCAGATCTCATGTCTCAATCAATTTCTAGCTAAGTACTTGTTTGCATCATTTATTTATATATTTATAAAGTTTAAAATAGGTTAATTATATTATAAAATAGTGGTTGTATTTATTGTATATTTATACCTTAATTTACTATACTCAAACCCTTTAATAACTTAGGGCTTAAACTCCATAACCCTAAAAAGTTAAATCATTTGGTGAACCTGACTTATTTTGAATAATATCAAAAATCTAGCCCTAGAAGCTATTATGGTTTATATCCTTTTATTTCATATTTTTAGTGGTTGTGTTAGGGTTTTTATACCTTATATGGTCTACCTTATCAATACTCATCTAAGTTACATTTCCAAATTTCATGAATAAAGAAGATTATTTTAATCCTCCTCATCTCCAAAAGGGTGAGAGGTAATTTCCCTATAACTAGGTCCATGTTATCACTTATCCAAAAGGTAAGGAAACCCATACTACTAATTCAAATTTTTATACTAAGCCTATCCATCCTTCAAACCCTTCCCTTCCAAATTCTCCTGTACAGGGTTTATACCTACATGCTCAATTGTATTACAACCACGGTTTGCACTTGTGAGACTCTAAGGGATCAAATTATCAGTATGAGAAATCTAATATCATAATTATATAATCAAAATAAATTATTAAGTGAAAAGTGTCTCATTATTAAAAAATCAAATTACATGTACAAACTCTTCAAAATATGTTAGTGTTCATCAGGTATATGTATTTATACCTAGCAAAGTTGTGTGTTGCACTCTTTCATATCCAAGTCATAAAATAAAACACAATGCATCTATTATAAGTGATTTAAAAATATTACCAAGGGTCCAATAAAATTTCAAGTGAGGTAATAAGATAAATTATTAAGAATAAGTTGATCAAACTACCTCTTCTACATCCCATAAGGAGATCTAGATACTATTGTGTATACCATAAAATTCATGGTCATTACACATTCATTTTTGGATTTGAAAAAGCATATACAACATATCATTGCTAATGAGGAACATATATAATATAAATTAGGTAAGTAATCCACATTGATACATGAACACATTCAAAAAGTGTCAAATTCAAAAATAATACAAAAGTGGTTACCAAAGCATAACTCAGAACAACAAAAGGCTCATAAATCAAAATCCAAACAAGAAATAGTATAATAAGCACATCTAAATCAAGTGAAGGATATAAATATACCTCTCCAAAATGAGGCCCCACTTTTAAAATGGTATGGGTTTGGTCTAAAATATTTACAACAATTTGATTATCAAGATCAAAGGTTGGGCAAACATGTCCAAGGCATCATTACTCTTATTCTAGTAGTTAATAATGTTGGTCAATAAGGTACCTAGAAAGTATAATAAATCTTGATAACAACATTAGAAATGTCCATTTTCATGGATTCTCCTTGAATTTTCTTAAGCACATAAGTTTTTTGGTGGAGGCAATATGGAAGACACAAGTCCTAGGCACATTTAGATGATGGTGCACAAATACCCCCCAATACACTTGATCATCTTTAATGATCACACAAACCCTTCCTTGGTAGACTAACACTCACATATGAGAAAGAAGATGTTGATATATTCATTTTCTTTAAAAATTGGCCCAAATAAGCATCATTGTACAAGGTCTATTGTGAAGGGTTGATGAGGACAACATGATACTAATTTAATTATGGGAACGCTCCATGTTTGTTTTGTGACTCAAATCAACATTACGATTCCACTTATATGGAGACAAGGTAGTGAGGTTCCAAAGTCTATATTGTAACACATTTCTCTCTTTCCTTTAAACAACCATAAAATTTATATACATTTCTTTAGTCTATAATGGCTTGCATTCTTCGAAACAAGCGATAGTGTATTTGCCTAATCACTATGTTAAAATTATAATTCCCTTGGTTTCAATAGGGAACATCTATATTTCCTAGTTGAAAAGCCCAGAATTTTAACATTGATCTAACTTTAGCATTATAATTTCAAACATTCATGCATAATGTATATTGTATATTTCCTAGTATAATGCATTTATGAATCTTTCGATCATTATGAATGCTATATAAAACAAAACATTGTGCCATATAAATAATATTTACTTTTACCATTTGAAAATAGAAAGGAACTTAGGAGTGCATATGAATAACATGAGAAACATGAAGCGCATGACATTAAACATTTATACCACATCTAAAAACTTACTACCAATATTACAATTGTCACCATAGTGGCATACATACATTCTTTAATTTTTCCCTTTGTAAATATAAGAGATCCTTGGAGTGCATATGTAAAACATGTGAATCATGACTACTACCACATTAAACATTGGTAACACATCTCAAAACTTGATAGCAACATTACAAATGTCCCTTTTCATTGATTATCGTTGAATTTACACAAGCACATAAGTTTCTTGGTGGAGGAAAGATGGAAGACATAATTCTTACACACATTTGGTGGAAGGCACACAAATAACCCCCCAAAACACTTGATCCTCTTTAATTATCACATGAACCCTTCCTCGATAGAATAAAACCTCATATATGAGAAAGAAAATAATGATTTATTCACTCTCTTTGAAAATTGGCCCAAATCAACATTATTGTACAAGGTCTATTGTGAAGGGTTGAAGAGGACAACATGATGTTGATTTGATTATGGGAAGGTTCCATGTTCATTGTGTAACTCAAATAAGCATTGCAACTCCACTTATATGAAGACAAGACAATGAATTTCCAAAGTCTATATTGTAACACATTTATGTTTTTCCTTCAAATAATACCTTCATGATGGGTAAGTTGTAACAATGAAATAGGGAAAATAAAATCTTATGTGCGAAAATTGACCCTTTTCTTGTGATATGTAGGTTTCTAATTAGAAGAGTTGTAGGGTGGGCATCATGGTGATTAGTGGTGTAGGAGTTGGTGCAGGACTCATCATCATCCACCTATCTTTTGTGAAGATTAGGCAAGTCAATAGGTGTTGTATGAGAGGCCCAATAGATGTTTATGTTCTAACATTAAGGGTGTATGTGTCCCTTTTATTTTTTTGGAATATTGTATTTCAAATATATATTGAATTATAGTGTATATTGCACATTTAATATTTCCTATAGTCTAATATATAATATAGTATAATATAATATGATTTAATATTTAATATACATAATATCATTTAATATTTAATTATATCTATTATATATTAGCACACATCAGCAAAAAGATGGTTTGGGTCTCCTTATTTCTCTGGGATGCTTGGGATTTTCCTCTATATTACTCCTTTATATTTAACAGTTGGTGAATGCTTGTGGTTGGAACCCCTTTTTTGAGGAGGGGAATGACTAGAAATTGATTCACAATTAGATATACTTATCTTGATAAAAATGAACAAGGAGAGTTGTCATAGACCTGTACCTTCTACTTCATTTAAATGTCAACTTGAAGACGTTGACTCAATAGGATGACATCGCTATATATGCACACTCAATCTTCTAATTTGACCTTCTACTAATTGTTATCTAAGATATTGAATTCATGTAGTATATGAAATGCTAGAATTTAAACATGAACATAATATTGTGAAATAAATGTTTACATGTTAGAAGCTTCCTTAAACAAATCTAAGCAAAAATGTAAATCACAAAATTCTGAAATAAAACACAATGCATAAATAAATCAAATAACATGCTTATTTATTTAAATGGGTTGGTTTGTTGCTATATACTTCCAAAGGGTGGCCTTCATCCTTTTGAATCCAACTTAAATCCTTCCTCTCACAACACTTAATTGAATTTAGAAATGCTTGTTTATATTAATAAAAAATACAGCAATGAATTACTGCAAGAAATTACAATAATAGTAGCTTGATAAAATGTAATTTTGATAATTCTCTAATCAATATCTACTAATTCTCAATTTTGTTGTTACATATATATACCACAGAGGAGATTGTTTTATACAAAATAATATAAATTTTAATCTAAGAAACATTCAACTTAGGATAACCAAAATTGTTTCTTTTTGCTAAAGTTATCTTTCATGTGAATTCTGCAACATTATTGTAGGACAAACAAAACTATTTCATTTTTCAACCACTTCCTTATTGGGCTCCATGAAGGTGATAGTTATTTATATGAGTCTATTAAAAGAGGAATCAAAATCTGTTCATCCACAACTTTGGTCATGCAGTGGCTAAAGGATAGTCCGTGTGATGAGATTCCATTACTATGGGATATTATGTGTTATATACCTATTTATCCAAAACACCCTTAAAACACATTATAGAAAAATCATCTTGTAGTAGAAGATAACTATCATATATTTAATCCTAATACATAATTATAACTATTCAAAGAGTATAGAAACATTTACAGGATCATGTATTTTTAAAGAAGGAAACTTTATCGAAAAGCACTCAAAAAGAAAACAAGAAGGATGAGTGTAATAGATGAGGATAAGAATAGGACATTTTTGGGGCTCATCACACCCCCCAACTTAAGATCTTGCTCGACATGAGAAACAAAATTTTTCATTTCTATTTCACAAAGAACTCTAAAATCGATGGGATCTATAGCACCACTAGCAAGGTGAGCATAAAATCCACATCTCTGTTGAAACAGTTGTCAATTTATGACCTCCTTAGATTCATCCAATGGGGATTTATCCTGCCAATCTAGAATAGGATACCAAAATAGAGGGGGTTGTAACTTGAGGCTCAACAATTGAGATCCCATTTCTCCTTCAAGAAAGATATATTTTGTGATCCTGTTAAATGTTGCCTTTAAGTTAAAAAGGGAATATGGCTCTCTTTTTCTTAGAATGGGAGTGAGCTCATTACATCATTCAATGCAGGACTCTTTGGCTACAGGACCAATAGAAGTTCTCAATCCTAAGTAAAAATCTTGGGCTTCATCATAATTCTTATCAAACCAAGCTTTGACTTCCTTTTTTAGCATGATATTATCCAATTTTGTCAATAAAATATCACGTGCCATTGACTCTATTATGATAAGTACTTGACTTTCATTTTCCTTTTTCCTATATTTCATTACTTCTCTTCCTCTTATTTTCTCATTCAATAGATATGATGAAAATGCCTTTAGAAGGACATCTCCAACACATAAATTAGGTTTCCATTCCCTATCATAAGGGAAAACATAGTTGTGAAGATAGAACTTGCATAATTATGCTTGTTTTTCTTGTGAGCCTTCTTTATAGATTTGAAAGAAGGAGAGGGGATCAATTAATTCATAAGGCATGTCATAGTAAGTTCTCATAAATCTAAACTTATGCCATTGTTCCTCAAGATAGACTGAATATACTCTTACAGGAGGCTTACAATCAATGAGCTCTTGGGTAAGACTAGCCATATAAATAATCTTTTGTTGTAGTTTAGAGATTCTTTTTTCCTTCAACCTATTATCTTCTTTCAATTTCTTGTTTTCTTTTGTCAATGCCTTTTGACTTTTAGACTGACTATCCATCCAATTTATCAATTTAGAAGATATTACAAATGAGGAATGATACTTGACATCTTGGGAAATTATAAGTTCTTCCTGTTAATTTACCTCTATAGAAGGTTGTGAAATAAGTAAGATGGTCTTCAGAGAAGGTTATAGGTAAAAATTTGATGCAGCAAGTGCATCTAGCCCTCCTCCAAAATGATCATATAGCTTCTTTCTTAGTGACTCAATTTCTTGTATGGCTTGCTCTAGAGTGGGAAATTCCACTTTTATGGTAGGTTGATCCATTTTTTCCACTTCTTCTTACATTGGTTCCTCTTAAAACTCTTCAAGACAATGATCTACTTATTATACCTCCTGATTATATTCTAGAGAACATTTTCCCTTGTTTGTTTTAGCCTCTAGAGATTCATCACTACTGTCAATCTATTTTTTTCTAGATTCTTCATTAATTTCAATAATAGAAAAAGGTTTAGTTCTCATTTTTCTTCTCAAATTGTGGGATCTACGAGGAGTAGATGTTACCTTAGCCTTTTAGGGAGAAGGTGTAAGTTCCTCCTCAAATTCATCTGAATCAAGATGGAGAATGAGTTCTTTCCTTATTATTCCAAATTCTCTACTTATGGAATTCTTTTCTTCAATCCTTTTTGTAGGTTATTGTGTGGTTATAGGAAGGTCTCCTTTTGCAGGTTCTTGTGGAGTTGTAGGAAGGTCTTCTGCTGTAGGTTCTTGTAGAGCTGTACAGAGGGTTTCCTCTAATCTTTGTTCTTCTACCTCCAATTCCTCTTCTATTTCATTTTCCTCTCTATCACTTTCTATATTTCTTGGTACTTGAAATTTTTCCCAAAGAAAATTTCCCCAACTTATGTTGGGTCTACTCTTTTGAAAATAGTCTTGAATAATCAACTGGATTAAACAATGATGAGAAAGAGCTTTAGAATTACCTCTTTGAAATGCCTTTGCCATTTTTGTGATCATGTAGAGAAAGAATTTAGGGATGTTTATTGTTATACCATGCCATAAATGATTCATGAATTTAAATTGAATGCCATGCAACATGAAATACCTCCCTTCACAAGTGAAATATCTATAGATGAATTCAGTAGCTTTGGCCCATCTTCTTGATAAAGATAACCATACAGTGCCCTACATTGAAGTTTTTAGGATTTCATTAATTTTGATGAATTTTTGCCTCTCTAATTCAACATCAAATTTTTCTTGCCATGCTTCCCCTATTTGTGGCAATCATATTACTCTAATAATGATGATTTATGTCAACTTTATTTCCCTTCCTCTTAGTATTTCCAGGTTGTTATGTAATGATCCAATGAATTCTTCTATAATTCCTTGATCTATGGTCTATATCCTCTCAAAATATTATGCACATCCTACATTCTAGAATAGGGCTAGGACGTTCAATATATTTGTTAAAGGAGTGATATCAAGCGGTTCATGTTTATGAAAGTCCCCTCCCATATTGTGAGATGAAATTTGAGTTGCAAGTTCATATTCTTGTAGCAAGAGTTTTGTGGTTTTGGTGAAATGTTTGTGATTTTTGTTTTGGGAGTGAAATAATCTATCTGAATTATAAAAAATCTCCCCCCAACTTAAATTATCATTTGTCCTCAAGGGACAAAGCTTACATGCACAAATGGCTCATGGAAAGAGTAAGGAGTGGTGGCAGCAGTGCGTCAAAGTTCATGTCAATCAATAAAAGAGAAGATATGGTGGTGTGTTAATATCATTAAGACCCATCATATTATTAATAATTAGAGTTTATGACATGAAATAATTATAAAATAATTACCTTGTTACTTGTAGTAATACCTTTCATTAATTTGAAAATGATGATTCAAAGTGGTGGTCTGCCATGTGTTGTCATTTGATTGGGAGCAAAAAAATTTATGTAGGATAGAATGTATGATGGAATGATAAGAATACATCCTATAGCAAAATATGTTTCCTATAGAAACAAGTTTTTCATCCTGTAGTAAGAAGTGTTTCATGTAGCAACAAGTTTTTCATCTTGTAATAAGAAGGAAAATTAATTTCTGCTCTAAGGGAATGAATCTACAAGAAAAAAATGAAAACAAAAAGTTGTATTGCAATAGTTCACTTTATCTCTCTCCCTCCCTTTTTTTAAACAAATGTTGATTAGCTAGTGACCTAGTTTTCTAAGATAACATTCGTTAGCAATGCCCAAAGGTTTTCATTGCTAAATTTTCTAATTTTTTTAATGAATGTTGATCACTTAGTGGTTCTATTTTCTGATACAACATCTATCAGCAATGCCTGAAGGTTTTCATTGCTAAAGTTTTTGATCTTGTTTAGATTTTTTGGTCCAAACTCAATTGGAATCATAGGAATCTAGGAGGTAGGATTTTATTTAGCCTAAACCAAAACATTGTGAATGACTTGTTCTTGGCTATAGGAAGCTTTAATTCTCTTGGAAAATATTAGAGAAGGGTTGATATGAATACCCTTCGACTACAAGAATAGGTTGATTTGTTTCATGAAGAAGAGATGGATGTTGTTCTTCAAGAAGTTGGTGAGTGAGAGTTTCTTTGAAAAATGGTTTTTTATACAACTTGAGCTTGTGGCCATTAATAAGTAGTTGGAGCTAAATAAATTTAATGGTCATGAGCTTTATATCTCCATTATTAAAAACTTGTTCGATCTCATAAGGTCCAAACCATCTAGACTGTAACTTTCCTTTATGATCCTTATATTTAGAGTGAAAAAGGAGTGCACAATCACTGGGTTATAAATTATTAATCTTGATGTTCCTATCATGCCAACCCACACATTATCTTTGCATTATTTTAGTGTGATGAAGTGATTCCTTTCTTAGTTCATCAAGTGCATTCAACTACATGATCTTGTCTTTTTGAGATTGAAAAAGATCCAAGACCAAATCAAGTGTTGTCCTTAATGTTTTATGTTCAAACTCAATGGTAAAAATAAGCTTCTTACCATACACTAATTCATATGGAGTGAGACTAGTTGTGATTTACCAGGTGATTTTATAATCTTAGACTACTTTTAGAAGATGAGTTGAATAATGTTTTCTATGCAAGCTAACAGTATTAGTGATTATATTTTCCAATTATTTGTTTGTCACTTCTACCTGACCATTTGACGAAGGATGGTAAGGGTTAGACTTTTTGTGTCTGAATTCATATTCCTTTACCAATGTGGCTATGAGGTCTAATGTGAACTATGGGCCTTGGTCTGTGACTATTTCTCTTGGTACTTCATATCAGCTAAATATTTTTTCATATAAGAACTCAACTACTTTCGTATCTTGGGCATGGGTTAAGGCTTTGATCTCGACCCATTTTATGACATAATCAGTGCACAACAATATATATTCCTTGTTGTTGGATTTAGGATCACGGGACCTACAAAATCTAGTCCCCATTTGTCAAAGGGTTCGAGAACTAGTTATCATTATAATGGCATTTCATCAAAGCAAGTGGATTTTTCCATACGCTAGTATTGATCATATCTATGGGTATACATCATGGTAGCCTTATGCAAAGAAGGCCAGTAGTATTTGATAGTAGTTATTTTCATAGAAATATATTTGCCAACAAAATGATCCCCATAAAGTTCATCATGGTAGGCTCTGAGAATTTCATAAGATTCAACTTCTTGAATACATCTCATAACTAAATCTGGTCCAGTGATAAATAAATATCATGCAATATAGGAATAATATCTACTCTTTTAGATCATATGTTGTTTTTCTCTAGGTGAGAAATGTTGTGGTAGTTATCCTATAATAAGATAGTTGGCAATATATATGAACCAAGGAGACTGAATTATTGTTACAAATAAATATTTATTAAGAAAAATATCATCAACAATAGGAGTATGCTTATCATTTTTCAATTGAGATAGAAAATCTGCTATTATAATATCCTTACTTGGTTTGTCCACAATGGTAATATCAAACTCCTATAACAAAAGAAACCATCGAATTATCCTACCTATTACAACAAGTTTGTTCATTAAATACCTTATGGTTGTATGAACTGTGTGGATGAATACTTAGTAATGTATAATGTAGTGTTAAAATTTATTGATGGCATAGGTGATGGAAAGAAATTCCTTCTCTATTATAGTGTAGTTGAGTTCAGCCCCTTGAATATTCTTGCTGATAAAATAGATTGCATAACTCAGAGATTCATCTTTTTGGCGAAGGACAAATCTTAAAGTGGTGTCAGATGCATCTGTGTGGATGTGAAAAAGCTGCTTCCAATTAGGCCCTCTCATAATATAAGTTTTTATGATAAGTTATTTGAGTTTCTAAAATACAATTTAACAATCATTAGTCCATGTAGATTCAACATCCTTGGTAACCAATCCAAACAATGGGGTGGTAATTTTACTAAAATCTTTGATGAATCGTCTATAATAACCAACATGTCCTAAAAATATTCTAACATCTTTTTGCTTCTTTGGTGTGGGTATATCTTTAATGATAATTATCTTTTTTGGGTTAACTTGAATTCTAGCAAGGGATATGTGATGCCCCAACATAATCCTTTCAGTCATAAGCATGTAACACTTTTCATTTCTCAAAGATAATTGGTGGTCCTAGCAATGTTGAAGAACTTTTTCCAAGTTGGATAGTATATTTTTGAATGTCTACCCATATACAATGAAATCATCCATGTAGATTTCAACATAGTCACAGGAGAGATCAAAAAATATACTTAAAACATCCCTTTGAAAAGTATCTAGGGCATTGTAAATTCCAAATGGTAAGACGGAAAAGGCATAAGTTCCCCAAGGGAAAATTAAAGTGGTCTTATCTTGGTCTGGTGGAGCAATTCATATTTGATTATAACCACTATAGCCATATAGGAAGGAAAAATAATTTTTCCCTATTAATGTATCCAACACTTGATCAATAAATGGAAGGGGAAAGTGATCCTTCTTGGCAGTAGCATTCAATTCTTAGTAGTCAATGCAAATATGTCATTTGCCCCTTTCTTAGGGATAATGACCAGGGGAGAGACCCACTGGCTATCTAAAATAGGATAAATAAATCTTACATCCAAGAGTTTTTGTAACTCAATTTTGACAATATCTTTAATTACAGGTTTCATTCATCGTTAGGGTTGGCGAATAGGTTTGCATTCTTCTTTAATGTAAATGTGATACATGCATAAATCTAGGGGTATTCCTCTCATGTCATGGTAATCCCAAGAAAATTTTATTGTGTGCTTTCTCAGCATTGTAACTGACTTTATTGTTGGGGTGTTAAGGAGGTGTTGATGTTGAGAGGTTTGTTTGGCAGAATGTTTTCTTGTTTTGTTAAAGAAAACATGGTTTCTACATTGGTGATTAAAGGAGCATAGCTACATTTATGGGTAAGCAATTAATGTAATGTCTAAATGTCTCTTGCAATTTTAGCAAGATCATACTCAAGAAAGGTATTCCAAAGAGGGCATGGTGTATATTTTAATAGGTTTATGGCTATAAGATCCTATCAATAGGTGTCTTTTAGGATACCAGTAAGGATACTATCTTCTTCTTATGCCTGCAGAGCTGGACTCTGATCAATTATGTAGAGAGACTACAAGGAGATAGCTTCCTCAAAGTCATAAATTCAAGGGGTTGGACCATCATTCTGGGAAGGTTGAGTTGGTAGATACATAACCAATTATTTTGTGTCATTTACATTGTAAATTAGCATTTTTACTAACCTATATCCAATAAAAGCATCATCGATGGCCAACCATGGGTAGCCAAGGATGAGAGGATAACCCCTCAAGTTGGTTTTTGGCTATAGGACAATAAATTTTATGAGCTATTACCAAGAGTCCACAGTGATAACAAGTTCCTCAATAATTCCCTCAGGCTTAATAGTTGATATGTCAGCCATCTAGAGGATGGTGGGTGTTGAAGAAAGAGTGGTAAGTTTTAGTTGTTGCATGGTATCCATGGTCATCACATTGATGGTTTCACTAAAGTGAATTAAAGTATTGGAGATGGGTTGGCCATGGATGTTAACATTAATTATAGGACTTCCCAAATCAAAATATTTTGGGGGAACTATTTTTCCCAACATAAAATTTGCTAGTTGGCAAATGACCTAGACTCTTTTAGGATCCTTCTTCTTTCTTTCAAATTTTTTCAAACATAGCTCTCTAAATTCCATATGTTCCAACTTCTTATTCTAGATCACTATACATAAACATTCATCTCAAAAGGAAGTTATTGTA
The DNA here is from genome assembly GCA_037957365.1 of Torreya grandis. Classification (NCBI taxonomy): domain Eukaryota; kingdom Viridiplantae; phylum Streptophyta; class Pinopsida; order Cupressales; family Taxaceae; genus Torreya; species Torreya grandis. Next base: position 1,052,941 of record JARHVA010005443.1, on the reverse strand, counting down.
AGGGCTCCCTCTACCTATACCATATTCTAGTACAATTAACTCACCTTAGGTAGCTTAGTCCCCTTCTTGATCTCATTTTATTGAAATTTAAGATAGTCCTCTAAGTAACTCATATAAATATCTCCACCCAAAAGCCCATAAAATCCGTTACAAACCTCGATTGCCATGACTACAATTTCCTCAATTTTAGATAACCCTATTGATTCTATGTTACCTTCCTTAGAGGATGTAATGTCATCATTAGAGACACATGATACAATTTCTAAAATGGAGGATGTTATTTCTAAAACTTTTATAAATATAAATCTCTAGATTACTTGAGTATATACTAGGAAGATGGCCTCTAAAGCAGCGACCAAGAGTGTTGAAGCTTCAATCACACCTATTATGATCTAAATTGAGTCTATGATAAACCAAATGACAAGTGTGTCCTCCATAGTTTCTTTTCCTTTGGTCACTCCAATATCATTATGTAATCAAAGCCCTCTTAGGAGAGTTGAATTATAGTCTCAAAATCAACACCTTAATTGTATCCCAAGACACTTCAAGCCTCAATGTCAATGGTATAATAATTCATCATTCTATCCATTTCATATTAACTATCATGTTTGGCTTACCAAGCATATTTAGAAGAATAACATCAAAGGCAAAAGAGCTTAAAGGGAAGTAAATATTCATATGATCCTAATATATGTTCATGATGAGGAAAGAGTGACACAAGTCATAACATGTGTTGGGCCTACACCTTTACAAATCTCTATGACATATTCTGCATCAATCACATCCTCTATGTCACCCATAATTGTTTTTCCTCTCACCTTTTTCACTAAACCCTTTTCCCCTATATCTATTTGACACATTTTATCCATTATTACCATTTCATCAATTCCCATTACATTAACCATTTTCTCTTCCTTTGCCACCATTTACCACTCATTATGACTATAACATCCACACCTCCCACTACTTCAATAATTATATTGCCATAGGAAGAAGAGGACTAGATTGAAAGAATGCAAATGGCATGTGCACAAAAGACATAAATTATTATACAAGATGATCCTGGAGTAAATTTGAAATTTGATTAGGCTAAAAGAAATTTGTAAAGAGTCACTACCAAGAAAATAACGTAAGATGGAAATTATGTGATATTTGAGATAAAAGAAGAGTTCTTTGCTTTGAAAAATAAAAATATAAGGAGAATCAAAGGTCATGCAAGTAGTTAAGATGAGATGGTCAAGTACCTTGAATTAGTTATAAGGTCTTCTCATCAAATGAGCAAGGAAGTATTTCAAGAGATGAAGTACAATGTAATAAAATTGTAAAGTAGAACTAAGGCCTCTATTCTTGAAAATATTGTAGAAAATGTAGATAAAGCTCTTAAATATTTAATTGAATTATTAATAAAGGTAAATGAATCCAAAATCAAGACTAATGTATTACAACATAAAGCTAACTTAAGTTATTCGACACAAATAAATTTGATGGATGCAAAATTTTCCAATCTTACCAAAATAATCAAGAAGGGGATGTTCCCACACCTTAAAATAATGAACTTGTTTGTTGTTAGCATGTGTCAAAATTTTCACATGCACATGAATATTTTTTAAAAGAATGGTCAAGACACATGAATGTTACTATGTATCCAATCAATGATTATACTATTAAGATTTTAGACTTATTTATAGAAGCCAACATCCCTTCTTTTTTCCTCCCTAACACCAAACTCATTTCTCCTATATAGTTTTCTACACCATTAGAAGCTATTACGACTAAATTCAAGAGAGAAGTCAAGGATGGAAATATGATTTTGGTGAGTATAGTACAGAATATGATGTTAATTACTGACTCGCACCCTTGGTAACTTCGGATGGCATTGATATAAAAAATAATTTCTAATTGATTTGATACCTCAATGAAAATCTTATTTTTCCCTTTGAAGGATCAGTATTAATAATCTCATCCCCTTCTTTCAAGATTGAAAGAGAAGTTTTAATAGAATCTTCACTATAAAAATTGGCATCTTCATTAAACCATATATTCTTATTAATATAGGAATCATTATATTTAATATTATATGATCTATGTAATTTTGAATCTCCATTATATGATATTGTTATGTATTTCTCATATTTTTATTTAATTTTATTAAATTTGTATTAGGAATAAGAGTATATGTATAAAAACTAAAGACTCGAAAGTGAAATACAATTCACTTTCTACCATTCCATGCCTCTTATAGAATGATATTCATAATTGTATTAATAGAGGTCCCATTAAGAATATAAACATTTGAATGAATTGTTTCACCCTGGAATGTAATTTCTATACTTTCAAAGTATAACATAAATCTTTCCATTTCCATCACAATTTTGTCCTTTATTTCTACAATCCGATTTGATTGTGGTGTGTATGAAATAATGAATTCTTTATATTCTTTATGTCACATTGGTTGCAAAAGTTTAGGAAATATTTATTTATATATTATGTACTGCAATCTATTATTATTAATTTTATAAATCTATCACTTTATTTTTATATTAATATTTTGAGCTTTTTGAATTTATCAAACATTTAATTTTATTTTTACAAAAATATACACAAATTATTTTATTGTAATCATATATAAAAGAATGCACATATTTTGAAATTGATCTTTCAAGTGAAGTGGTTTTAAATATAATCATGTTATCACTATGAAATAAATTAAAAAATAAGATTTACTCTGAATGATTTTCCTTGTGAGAAGCTTTCCACATAATTGTTTTGCATACCACATCCTTCAAAAACGTTTTGTATTTGATATTTTTTTAAAGAAGCCTATGAATCATATTTTGTTTCTTCATAATCCTAAGAATTTTGTAATTGGCATGAATTCATTTATGTCATAACCTACTCATATCATTATGCTTTTGTGTGTGTGTGGGTGTGTGTGTGTGTGTGTGTAACTATGTGCTTAGAGGTGAATTAATTAAAAAAAAAAAAAATTATAATCTATTTTCAATATTATCAATGTCAATGACATTATAGTTATCAATAATATCTTTGGTTAGATATTTTTCATTATATAAATCTATTTAACATCCTTAATTTTCAACTTAAAATATTGAAATAAGTTTTCTTTTCGAAGTTTAAAACTAACTTCATATTTTTAAAAACACCATTATCAACTTTAACATTTCAAGTACTTTTACCTCAATACTATTTACTTCTATCATTATTTAATTATTCAAATATTTTTTCATTATGATATTTGTTATGTAACTAAAAAATTAACTCAATATTTTTTATAATATTTTTTTATATTAAGAACAACGTAAAAAGCATTATTCCTTTTTATAATAATTTTTTATATTAAGAGCAATATAAAGAGCATTATTGTTGGAGACATTTTTTTAAAGATAACATTTATTTTTATATTATTAATATTTTTTTAAAAGTTTTTTGGACCCAATTTATTATAATAATTAAATTTTTAATTAGGTTTATATCTATAATTATCATGATTCTTAATTAAGTTGTTCCTATTTTCATACTTTCTATTCCTTCCTCTTGAATTATAATGATTGTTTTGATATTTTTTATAGTTTTTATTTCCTTTCATCACATAAACTTGAGAATCATTATTGAAAGACTCATTTTCCTAGGTTAGACACTTTTCATCATACACTATCTTGGCACATAAGTTTTTAGATTTTATATTTGTTAATATTTTGAACAATTTTGAAACCTCTTATAAATGATCGATAAGACCTATGAAAGGTTCGTAATCTTATTTTATAAAAATATTTATTATTTATGAACCCATAATTATGAATTATGCACCCCATAATTATGAATTATGCACCCCAAGTCCTAAAACATCACACGTCTGACATCATCATCTTTCAAATTTTCTATCAAATTATTTAACCACGCATGATGAACATGCCAAATGCATAAGTAGACCTCATAGTCGAATGTCTCCCTAAATAACACAATAGTTTTGCATAAGTAAATAGAATAAGGTGGGGATCATGTCTATGAACATACAAATATGAATTCTATGATGTATTTAGGAATAATGATGATACACCTAATAGATTTTATCTCTATGTCGACATCATCGACCATGAAGGCACTGATTGTCTATTTAATGTCTTACAAATGCATTATTTGAAGAAAAATTTGCATCCATTATCTTATGTCGATAGTACATGACCAAGACATAACGATCCATGAAATGGGTACACATTCATGTTTAGAATCAAATGCCAATAGTGTGTACAATTAGAATTGTACAAGAAAACATTAAAAACAATGGAATAACTACTTTTATCACAAACATCAGAAAAACTAATATTATGAACTACTCTTACAAACATTGGCATAATGCCTTCATTACATTCATCACAAATGTTACATCCATCACCAATAGGCTATGCTTCATAAATCTCAACAACCATTTTAGATGTTGTGGGAGTTAGATGCCCAAGATGAAGGGGATTTCCCTATCCCCATCAAGCTCTCCCCCATTATATCCTTGATATAAAAACCACTTATCAAGATTCATCAGTACCCACTCCTGAACACATGTTGCATCATCAGTATTTTACACATATTTTCCATCCTTGATTAATATCTCTCTCTATTGTTTATGTCATCCTTGCTCAAGAAATCATCCCACTCTATTTCACTACTAAATAATACAAGTTTGTCATGCACCATCTCTTGGTGTTTAAGATGGATAGCATCATCAGACATTCCAAACAATAGTAGCCTATGAACCTATTCATTAAGTTAGGGGTCGATGTGAGGAGAAAAAAACTTTTCTTTCCTTTGAACTGTGCATATTGTTGGCCATGGAAATAATTATGTTCATTGTCCATGTGTTCTACTTGATTGTATGTGAGTAACACATGATCAGGTCTATAGACCATGCATTGTGTGTTGAGATGACAATGATAACCACACTTTATATGCCTTCAACTTGATCAGCTACCCTTTTTGGACTTGGGCATTAAAGACTTATTTTTTAGCATGGCATAAATTTCTCAAAAGTCATCAGGTCCATATGAACACCAGTACTTGCACGATTATGGTGAACAAATAAACAATCATACAAGATAAAAAAATGTAAATGAATGGAACATAATAGCATCTAAATAGATACCATTTTGTAATCTATAGTGTGAGGTGACTCACATGACATATTCAGAGGTTGTGGTGATCTTAATATCCTTTACAATAAAATCTAAATTTCTCTTGCAATGTGAAAGACACTTTTTAAGAAATAATGCCCTTCTCAATTCTCCTTTGATGAAGTCATTAACCCTATCCTACTCAACTCAGGCAACCCACAAGTTTTTCTCATTTACATCAAGAAAATTTGCCCACTTGATACAATTGTAATCAAATGGACCCTCACCTATCTTTTACAATTTAAGGCACATTATTTCTTCCCACCTTTTTCCAATCTATTACAACCTACAATGAGAACATTCTATTGAATGAATTAGAATTGGACTTTTCGTATTAATTGAATGCAAGTTTCCTTTTATTGTAGAGGACTTTTTTTCTGATTGAATGATATATCACAAATAAAATCCATGAAATGCACATAGGAATTAAAATATGAGAATTCAAAACATTTAAGAAAAATATGATAGAAATTTTGAAAAAGGTTATAGGAATGTACAAAACCTCATTGAAATCAATACAAAACCCTTCATAAAACATATCAAAATCAACGCATCAAAACGTATAAATGGATAAAATAGTGCATGCACAAGGTAGTTACAATTATAGATGATCTTAAGTGGCACACACTAACTTCATGTGTGGGCCGGGAATAGGAATGTGATTTTTCTAAGAAGCCCATAACTTCAGGAAATGGTTAAAAAAATAGAAATTATTAAGAAGCCCATAAAATGAAAATAAGGTTTTAAAAATAGGAAATTTGCTACGAAGCCCATAAAATCGAGGGTAAAAAAAGTGAAGTTGGTAAGAAGCCCACATGATATTCTCATTTTCCATCAACTAATCATTTGATGTATTGAATTAGAGGCATGGACATGCTGGTATGTATGGATAGTGCGTGAAAGGAAATGCTAGTAGGCAACACAAGAAAAATTTGTACCACATGTGTGCATTAAAAATTATATGAGCCCATATGGGATGAAATTTGTCCCATTCAATTATAATGGTAGGTTGTCTTATCACCTAGAACAAGGTCAAGGCATAAATCATATTGAGTTATTAGAGCTTTAGTGTAGAAAAATAGGCTACCAATTTTATTTAAATGATTTCTTCTAGACCACCTCTACCATAATTCCCATGTACCAAACCACAGTTTTTGGCCACTAAATTTAGGGAGGCCCATGAGATGATAGAACACAATTATGAATCTAAATGAAAGATTATTTTTCATTACATGTAAAAAATGATACAAAAAGATGTCATGATTAAAAAGCTTCTTCTTCATTACATGTACAAAATTATACCGCTATCCAATGTCAGTTCTTTCCAAATAATCAGAGTAGTGCCCATCATGATCATAGGCATTTCTATCATCCTCAGATTCTTCTGATGGTGTTGGAAAATGACTTCTTCACCACATTGCTTCTTGGTATGTAAATTCATCCAACACGTGTTCGGGATCTAATTTGGGATTTGAATTTAGAGAATTCTGCAATTATACACAATTATCATGAAGACCGTCCCACATTGAAATTTGAAATCTAATCACAAGGTGATATGTATGAAAGAATCTCTCTAGTAAAAATATTTCATAGCTAGTTCTATCAAATTACATGTCAAACTAGCTTTTCATCATGAGATCCAAAGATATTACATGTTGCAGAATAATTAATTCTGATAAGATACTAGACTTAAAAATTATATCTAGCTTTTCCATTAGTTGACATGAGCAATTTCCTTTTAATAGCTACAAAGTAAAATCATTATTAGTATTCCACCAAATCTTGGCAACATGATTTGCATGAGTAGCCCATAAAGTTGGTGGCTAATTGAAAATTTCATTCAATTCATCTACAACTTGATGTAAGTCTCTTCTTGTTACATCTATGAGTTGGATTAGGAAATTCCATAAGTGATTGGAAGGTCAACTGGAGAGGGGTTCTAAAAATTGTGACATACTACAAATAATCACACAAACCATGTTGGATGAGAATATAAATGATGAAATGACCAAGTGTTGTGTGTGTGTGTGTGTGCATGCACACTCATCAAAGGAATATATACACATGGGTTGACCTTAAAAGTAGTAAAAGGTGAAAATGAAGGCACAAAAGAACCATAAATTAAGGGGATAGTCATATTTGATCAATTTTTTATTTTTATTTTTTATTCATGCATTTCATTTCAGTAATAATTTGATTATTTTCAGGTCATGGGCCATGGCCATTTCAATTTTCATGTGAGGGCAGTATTATCTGGCACCTTTTCCATGGTGTCCCAGCGAGTTGTAGCATTTTGTTGCTTCTAGGGTGATATATCCCTTGGGCACCTAAAATAGGGTGAATTCATTTATTTACAAAAGAATTTTATAGATATTCTTGTTTAACTAAATTGATTTTTATTGTAAGTCCCATTTCTTACTTCTATTTCATGGTTATATAATAAATCAATTAATTTATGTGACAAGTCCCAATATTTATTTCTAGTGTATGGTTACATATCTCATAAAATCATTGGACTAACATAGTTGTTCTTATAATTAAAAACACATACTCAATCCTCCTTTTCACAGGAAATAAAGTTGTATTGTTCAAACATAGAATATCATTTAATAGACGGTCATTTTAAAGGAAAAAAGAAAGCAAAGATCAATGTTACCTTATTAAAATGGCAGTGCATATGACCTTGCATAAAATCAAATCCCTAAGTTATTTAGGATAGATTCATTCATATTCGTGATCATAAAAGGCCAAATATGAGGCTTACTTTGAATAATGACACGTTATTTTTTTGTTTTCATATTGCACAATTATGCTAGAGTAAGGAAAAAATTTATTACATCCCAACCTCTTACCATTGATGATTATATTCATGATTTAATGCTTATATGATATTTTAACTAGCAGAGTACCCATCAGATTCCATTCATTTGTCAAAAATTTCTAAATAACTATTATCCCTTTCCAGGATTATGAATGATGGAAATCTAATACAAATCCTTATATTTTTATATAGCTATCTAGTCCCTACAAAGCAATGATAATATGATTGGTAATATGATTGCATAGTTAAGGTTTTGAACTAAGTGAATCTATGACAATAAATCTTAGTAGTCATTTTTTTAGGTATTCTTTTTTATAAATATTCATTGCTTCTATCCACATTGAGGGTTGTAGATGGATTTGGTATTGATGTCAACCAAGTAGTTATAAACTAATTCAATGGGTTCAAACTCAATATTTTTAAAGAAGAGGTATTGAAATTTTACTCCCTTGAGCCCTGTCCATATAATCAAGACCTTCTTAGCAAGGATGAAGAGAGACAAGAGATATTGGACCAGATCATGGTGCATATGACCTTGCATAAAACTGAATCCTTAACTTATTTATGACAAATTAGTTCATATTTATGATCATATAAGGGCAATTGTACATTGAATAATCTAAACAAGGAAATAAATCCTAGATTTTTTTATAAATGTGAAAAAATCAAATCCATAACTTATTAACATAGACAAAATCCCCAATATACAAAGAAAGAATAGGTATGGGGAAAAAAGGAAAACACTTCAGATCTCCATATTCCATTGAAAAATAAATCAACAAAAATTTAATGGTGTTAGCAAGGATGAAGAGAGACCTAATATGCTTGTTAGCAAAGATGAATGATTGTTTAGAAATCATTGGATAGAAAGATCATTGAGAAATATTATTACTTGTTATTTTTCAAAGATACTTGATATGTTAGTTAAACACTACCAAATGGAAATGAGTGAAAGGTTTCAATGTAGATAAGATATGGGGAGTAATTTATCTTGCAGGGAAGGTTAGGGAATGATGGAATCCTAGAGGTTACAACATCAACTACAATTGAGTTCCATCTCACAAGTAGTGGAATAGAGATAATCTCAAACCAGGTCACCATAGAATGAAATAATAATAGGTAATAATGGGCATAGGAATAAAATGCTGAATAAAATGGGCTTCCTTTGCATCCATAGTTTCCCACCTAGGTAACTTCTTATGACTGTGTAGGTTAGGTAAATTTGTTACCATGACTAGGTAGTTAATTAAAATGGTTATTATGACTGCATAGGTTGACCATGGTTAGGTGACCATCATCTAGTGTGAATGGTAGTGTTTATGTCAATGGCTCTATCTAAAGGTGATAATGACAACTATTTGTTGGTGACCAACACATGCTAGGATTTGGCAAGTGTTAGTTAATCTCATCAATTCCTGTGACTTTGCAAGTTTACCAAGATTAGGTGACCATCATCAAGCATGAACGATAGTCTTTATGCTGACTAATCTATTTAATAGTGATGATGACCACTATTCATCAGTGACTAGCATTCACTAGGAGTTAGCACATGTTGGTTAAGCTCATTGTTGAATATATACATCACAAATTATATAAATTGTAACTACTAACCTCTACCCAACTGTAACTCTAAACAAAACACTCAGAGCTAACTAAATAATGTAATAGTTAAAAAAATATGCTAATAGGATTAATTCAATGAGGTTGTATTAATAATTTATAGTTTAAAAGTGTGTGACAGATAGGTGAATCCCATTTATTCCATGTGGTCACACAAAAATGAAATTCATCATTTCCTTTAATGAATATTTTCCTAGCAAATCAATGCCCACAAGTAATATTTCCAAAAAATTAATTTAAAACTAAATCACTTTTAATTGTTCCTCATCCTCACTTCATGCTATGTTTTTAACTCTTTTATTTCCTCATGTGTCTTGGAAATATTTGTACACATCTAAAATATTCAATAGAAGTTTGCTTGTGGAAGAGAGTAATTCAAACAAATATTGTGATACGACTTTAATACCTACTACTAAAAAGAATATTTAGAATTTATTAATGTTAATATTTTGATTATAGTTATAGATATTAATATATCCCATGAACCTATAGCCTTTGGAAATTTAAAATGAATACATAGAGTGATATCATTTAATTCAAAAGTGACTAAATGTGGGACATCATTGTTAATACATAGATCTAAGGGACATGTAAAAATTTGAATTTCATATAATGTAGCCTGGCATATGGAGATATAATGGTGTGGCTGATTATATCTAAGCTATAAAATGGCTGGAGGCCAGGTGTCTATGAGTTGATTTGATTTCATCACTGATTCACCCGTTGGTCCCCACTCCCCCCTCACTCTCATCTCAGTGATTGTGCTTCCAAAAATTGGTATTAGAATAGGGCCTTTGGTGAAGGCATAATAGCTTAAAGGTGGTCCTAATAAGAACAAGATGGCTAAGCAGTTGAAGAAAGAGAATCAAGAGTTAAAGGTTGTGAACAAGGCACTTAAATAGCAGGTGTGTACTTTGAAGCCCTATAACTTGAACTAGACAACTCCTCATGGCACCAAAATTTTAGGAGACCAAATTGGGGCATTCAACAACACCTCCATGATTTTCTTGACCAAGGTTGACTTATGCAAGTACAACCTATTATTTCTCAAACAAACTAGCTTGTCCATACCTTAATGATGTCATGTGATGGTCTGGATGCTTCTTAACTAGAAAGGCACTTTTTATCTCTTTAAAGGACATTGGAACTTCACCAAAGGACCTAGAACACCCTCACATCATTATCTATTTAAGGACCTACACATAATACAAACACACTCCAAGAAACAAAACTAACCACTTTATCATTAATGCACTATACACCATCACCATATTGGCATTAATGACAATCATGAACACCAAGAGATTATGTCCAATAATTTCCCCCTTTGTCATTGATGGAAAAAAAATCTTAAAATGCTTCTCAAATTTTTTTTTCATCATTCTGATCTTTCTCCCCCTTTGACATTAATGACAAAGGGTCTCTCCCTGATTATCCCAATTGATCCTTGGATCTGATATGCATTTTAAATCAATCCACACTAAAACTTGCTTCTTGAATAACTTGAAGTGTCTTACATTCTCCCTATATCATATGAAAACCTTAGACCAGTCATCCTTGAAAAAAAATGATCATTCTATTAATCCAATATCCAAACTCATGAAGATCTTCTCAAAGAACTTAAACTACAATTTATCCTCATAATAAGCTCAATAAAGTTGAGTTAGCTCCCCCTAAATCAATAATCCATCTTCTTCTAGACCATAGCAACTAAAGCCAAAAACCAACTGATAGAAAACAAGAATAAGCACAACTTCACACAAGCTTTACTTACCATGATTGAAGACACCTTCACCCATGCGTAGATTGCTACAAGATGACCAACTCTCCTTATGACAAGTTATGATATTATAAGGCCCAAATGAAAGGTCATCAACCCTTCACACATGAACACATCATCCAAAGCAAATCCTCATAATAATTAGCACATGTTGGTTAAGCTCATTGTTGAATATATACATCACAAATTATATAAATTGTAACTACTAACCTCTACCCAACTGTAACTCTAAACAAAACACTCAGAGCTAACTAAATAATGTAATAGTTAAAAAAATATGCTAATAGGATTAATTCAATGAGGTTGTATTAATAATTTATAGTTTAAAAGTGTGCGACAGATAGGTGAATCCCATTTATTCCATGTGGTCACACAAAAATGAAATTCATCATTTCCTTTAATGAATATTTTCCTAGCAAATCAATGCCCACAAGTAATATTTCCAAAAAATTAATTTAAAACTAAATCACTTTTAATTGTTCCTCATCCTCACTTCATGCTATGTTTTTAACTCTTTTATTTCCTCATGTGTCTTGGAAATATTTGTACACATCTAAAATATTCAATAGAAGTTTGCTTGTGGAAGAGAGTAATTCAAACAAATATTGTGATACGACTTTAATACCTACTACTAAAAAGAATATTTAGAATTTATTAATGTTAATATTTTGATTATAGTTATAGATATTAATATATCCCATGAACCTATAGCCTTTGGAAATTTAAAATGAATACATAGAGTGATATCATTTAATTCAAAAGTGACTAAATGTGGGACATCATTGTTAATACATAGATCTAAGGGACATGTAAAAATTTGAATTTCATATAATGTAGCCTGGCATATGGAGATATAATGGTGTGGCTGATTATATTTAAGATATAAAATGGCTGGAGGCCAGGTGTCTATGAGTTGATTTGATTTCATCACTGATTCACCCCTTGGTCCCCACTCCCCCCTCACTCTCATCTCAGTGATTGTGCTTCCAAAAATTGGTATTAGAATAGGGCCTTTGGTGAAGGCATAATAGCTTAAAGGTGGTCCTAATAAGAACAAGATGGCTAAGCAGTTGAAGAAAGAGAATCAAGAGTTAAAGGTTGTGAACAAGGCACTTAAAGAGCAGGTGTGTACTTTGAAGCCCTATAACTTGAACTAGACAACTCCTCATGGCACCAAAATTTTAGGAGACCAAATTGGGGCATTCAACAACACCTCCATGATTTTCTTGACCAAGGTTGACTTATGCAAGTACAACCTATTATTTCTCAAACAAACTAGCGTGTCCATACCTTAATGATGTCATGTGATGGTCTGGATGCTTCTTAACTAGAAAGGCACTTTTTATCTCTTTAAAGGACATTGGAACTTCACCAAAGGACCTAGAACACCCTCACATCATTATCTATTTAAGGACCTACACATAATACAAACACACTCCAAGAAACAAAACTAACCACTTTATCATTAATGCACTATACACCATCACCATATTGGCATTAATGACAATCATGAACACCAAGAGATTATGTCCAATAATTTCCCCCTTTGTCATTGATGGAAAAAAAATCTTAAAATGCTTCTCAAATTTTTTTTTTCATCATTCTGATCTTTCTCCCCCTTTGACATTAATGACAAAGGGTCTCTCCCTGATTATCCCAATTGATCCTTGGATCTGATATGCATTTTAAATCAATCCACACTAAAACTTGCTTCTTGAATAACTTGAAGTGTCTTACATTCTCCCTATATCATATGAAAACCTTAGACCAGTCATCCTTGAAAAAAAATGATCATTCTATTAATCCAATATCCAAACTCATGAAGATCTTCTCAAAGAACTTAAACTACAATTTATCCTCATAATAAGCTCAATAAAGTTGAGTTAGCTCCCCCTAACTCAATAATCCATCTTCTTCTAGACCATAGCAACTAAAGCCAAAAACCAACTGATAGAAAACAAGAATAAGCACAACTTCACACAAGCTTTAGTTACCATGATTGAAGACACCTTCACCCATGCGTAGATTGCTACAAGATGACCAACTCTCCTTATGACAAGTTATGATATTATAAGGCCCAAATGAAAGGTCATCAACCCTTCACACATGAACACATCATCCAAAGCAAATCCTCATAATAATTAGCACATGTTGGTTAAGCTCATTGTTGAATATATACATCACAAATTATATAAATTGTAACTACTAACCTCTACCCAACTGTAACTCTAAACAAAACACTCAGAGCTAACTAAATAATGTAATAGTTAAAAAAATATGCTAATAGGATTAATTCAATGAGGTTGTATTAATAATTTATAGTTTAAAAGTGTGCGACAGATAGGTGAATCCCATTTATTCCATGTGGTCACACAAAAATGAAATTCATCATTTCCTTTAATGAATATTTTCCTAGCAAATCAATGCCCACAAGTAATATTTCCAAAAAATTAATTTAAAACTAAATCACTTTTAATTGTTCCTCATCCTCACTTCATGCTATGTTTTTAACTCTTTTATTTCCTCATGTGTCTTGGAAATATTTGTACACATCTAAAATATTCAATAGAAGTTTGCTTGTGGAAGAGAGTAATTCAAACAAATATTGTGATACGACTTTAATACCTACTACTAAAAAGAATATTTAGAATTTATTAATGTTAATATTTTGATTATAGTTATAGATATTAATATATCCCATGAACCTATAGCCTTTGGAAATTTAAAATGAATACATAGAGTGATATCATTTAATTCAAAAGTGACTAAATGTGGGACATCATTGTTAATACATAGATCTAAGGGACATGTAAAAATTTGAATTTCATATAATGTAGCCTGGCATATGGAGATATAATGGTGTGGCTGATTATATTTAAGATATAAAATGGCTGGAGGCCAGGTGTCTATGAGTTGATTTGATTTCATCACTGATTCACCCCTTGGTCCCCACTCCCCCCTCACTCTCATCTCAGTGATTGTGCTTCCAAAAATTGGTATTAGAATAGGGCCTTTGGTGAAGGCATAATAGCTTAAAGGTGGTCCTAATAAGAACAAGATGGCTAAGCAGTTGAAGAAAGAGAATCAAGAGTTAAAGGTTGTGAACAAGGCACTTAAAGAGCAGGTGTGTACTTTGAAGCCCTATAACTTGAACTAGACAACTCCTCATGGCACCAAAATTTTAGGAGACCAAATTGGGGCATTCAACAACACCTCCATGATTTTCTTGACCAAGGTTGACTTATGCAAGTACAACCTATTATTTCTCAAACAAACTAGCTTGTCCATACCTTAATGATGTCATGTGATGGTCTGGATGCTTCTTAACTAGAAATGCACTTTTTATCTCTTTAAAGGACATTGGAACTTCACCAAAGGACCTAGAACACCCTCACATCATTATCTATTTAAGGACCTACACATAATACAAACACACTCCAAGAAACAAAACTAACCACTTTATCATTAATGCACTATACACCATCACCATATTGGCATTAATGACAATCATGAACACCAAGAGATTATGTCCAATAATTTCCCCCTTTGTCATTGATGGAAAAAAAATCTTAAAATGCTTCTCAAATTTTTTTTTTCATCATTCTGATCTTTCTCCCCCTTTGACATTAATGACAAAGGGTCTCTCCCTGATTATCCCAATTGATCCTTGGATCTGATATGCATTTTAAATCAATCCACACTAAAACTTGCTTCTTGAATAACTTGAAGTGTCTTACATTCTCCCTATATCATATGAAAACCTTAGACCAGTCATCCTTGAAAAAAAATGATCATTCTATTAATCCAATATCCAAACTCATGAAGATCTTCTCAAAGAACTTAAACTACAATTTATCCTCATAATAAGCTCAATAAAGTTGAGTTAGCTCCCCCTAACTCAATAATCCATCTTCTTCTAGACCATAGCAACTAAATCCAAAAACCAACTGATAGAAAACAAGAATAAGCACAACTTCACACAAGCTTTAGTTACCATGATTGAAGACACCTTCACCCATGCGTAGATTGCTACAAGATGACCAACTCTCCTTATGACAAGTTATGATATTATAAGGCCCAAATGAAAGGTCATCAACCCTTCACACATGAACACATCATCCAAAGCAAATCCTCATAATAATTAGCACATGTTGGTTAAGCTCATTGTTGAATATATACATCACAAATTATATAAATTGTAACTACTAACCTCTACCCAACTGTAACTCTAAACAAAACACTCAGAGCTAACTAAATAATGTAATAGTTAAAAAAATATGCTAATAGGATTAATTCAATGAGGTTGTATTAATAATTTATAGTTTAAAAGTGTGCGACAGATAGGTGAATCCCATTTATTCCATGTGGTCACACAAAAATGAAATTCATCATTTCCTTTAATGAATATTTTCCTAGCAAATCAATGCCCACAAGTAATATTTCCAAAAAATTAATTTAAAACTAAATCACTTTTAATTGTTCCTCATCCTCACTTCATGCTATGTTTTTAACTCTTTTATTTCCTCATGTGTCTTGGAAATATTTGTACACATCTAAAATATTCAATAGAAGTTTGCTTGTGGAAGAGAGTAATTCAAACAAATATTGTGATACGACTTTAATACCTACTACTAAAAAGAATATTTAGAATTTATTAATGTTAATATTTTGATTATAGTTATAGATATTAATATATCCCATGAACCTATAGCCTTTGGAAATTTAAAATGAATACATAGAGTGATATCATTTAATTCAAAAGTGACTAAATGTGGGACATCATTGTTAATACATAGATCTAAGGGACATGTAAAAATTTGAATTTCATATAATGTAGCCTGGCATATGGAGATATAATGGTGTGGCTGATTATATTTAAGATATAAAATGGCTGGAGGCCAGGTGTCTATGAGTTGATTTGATTTCATCACTGATTCACCCCTTGGTCCCCACTCCCCCCTCACTCTCATCTCAGTGATTGTGCTTCCAAAAATTGGTATTAGAATAGGGCCTTTGGTGAAGGCATAATAGCTTAAAGGTGGTCCTAATAAGAACAAGATGGCTAAGCAGTTGAAGAAAGAGAATCAAGAGTTAAAGGTTGTGAACAAGGCACTTAAATAGCAGGTGTGTACTTTGAAGCCCTATAACTTGAACTAGACAACTCCTCATGGCACCAAAATTTTAGGAGACCAAATTGGGGCATTCAACAACACCTCCATGATTTTCTTGACCAAGGTTGACTTATGCAAGTACAACCTATTATTTCTCAAACAAACTAGCTTGTCCATACCTTAATGATGTCATGTGATGGTCTGGATGCTTCTTAACTAGAAAGGCACTTTTTATCTCTTTAAAGGACATTGGAACTTCACCAAAGGACCTAGAACACCCTCACATCATTATCTATTTAAGGACCTACACATAATACAAACACACTCCAAGAAACAAAACTAACCACTTTATCATTAATGCACTATACACCATCACCATATTGGCATTAATGACAATCATGAACACCAAGAGATTATGTCCAATAATTTCCCCCTTTGTCATTGATGGAAAAAAAATCTTAAAATGCTTCTCAAATTTTTTTTTTCATCATTCTGATCTTTCTCCCCCTTTGACATTAATGACAAAGGGTCTCTCCCTGATTATCCCAATTGATCCTTGGATCTGATATGCATTTTAAATCAATCCACACTAAAACTTGCTTCTTGAATAACTTGAAGTGTCTTACATTCTCCCTATATCATATGAAAACCTTAGACCAGTCATCCTTGAAAAAAAATGATCATTCTATTAATCCAATATCCAAACTCATGAAGATCTTCTCAAAGAACTTAAACTACAATTTATCCTCATAATAAGCTCAATAAAGTTGAGTTAGCTCCCCCTAACTCAATAATCCATCTTCTTCTAGACCATAGCAACTAAAGCCAAAAACCAACTGATAGAAAACAAGAATAAGCACAACTTCACACAAGCTTTACTTACCATGATTGAAGACACCTTCACCCTTGCGTAGATTGCTACAAGATGACCAACTCTCCTTATGAAAAGTTATGATATTATAAGGCCCAAATGAACTTATTTAAAGGTCATCAACCCTTCACACATGAACACATCATCCAAAGCAAATCCTCCTTTATGTTTTTTTATAGAATAACACCATCCTTTCAATTTAGGAAACCTTCTAGAGAGCAGACTATCCTAGAAAGACTGAGAACATACAAAGGACTACTAAAAACCATAAAAGATCAAACCACTCTTAGTTTATCCAATTGAGACCTTAGTTCTCATGATCAACACAATCTCTTACCTTTAAATACATTGGTCTCCCAGACCACTCTTCACCTCACACAAAACAATGCTCTAAAAAGATCAAAAACATTTCTTTAGGCACTAGAACACCTAAACAAGACTTCATCCTAAAATAACACTCTTAGAAAAAAATATCTAAGCCCTCCAAGCAACCACAATAGTCGTCATGCCTTCACAATTGCAAACAAGCATTAACATGCATAGAAAGATCTAGGACTAGGTCTAGAAGAGATACCTATAACTTTAGACTCACCTTGCATCAAACACCAACTGATGCATAAAATGATCTCATAACTCAGACTTGACTGAGACAATCAACTACCTTGAGAAAACAATCCAATGACCATCCTTCATGTCATCACCACTGCCTTCACATGCTTCCACAGATTGAAAGAATGTCTCCATGAAGCCTATAAAGAGACATCTTTACTCCACAAAGTCCTAGAACAATGTGATGCTAAGATATGACCACATGTCATCTCTTACCTCCTTGAGACTCATGCACTTAGTAGACTGATTAGTTTAATTTCAAGACCTCTTATGCTTGTCAACCATCTTTGACATACTAGCCTCAATAATGCTACTCTTTTCTTCATTTGATGAAAACAACTTAATTTCAACATCAATATCACTAGAAACTAATAATAGGTGATTTTGACAAGGATCATGCTCAACTTAACAAGTGATACATTTTGATCAATATGCAGATTAGGATTAGTATCCAATGATTTTATATAGTGCTAAATAAAAAGGATTCTTCACATACCTTCTTGTTTGATTCTTCCTCTACCTCAAAAAGTAAACCTTCTTCACTCTTGGATTCATCTTGGATTGCATTTTTTGACTTTGATATCCACACCCATGTGTGACCTTTCTTATGCACATTAGAAGCTCCATGACCTTTGAGATACCTTGAGGGTTTATCAACTTCATTTGGGTAGAATCTTGTAATATGACCACTCTTATGACAATAATACCAAATAACCTTACTCATACATTTTGCATGAGAATGACTATGATCTCCTTTGGGTTAACCTATCCTTCTCATGTAATTTCTAGCTTTATGACCAAAATGATGACACACATAACAATGACCATGAAAGGAAGATGAGTACCTTGATGCATTAGGAAATTTTATTGACTTCTTCATGTTACCCATGGTGTTGTCACACTTCTTGAACTGGTCTAATTTCTCTTTCTCCATTTATATTTGGGTCATATTGACAACTAACTGCTCATGTTCATTCTTCAACAAACCAAGTATAGTCTTGACTTGATCACACTCAATCTCCTTTGAACTCAAATTTACTTTGGCATTTCCTAACTAAACCTTGATATCTTTGATAACCCTTTCATCCTCTTTGAAATATTTATTCAAAGTAAACACCTATTCTTCTAGTTCCTTGATCACATCCTTCAACTCTTGATTCTTTTTCTTCAACTACTTAGCCATCTTATGCTTCTTAGGACCACCTTCAAGCTATCAAGCCTTTACTAAAGGCCCTGCTTTGATATGAATTTTTGGAAGCATAATCACTAAGAAGTGGGGTAAATTAGTGATGCAATCAAATCAACTTCAATTTTAATTCTTCAAACTCTTAACCATTTAACATAAGAATTCATGAAGTATATAAACCATTCGTTGCACTGAACGAAGAAAATAATGCAAGATCAAAGCACATAACACATGAATTATGTGGGAAACCCTTGTGGGGGACAAAATCCACTCTCAATATTGAAAAAAAATAGACTAAATTCCTATAAGAGATCACAAATAAGAGACTTTAGTGAAGCACCCACTCTACAAGGATCACCAATCCCTCAAATTCAGCAAGCACCCATTTGGATTTAGCAAACACCAACTTGCTAGGAGACTACAACCCCCTTTATTGATCAAGCACCTAATAAATCAACAATATAAAACTCCATATTGATTTGTTTCCTTCACACAACTGATGATGGTCTTTGACAGCTCATACAAACTAAAATTTGCCTCTTACTTAGGCCACACCTTACATGGACTTAATCAACCATATGAAATATTACATATATAAGTGTATTGGGTCATATGTCTAAACTTACAATTAAATGGATGGTTAAAAAGAGTCATAAGGTGTCAAAGGGACCGAAAGTATAACCATATGAAAATAGTCTCTTAGAAGAGTAATAAATTGTTGAATTATGTTCATATGAGGTATAACTTGGTTGTGTGTTATTTGAATCTCTAGAAAGGTAATGACTGACTGTTAGTTTATATATATTTAGCATTTAATACTTCTATGTAGTACATAGTATGAGAGTGTTAATATGCACAAGTGTTTTGACATATATAACATATAATAGTGCATCATGATATGTGTCTATAAGTTATAGTAGTATGAAGTTTAACAATAAGGTATACTTGGGTGGTATGAACCCGTACTTGCTAGATTACTATCTATGAGTATGGGCCATTTGTTTCTTGGAGTTATAAGACTAGTTATTCATAATTATGTAGTTGTGTTCACAAATAATGAATTATGATATTATGGGATTTCATAGAGTGTCTTATATTTGAAAACTACAGCCAAAATATATGTTATACTTGGGTGGTGCAACTATGATTGTTATGTCTAGATACAGTCATACGTTTAACAAACTAAGTGTAAATGTGTTGGTTATTTCTATGAATGGTATGTTTTATGATAGCTAGTACAACTTTATGTGTGCATACATACAACCCATGAGAGTATAATAAATACTAGAATAGAATAATGTGTTTGTAGGAATTGAGACTTTCTTTGCTATGTCTTGTTGCTTGAATAGAAGCTTATGTCTCCATGTATGTATGACTACTTTATTATGACTAATTGCGGTAATTAGTAGTTATGTTTAGAATACTAGTCTATGATAATATGAGTTATCATAGGGTGTATTATGTTTGAAAACTAATTATGGTAATTAAAATCTGTAATTAAATATGTATTTTACCCAGATGGTATAAAATATAGTCATTATTTTTACTATGAGATAAATAATAAGGTGAGATTCATTCATACATTTGATGAAATAAATGTATGTTTTTTTATTATTCTTATGCTTAGCATGATATATGATATGATTGCTAGTAATATGTAAATTTTATGACCTTTTGGTTATATTATGTTAACCAATATCGCATTGTTGATAATGAATAAGGAGTGAGATCGACTTCACTAGATTACTAACATCACAATCCCAGATGAAGGCAATCCGATCAAGTGGTGTGTATGAATTTTGACTGATCTATAGATTACTATTATTTATTATTCTTGAAAACTTTGGTCAAATTATTTTTAGTGAGACATTGTCATTTCATGAGTATAATTTACATGTTTGTGAATATCTTGCAATAGAATGAGTTTTCTATGATACACTGCATGTTTAGTTTTAGAAATCATACAACACACATGTACTAGCTTGTCTCTCGAGATTCTGTTTCCATCACTTTATACTCATCCATGAAGGGAGGGTCGTTCCCTGATAGGATTAGTGTGGGAGATAATTGGTTTATGGTTGGTGTATAAAAGTGCTTGGATGATGTTCTCCTTCCCTACAATAGTATTTACTTGGACATGATTCTTGAGATTCCCACAAATACTGGAGAGTTCAGGGAAATGATGGTCTAGGGATCCATTTATCTTATATATGTATATTTTAATATGTTGTATTTATTATTAGAAATATTATCATGATGAGATGTGATTATTTATTTATTGTACAATGACATTAGTGACTATGGGTATATATCAATTATGGTTGATTAATTGTAATTAATTTGTATATTAGTATTATGATGTATTTCTATTGATGATAGTGATCAATGATGTATGATGTCTTGGAGGTTTCTTAATGATGTCTCCAAGGTGACCAATGACATGGATGAGGTGTCATATGTGCTAAAATGAAAATGACAAAGTGTGCTTCAATGAGCTTTAATGTTATTGCATAATTCTTTAGTGTTTGACTTAGTGAAGTGATTTATGGGTGTTATTGATCATATGGACATGTTTCATAGACCCTATAAAGTGTTATGAGTGTTTAGAGTGCCTGTGGAAGTGAAAAAAATTCATCAGAGCAGTCACATGAAGGTCTAGATTCAAGTAGTCATCTTGGAAAATAAGGCTAAATAAACTATTTGATGACATCATATTTCACATGTGTGAAGGTTTTAGGAGAAATTTGGTGTATGCATGGATTCCCCTATGAGAGATGATCATATAGTCCAAGTTTCAAGTCATGAGGTTTATCATAGAAAAAGTTATTAAGGTGTAAATTTGGCTTCTCAAGAAGAGTTCACTAATTTCTCATAATTAACCAAATTTACATTATCAAATATCTATAGTGAGAATTTAATTGGATCAAAAACTAATGATGATTAATTAATAAGACTAGATAAGGATCTAACAAAATGCGTGATCTTGATAGATAGTGATCAATGGTGTGTATTAAGTTAATAAGTCAATAAAATGCTTAGAAGGCATCTGGGGCTGCCAAGAGGTGAAAGATAATTTGAAGACTGATTTTAGGGTGCATAAAAGGCATGTGGGGCTACCAAGTAACATGATCTCAGAAGTCAGGATCAAAGATGAATAGTGAGCGATGAGAGTTAAAGCTAGGAATCTCATGAGGAGATTGACAAAGTGAATTTATTCAAGTTATGTGAGGACATGAGATGAAGACATGTGTCTAAAATATTTGTATTACACAGTGATCATTTGAATTTTAACTAGCAAAGAGAAACACCAATCTATAGTATTTTGATAATATCTTTTGATCTAAGATAAATTTGAAGGTAATATCATCACTTATGGTCTATCAAAGACTGAGTACACCAAGGTAATCCACTGTAAATTTTACAAAGAGATATGGGATAAATTATAGATCATTTATGATTGGGATTCAAACTTCAAGTTGGCCAAGTTTTAGACTCACCAAAGATAATTTGAGAGTCTCAAGATGAATGAAGAGGATTTGGTGACATCATTTCTATAGAGAGTTGATGAGATTATGAACATCATCAGAGGTCTAGGAGAGGATATTGAAGAAGCTATTGTTGTGCAAAGGTATTAATTTATCTTACCCTCAAATTTGATTCAAAGGTTTCTACCATAGAAGAGAGTAATGATCTCCCAAAAATGAAAATGGATGAACAGCATGGTAATCTCATAGCCTATAAGATGAGATTTAATGATGACAAACCACCAAAGAAGGAAACAACATTCAAGATATAAATGAATCCAAAGAAGAAGAAAACTCAAGGTAATGAATTCAAGTATGATGATATTTATGAAGATGAAGTAATTACTTTATTTATAAGGAAATTAAAAATAGGTTCAGGAAAGTATAAGGGAAAACTACCCTTCAAATGCTTCAATTGTGGATAGGTAGGACACTTTGATAATAAGTGACATCATAAGCATAATAAGTATGAGGATGAAGAGCATGATGAAGACTAAGATGAAGGAAAGAAAATATTCAGGTCCAATAAGAGGAAGAAAAGATTCAAGAAGTATAATGACAAGAAGATTCTCCACACCCATGAAGATTTTAGCTCATCAGATGAGAGTGAAGATAGTGTTTCTAAGTTTGATAATGAAGATGATGGTCCTATTGAAGATTAATTCCTCTACATGGATGAGGAATGAAGAGGCTAAGAAAATAAGTTGCTCATATCAAAAGGAGTCTACTTGGAGTGATATAGATAATGAAGAAGACAAGGAGGACTATGAGACCAAATTGATGAAATCCCTTGAAGATTTAAAGATTGAAAAGAAGAAGACCAAGAAGTTGAAGTTACATATGAATCACTATATGGATCAGTTTAGTATGTATGAGATTAGAATGGATGGAGACTCCAAAGAGAATAAAGGTACAATCAAGAATTTAATAGTTAATTAGAAATCCTATCTACAAGCCTGAAAGCTAAAGAAGATGAGTGTTCAAGGTATGTGATTGAAAATGAGTCATTAAAATTTGAGTTAAAAAAGACATCCAATAAGATGAAGGCATTTGTGATATTTGAAAAGAGCTCAAGTAATCTAGATAACACTCTAAATAGTCAAAATCATGTTAGTGACAAAAATAGATTTGGTTACAAAGAAGAACAAAAGATTGCAACTCAAGACAAGGTAAAGACTAATGTGAACAAAGATAATCAGACCTTGAGGGTTAAAAATCAATCTTGGAATGAATATATTAGCACAATAAGGATAAATCAAATTAGATAACCAAATTCCATGAAGTATGCAAATTTTAATGGTTAGTACTATACTTGCAATCAATTTAGTCATATGGATAGAGAGTGTAAAGGACTTGGTAATAATGAGTGGGATCATCATTCAAATAGCATGAATAAAGTTGAGTGTTTCAATTGTTATGATATAAGACACATTGTAATATTTTTCCAATTCAAGTAAGATAAGTTGAGTTCACTACAAGAAGAATGGTTTGCTACAAATATAATCAGAAAGGTCATATTGACAAGAATTTTAAAAGATAATTTTGGAAAAAGGACATACAATTCATTGACACCATCAAATGGTTTAAGGAAAATAAGCCTAAGAAAGAAGAAGAAAATAAACAAAACTCTTACAATGCACCAAAGGAAGAATCAATGTTTGTTCAAATAACTTTTCACACTCAAGAAGATGAGAACAAGAAGTGGTAAATAGATAGTGGGTACTCATGTCATAAGACAAGAGACAAGATCAAGTTTATCTCTCTCAAGAAGACCAATCCAAGTTCAATTAGTTTTAGTGATAACAAATCTACTAATATTATTGGAAAAGGTATCATGAGTGTTGACAATGGTCATACTAGAATCGAGAATGTCTTATTTGTAAAAGGTCTAAAACATAATATTTTAAGTATGAGTCAAATGTGTGATAAATTAAATATTATAACATTTCATGACAAATAATGTGAAGTTAAAAGGGTGAAGTCTTGAAAAATAACTGCAAACATTTATAAATCATAAAATAACATGTATATCTTCCATGAACCCAAGAAGGAGGAATGTTTCATAAGTCAATTGGATGAAAGCTAGATTTGGTATAGAAGACTTGGACATATAAATTTTGACAATATGGTAAGGATCAGTTCAAAGGGGTTGGTAAGACATATGCCAAAAATTACCAAAATTCATCATTCTCTCTGCAAAGCATGTCTTCATGAGAATAAAATTAAGAAAATATATAAATCCAAGGAATAATACACCATGGGGCCATTAAAATTGATCCATATTGATCTGTATAGACCTATGAAAACTCAAATTATTTAAGGTAACAACTATTTCATGCTTCTCATTGATGATTTCACTAGGATTACTTGGATATGCTTTCTTAAAGAGAAATATAAAGCTTTTTCAAGATTTATAGCATTCAAAGCACTTGTGGAAAATGAAAAAGAATTTGAAATTAAGTGTGTAAGATTAGATAGAGGAGGTGAGTTTTGGTCTCATTAATTTGATCACTTCTATTAATAACAAGGGATAAGAAGACAATATTCTACTGCTAGAACACAACAAAATGGTTTTGTTGAAAGGAAAAATAGAACTATTTAAGAAATGGGTAGAACTACACTTTAAGATGTTAAACTATCAAATGGTTATTGGGAAGAGGTAGAAAACACTTTAGTTTACATTCTTAATATGTTCCAAATTAGATTAAATGGTGATAAGACTCCATATGAACTATGGAAGAATAAAGATGCTAATGTCAAACATTTTAGAGTATTTGAGATCAAGTGTTATATCAAATGGGATAAAGAAAACCTTGGCAAATTTTATTCAAAATCTGATGAGGGCATCTTCTTAGGATACTTTTCTAGCACCTCTTCCTATATTTTATTCAACAAAAGACTTCACAATACTATTGAAATCTCAAATGTGAGTGTAGATGATATAAATAGATTCAAGAAGTCAGACTTGCAAGTGATAATATTCATAATTCTATTTCAAACAAGGATGGGTTATCTGTTTAAATAGATGATGAAGAATAAGAAAAATCAAGACTTGACACTAAATCTCCATCTAAGAGAATACAAAAGGATCATCCTACCGACTAGGTAATTGGTAATGTGAATCCAATGTTGCAAACTAGAAGAAAAATGTTGATCAATCAGAATCAATAAAACACTATCTTGTTGTCATCAGTTGGACCCAAAACCTTCCTAGAAGCTAGAAATGATGAAATTTGGACATGTTTTATGGATGAATAACTTGATCAAATATTAAATAATGAAACATGGGATGTGGTTCCTAAACCAAAAACTAAAAATGTGATAGGCATTAAGTGGGTCTTAAAAAATAAGATAAATGAGAAAGGAAAGGTCACACGAAATAAAGCTGGACTGGTGTGTAAAGGATATGCTCAGGTTGAAGGAATATATTTTGATGAAAGTTTTTCTCTAGTGGTAAGAATGGAAGTAATTAGACTCTTCTTGACATATGTTAGTTTCGAAGATTTTAAGGGATACCAAATAGATGTGAGATCTGCCTTTTTGAATGGCAACTTAGAAGAAGAAGTGTACATTGAGTTACCTGAAGGATTATTCTTGTCAAGAGATCAAGACTATGTGTGCAAATTGAAGAAGTCTTTATATGGTCTTAAATAAGATCCTAGAGTCAAAGTTTCAAAAGAGGGGTAGTTGATAGCAATTTATACATTAAGATTGAAGGTAGTCATTAATTACTTTTAGTTGTCTATGTTGATAACATAATATTTGGTTCTAAAAATGATAATATGAGTAAAGGATTTGAAAATGTCATGAAGATTGAATTTGAGATGCCTATGTTGGGGGAGCTTTCATTCTTTTTAAGATTGCAAATTAACCAAATAGATGTAGGGATATTAGTTTCATAATCTAAATACATCAATGATATGCTAAGTAAATTTGATATGATGGAGTGTAAGACAATGAGTACACCAATAATTATAGGTTGCAAGTTGAGTAAGAAAGATGATTCACCAAAGGTTGATCAAACCCTGTATAGATCCATGATTGGAAGTATTTTGTACTCCACTGCCTCTAGACCTGACATCATGCAAGTAGTAGGATTTGTTGGTAAGTCTCAAGATGATCTTAGAGAATGTCAATTGAAAGTAGTAAAAATAATCTTAAGGTATCTTAAGGGCACCATAGAATATGGTTTATGGCATTCTAGTAGCAAATAATTCACTCTAAAGACATACATAGATGTAGATTGGGTTGGTTGTGTGGATGATAGGAGGAGTACCAGTGGTGGTGTTTTATTTTTAGGTGAATGTTTGGTATCTTGGCTAAACAAGAAGTAAGCCTGAGTATCCATATCCACTACAAAATCTGAATATATAGTTGTTGCCTCATGTTGCACTCAAGTTATATAGATAAAGAAAACCTTGGAAGACTATAAGGTAAGGCAAAAATAAGCTTGTCCCATCTACTATGACAATAATAGTGCAATTAATATCTCAAAAAATCTTGTAATGCACTCAAAAACTAAGCACATTCCTATTATATATCATTTTTTGAGAGAAAAAATGAGTAATCAATGTGTTAATTTGTAATATGTACCTATAAAAGAACAACTTACAGACATTATGACCAAACCATTAACAAAAGCAACATTTGAGTATCTAAGACAAAGATTGGGAGTAATCTTTTTATCTACAAATCAATAGAAGGTTCTTGGTTGAGGAGGAGCATCTAGTTCATAATATTGCTCTAGTAGTCTATAGTAAAATGCTTTAGGTAACTTGTTCAAGGTTTTTGGTCCTAATAGGTCAAATTGGTTGGTTCCAAGTGTTTTAAGAATTGATGATAGATCTAGTTCATTGAGAAATCTTTTTGAAGATATCTTGATCTAGGTGGGGTATAGAGTTAGGGGGAGATAACTCAGATAGTTTGAAAAGCTTAAAGAGATGTGCATGGTGTTAGGGTGAGCTTTCTAAGCTATGTGATTAGTTTTTAAAGGTCCTCAAGATCAGAAGATGAGCCCACTTTGTCATTATGTCAAAGGGGGGAAAGTAATTGAAGAGATTGACAGAGTCTAAACATAAGCTTTGTATTGGTGTTTAACATCAATAACAAATGGGTATGTTGTTTTAGGTTTTTTAATGATGTTTCCAAGGTGACCAAGGATGTTTATGAGGTGTCATGTGTGCTAAAATGATAATGACAATGCGTGTTTTAATGAGATTTAATGTTCTTGCATAGTTCTTTAGTGTTTGACTTAGTGAGGCAATTGATGGATGATAGTAAAAGTATGGACATGTTACATAGACCCTATGGGTGTTATAAGTGCTTGGAGTGCTTATGGAAGTGAAAAAAATTCATCAGATCAATCATATGAAGGTCTAGGTTTAAGTAGTCATCTTGGCAGATAAGGCTAAGTAAGCAATTTGATGACATCATATTTCACATGTGTGAAGGTTTCAAGAGAAGTTTGGTATATGGATGGATTCCCTTATGAGAGGTAATCATTTGGTCCAAGTTTTAGGTCATGAGTTTAAGTGTAGAAAAATTCATTGAGGTGAAAATTTGGCTTCTCAGGCAGAGTTCACTAAGTTCCCATACTTGGCCAAATTTACATTATCAAAGATCTACGATAAGCGTTTAATTAGATCAAAGATATAACAATGAGTAATTAATATAAATAGATAAGGATCTAACAGAGTGTGTAATCTTATTAGATAGTGATAAATGGTGTGTATTAATTCAATAACTCAATATAATGCTTAGAAGGCATGTGGGGCTACCAAGTGGTGAAAGATCATTTGAAGACTAATTGTAGGGTGCACAGAAAGTATGTAGGGATGTCAAGTGGCACGATCTTAGAAGTAAGGGTCAAAGATCAATAATGAGTAATGAGAGCTAAAGCTAGGAAGATCAAAATGAGATCGATGGAGTGTGTTTTATCAAGTTGTGTAAGGACATGAGATGAAGACACGTGTCTGCAATATTTGCATTACATAGTGACCATTGGCATTTGAAATAGTAATGAGAAAAACTAGTCTACAGTATTTTGCCAATATATTTTGATATAATACAAATTTGAAGATGATTTTAAAATAAAATTGAAGAGGACTTCAAGGTGCATCTACATAAGTGAGTTAAAATATTTAAATATTTTTATAGTTTGTAGATATTGAGCTCCAAAGTTGACTATGTGTTTGACCATGATCTATAAGTGATCTGAAAAGGATAATTGAGTTTTTATTGATAGTGTTTTGATGTTTAAAAAATTAAATAAATATTGGATAGTGTTATAAAATCCGTTTGGACCATCTATGTGTATTTTTGAGGTTTTACCAATCCATGTTTAGTGTGAATAATTGCTTAGAAGTTGACTATGTTTGTTGGAGGCTACAGATAGTTTGAGTGACCACTTTGTAGAAGTGAGTTGGAAGAGTTATGAGTATAATTGAAGAATAAAATGAGTATGGAGATGTTTTATAAGTCTTAAAGGCTTATAATAAGGCATTGGATTTAATAATATGCCCTTGATCAGATATGGAGAGTTAAAATGGTTTGAATATATATGACAAGTCTAAGTGGTCATTTTGAGAGAGTTGTTTTGAGTGCTTAGATCATGTGTTGAAGTAAATAAATCACATGAAGGCATTACATAGGTCTATAAGGTTTCACCCATGTGATCTAATCATATGTCTATGTGAAATATTTGAGTAGTTGTTTCAAAAGTTTGATACTATGTTTTTTGTATATGAAGGCCTAAAGAGCACGGAGACCTAATTGATAGGTTCAAGTGTTGAGTTGGTGTTACCAGTGGCATGAATCCATGAGAGAGTTATAAAGGGTCTATTGGAGATAGTTTTGATATGTTCTAAGCATTGATATAAGTTGAAGGTGGTCCAAGAGGTTGCAAGAGTAATGTATGGATGTGAAGGCCTAATTGTTTTGGGTCTCAATAAGGCCTAATGGAGGATTTGAGTTTTAATGACTATGGTAGACCTATGGAGTGGATTATTTCTTACATGTAACATGTATGAATACCTATTTCAAAGGTAAAATAAGTATGGTAATAATTTTTGACTGAGTAATATGGGTTAGATGAGTGTATCATATAAATATTAGGCATAATTGGCCTATTTTGAGGAGTGTTGAGAGAGTGTGGTGCTAAATGAAAGAGATAACCTTTGAAAGAGAAGGTGCATGACATTTAGGAGCATCAAAGAGAAAATAGGATCAATCATGTTTATCTAATAAATTTGATGCAAGAGAACACACAGGTCATTGGACCTAATGAATCTAGAAGAGGCAGATTGAGTGAGTAAGCCCTTGTGGCTGTTTGAGAAAGATTGAAGGGTGAAAAAGAGTTGAATCAAGAGAAGTCCATCATTAGGTGTATATGACATTAGATCAGATGTGGTGATTAGATCAAGGTATTTGATTGGGTGCTTAGTTTACTAGGGGTTTGGTTCCTCCTTGTGGAATGGGTGTCTTACTAAATTAAGGGATGGGTATTCCTTGATCAGTTGGTGATGGTCTAAATGTTGGATCTTGTTATTTTAGAATTTTAGTCCATCTTACAAGTTTTATTGGGTTTTATCACCATGAAGGTTTCCCATGCATATCATGTGTTATGTGTTTAATCTTGTTATGTTCATTACAATGATTAATATGTATGCATCATGATTGTATGTGTTGAATGTCTAATAATTGGGAATTAAATTAGATTATCTTACATCATTAATTCACCCACCAGTGATTATACCTCTAACATCATGTATCATGATTCATTACAATTATCTTGGTAAGAGTATTTTTTATGATCTTTGATTATACTCTCGTGGTGTAATCTATTTATAGTATATGTGTTTAATATTAAAAAAATCTCATATTTCTAGGTAGATCATAGTGGGGATGTTACAATAAAGGTGAGCTTGACATAATTTTAAGAGAGTAAGATCAAGCACACGATGATATTGAAAGAATTTTTATGCACATAAAGAAGTAAGATCCTTTATAAAACCATATCTATAGGTCCTCATTTTTATCTGAATCAGTTGTTGATCAAGACATAGGTGTACAGGAAACATGCCACATGTTGCAAAAGCTATCTCTAATATTTTACAGTCAAACGTTGGTTACCTTGTCTATTTGTAGTCAAACATGCTTCATCTATGATATTCTATAGCAAATTTATTAATTCCAACTAGTGTTCGATGCATCCTTGGTGACAAAAAATTGTTTTTAATGTCATAACTGTATAAAATGTGTGCCATAACATATGACCAAAATAAGTACATACATATATTATAATGTCATTTATAGATGGAATTTATTCTAAGTTCCCAACAAGTATCATTAAATAACCATTGAATTTTTTGTTGTTATGGTTTGGAAAGGCTTCATGCAACCAACTATTTATATTTCCAACAATATTTGGGCCTATGAGACTCATTTCATCTATGATCACATGTTCAATGTATCTCATTTCCTCTTGAATTTTTTTTAATTCATTCCCATCAAGGGGTTGAATTTTTTAGATGGGAATGTAGAGGGATAAATATATCGATGACACATAGATGTTAAATGCTACAACACTGGTTGGAGCTAGTAGAAGTAGGGGAAATTTACCTATAGCTAAAAGTGAATCCAAGTAACATTTGATGTTTCTTATAAGGAAATAGTTACTTGTATCTATGGTTTCCTATACAATCATGTTACAATCATCAAAAAAATACTTTTGAGTGCTAAGAGTGTTACTTGAGACCACCCCTCCCTAACTTAGCCCTAGACTTATCTTAGGGCCTATTTAGACACTTATTCATCCTTCTTGTAGGCCACACATGTCCCTAAACATCCATAAAATAGTCCTAGATCCTCACTTTAGCATCCTATCCAAACAAATACTTTTGAGTGATAAGAGTGTTACTTGAGACCACCCATCCCTAACTTAGCCCTATACTTAGACACTTATTCATCCTTCTTGTAGGCCACACATGTCCCTAAACATCCATAAAATAGTCCTAGATCCTCACTTTAGCACCATAATGTCCCACTTTAGGAATTATTATCCTTTTCCCACCTTTGGCCAACAATAGATATATTTTCAAAACAACCACGTAAGATTCACCTAGACCTATTTTAGACTCCCACAATCACTAAAACAATATATATCCCTATTATGCCCTACTTTTGCATATAGTCATCTACAACCATCCAAATCTCATAATACATATATTTATAGTCTCTAACATCACTCAAAGAACTCAATCATGCATTCATACTATCTTCACTTGCATTTGCATCATCACTTAGGTGGGGATAAATACATTGGGATTGATCCCTCTTTAGAGTTTTGGTATATAGGCAACTCTCATCATAGTGGGGTGTTTAGGATGTTTATCCAACCCCACTTAAATCACAATTTACTACTTGTGCCAACCAAATACCCTAAAAATATGGAGGTTTTGGGTTTGCATACAAAATTAGTCAAAATAGGTCATTGATATGGAAATAAAACTCATACATATAAGAATAAGTTTGGCAGATTTAGACACATGTACACCTAGAATCTCAAAAAGAATTCTACACTATGGACACTGGTTCCAAAAGGACACTAGCACCATTGGCATTACTATCCAGTTAGAGATATACTATCTAAAAATGGTTTTAACACTTGGATATTGTCTATGACACTTAGATTAGTTCATATCCCAGTTTGCATCATCTAGATCTCTTATCTCAATCAATTTCTAGATAAGTACTTATTTACATCATTTATTTCTATTTTTATAAAGTTCAAACTAGGTTAATTATATTAGAAACTAGTGGTTGTATTTATTGCATATTTATACCCTAATTTACTATACTCAGACCCTTTAACAACCTAGGGATTAAACTCCATAAACCTAAAAAGTTAAATCAGTTGTTGAACCCAACATATTTTTAATACTATCAAAAATCTAGCCGTAGATGTTATTAGGTTTCTATCCTTTTGTTTCCTATTTTTAGTAGTTGTGTTAGGGTTTTCAGACCTTATATGGTCTACCTTAGCAACACTCTTCCAAGTTGCATTTCCAAATTTCATGTATAAAGAAGATTATTTTAATCCTCCTCATCTCCAAGAGGGTGATAGCTACTTTCCCTCTAACTAGGTCCATGTTATCACTTCTCCAAATGGTAAGTAAAACCATACTACTACTTCAAATGTCTATACTTAGCCTATCCATCCTTCTAATCCTTCCCTTCCCACTTCTCCCATACAGGGTGTGTACCTACATGCTCAATCGGAATCAACTATGGTTTACAATTGTGAGACTCTAAGGGATCAAATTATTAGTATGAGAAATATAATATCAAAATTATAGAATTAAAATCAATTATTAAGTGAAAAAGGTCACATTATTGTAAAATCAAATTACATGTACAAAGTCTTTAGAATATGCTAGTGTTCATTACGTATTTGTATTTACACCTAGTAAAGTTGTGTGTTGCACTCTTTCATATCCAAGTCATAAAATAAAACACAATGCATCTATTATAAGTGATTTAAAAAGATTACCAAGGGTCCAATAAGATTTCAAGTGAGGTACTAAGAGAAATTATTAAGAATAAGCTGATCAAACTACCTCTTCTGCATCCCATAAGGAGATATAGACACTATTATGCATATGATAAAATTCATAGTCATTACACATATTCATTTTTGGCTTGAAAAAGCATATAAAACATATCATTGCTAATGAGGAACCTATATAAGATAATTTAGTTAAGTAACCCACAGTGATACATGAACACATTAAAAAAGTATCAAATTTAGAAATAATACAAAAGTGGTTACCAAAGCATAACTCAAAATAACAAAAGGCTCAAAAAACAAAATCCAAACAAGAAATAGTACAATAATCACATCTAAATCAAGTGAAGGACACAAATATACCTCTCCAAATTAAGGCCACTCTTTTAAAATGGTATGGGTTTGGTCTAAAATATTTACAACAGTTTGATTATCAAGATCAAGGGTTGGGCAAACATGTCCAAGGCATCATTACTCCTATTCTAGTAGTCAATAATTTTGGTCAACAAGGTACCTAAAAAGTATAATAAATCTTGATAAAAACATTAAAAATGTCCCTTTTCATTGATTCTCCTTGAATTTACTCAAGCACATAAGTTTCTTGATGGAGGCAAGACGAAAAACACAAGTCCTAGGCACATTTAGATGATGGTACATAAATACCCCCCAATACACTCGAGCCTCTTTAATAATCACAAAAACCCTTCCTTTGTATAATAACACCTCACATATGAGAAAGAAGATGTTGATATATTCACTTTCTTTAAAAATTGGCCCAAATAAGCATCATTGTACAAGGTCTATTGTGAAGGGTTGATGAGGACAACATGATGCTAATTTAATAATGGAAAGGCTCCATGTTTATTTTGTCACTCAAATCAGCACTGTGATTCCACTTATATGAAGACAAGATAGTGAGGTTCTGAAGTCTATATTGTAACACATTTATCTCCTTCCTTCAAACAACCATAAAATCTATATGCATTGCTTTAGTCTATGATGGCTTGCATTCTTCAAAATAAGTGATAGTGTCTTATGTCAAAATTATAATTCCCTTGGTT
This sequence comes from Torreya grandis, assembly GCA_037957365.1. Taxonomy (NCBI): domain Eukaryota; kingdom Viridiplantae; phylum Streptophyta; class Pinopsida; order Cupressales; family Taxaceae; genus Torreya; species Torreya grandis. The sequence continues at coordinate 1,018,614 of JARHVA010005443.1, read as the reverse complement.
TTGATAGGGGGATGTTTGTATTTGCTAGTTGAAAATCCCAAAATTTTAGTGTTGATCTAACTTTAGCATTATAATTCCAAACATTCATGCGTAATGTATATATTATATTTCTTGGTATATTGCATTTATGAAGATTTCGATCATTATGAATGCTTCATCAAACAAAACATTGTGCCATATAAATAATATTTACTTTTGCCATTTACAAATAGAAGGGAACTTGGGAGTGCATATGTATAACATGAGAAACATGAAGTGCATGATATTAAACATTTGTGCCACATCTAAAAACTTACTACCAATATTACAATTGTCCTCATTGTGGCATATATACATTTTTTAATTTTTCCCTTCATAAATATAAGAGACCCTTGGAGTGCATACGTAAAACATGTGAATCATGAATACTTCCACATTAAAAATTGGTATCACAACTCAAAACATGATTTTAACATTACAAATGTCCCTTTTCATTGATTATCCTTGAATTTACATAAGCACATAAATTTCTTGGAGAAGGCAAGATGGAAGATGTAATTCCTACACACATTTGGTGGATGGCACACAAATAACCCCATAATACACTTAAGGATCTTTAATTATCACATGAACCCTTCCTCGGTAAAATAACACCTCACGTATGAGAAAGAAAATAATGATTTATTCGCTTTCTTTTAAAATTGGCCCAAATCAACATTATTGCACAAGGTCTATTATGAAGGGTTGGCGAAGACAACATGATGTTGATTTGATTATGAGATGCTTCCATGTTCATTGTATAACTCAAATCAGCACTAAGACTCCACTTATATGAAGACAAGATAATGAATTTCCAAAGTCTATATTGTAACACATTTATGTTTTTCCTTCAAATAAAACCTTCATGATGGGTTAGTTGTAATAATTAAACAAGGAAAATAAAATCTTATGTGCTAAAACTGACCTTTTTCTTATGATATGTTAGGTTTCTAATTATAAGAGTTGTAGGGTTGGCATCTTGGCGATTAGTGGTATATGAGTTGGTGCAGGACTCATCATCATCCACCTATCTCTTGTGAAGCTAGGCAAGTCAATAGGTGTTGTATGAGATGCTCAATAGTATGTTCAACCATTAAGGGTGCATGTGTCCCTTTTCATCTTTTGGAATATTGTATTTTAAATATATATTGAATTATATTGTATATTGCACATTTAATATTACCTATAGTCTAATATATAATATAGTATAATATAATATGATTTAATATTTAATATACATAATATCATGTAATATCTAAATATATATATTATATACTAGTATACATCAGAAAAAAAATGGTTTGGGTCTCCTTATTTTTCTAGGATGCCTGGGTTTTTCCTCTATATTACTCCTTTATCTTTGACGGTCAGTGAATGCTCATGGTTGGAGCCCCTTTTCTGAGGAGGGGGCTAACTAGAAATTGATTCACAATTAGATATACTTATCTTGATCAAAATGAACAAGGAGAGTTATCATAGACATTTACCTTCTACTTCATTTAAATGTTAACCTGAGGATGTAGACTTGATAGGATGACATCACTATATGTGCACACTCAATCTTCTAATTTGACCTTATGCTAACTGTTATCTAAGATGTTGAAGTCATGTAGTAAATGAAATTTTGGAATTTAAACATGAACATAATATTTTGAATCTTCCTTAAACAAATCTAAGCAAGAATGTAAATCACACAATTCGTAAATAAAACACATAATTGATAAAGAAATCAAATAACATGATTAGATATTTAAATGGGTTGGATTGTTACTGGAGACTTCTAAAGGAGGACCTTCCTCCTTCTGACTCCAAATTCAATGCTTCATCTCACAACACTTAATTGAATTCATAAATGCTTGTTTATATTAATAAAAAATGCAGCAATGAATGACTGCAGGAAATTACAATAATAGTTGCTTGACAAAATGTAATTCTGATAATTCTCTAATCAATATCTACTACTTCTCAAATTTGTTGTTGTATATATATATATATATATATATATATATATATATATATATATATATATATATATATACCATAGAGGATTTTTTTTTATACAAAATAATATATATTCTAATCTAAGAAGCATTCAACTTAGGATAACCAAAATTGTCTCCTTTTGCTAAAGTCATCTTTCATGTGAATTCTGCAACATTGTTATAGGACAAACAAACTATTTCATTATTCAACCACTTACTTATTGGGCTCCATGGAGGTTATAGTTATTTTTATGATTCAGTTGAAAGAGGAATCAAATTCTATTCATTCATGGCTTTGGTCATGTGGTGGCTAAAGGATAGTCTGTGTGATGAGATTCTGTTGTTGCAAGATATTTTGTGTTATATACCTATTTCTCCAAAACATCCTTAAAATACATTATAGTAAAATCATCCTATAGTAGAAGACACCTATCATATATTTAATTCCAATAAATAATTATAATTATTCAAAGAGTATAGAAACATAATGATATTTATAAGATTATGGCTTTTTAAGGAAGGAAACTTTATGGGAAAGTACTCAAAAGCGTGGTAAACAAGAAGGATGAGTGTAATAGATCAGGACAATAACAAGACATTTTTGGGGATCATCACACCCCACAACTTAAGATCTTACTCGACCATGAGAAATAAACTTATTCATTTCCATTTTACAAAGAACTCTAAAATCCATGGGATCTATGGCACCACGGGAAAGGTGAGCATAAAATCCAAATCTCTATTCAAACAATTGTCAATTTATGACCTCCATAGCTTCATCTAATGAGGATTTATCTTTCCAATTTAGAATAGGATACCAAAATAGAGGGAAGTAGAACCTGAGGCTCAACAATTGAGATCCCATTTCTCCTACAAGCAAAATATATTTTATGATTTTGTTAAATGTTGCATTTAAGTTAAAAGGGGAATATGGCTCTCTTTCTTAGTGTGTGAGTGAGCTCATTCCATCATTCAATATAGGAATCTTTGGCTATAGGACCAATAGAAGTTCTTAATCCTAAGTAAAAATCTTGGGCTTCATCACAATTCTTAGCAAACCAAGCTCTGACTTCCTTTTGTAGCATGACGTTATCCCATTTTGTCAATACATTAAGTGCCATTGACTCTCTTGTTATAATCAATTGACTTTCATTTTCATTTTCCCTGTATTTCATTACTTCTCTTCTTATTCTTTGCTCATTCAACAGATATGATTAAAATTCATTTAGAAGGACATCTCCAATATATAAATTAGGGTTCTATTCCCTATCATAAGGGATAACATAGTTGTGAAGATAGAACTCACACAATTTTACTTGTTCTTCCTATGAGATTTATTTATAGATTTAAAAGAAGGATAGGGGATCAATTACTTCACAAGGCATGTCACATTAAGTTCTCATAAATCTAAACTTATGCCATTGTTCCTCAAGATAAACTGAATATACTCTTGCAGGAGGCCTGCAGTCAATGAGATCTTGGGTAAGACTAGCCATATAATCAATAATTTACTACAGTTTAGAGATTCTTTCTTCTTTCAACCTATTCTCTTCTTTCAATTTCTTGTTTTCTTTTGTTAATGCCTTCAGACTTTCAAATTGATTATCCATCTAATTCATCAATTTAGAAGATAGTGTAAATGAGGAATGATACCTAACATCTTGGGTAGTTGTAAGTTCTTCCTACTAATTTAGCTCTATAGAAGGTTGTGAAATAATTATTGTAGAATGGTGTTCAACAAAGGGCTATAGCTAAAAAATTTCTACAGTAAGTGCATCTAGTCCTCCTCTAGACTCATCCTATAGCTTCTTTCTTAATCACTCAATTTCTTGTAGGGCTTGATCTAGAGTGGAAAATTCCACTTATATGGCAGGTTACTCCATTTGTTTCACTTCTTGCATTTATTCCTCTTTCAACTCTTCAATACTATCCTCTACTTGTTCTACCTCCTGATTATATTCTAGAGAACATTTTTTCTTATTTGTTTTAGCCTCTAGAGATTCATCACTACTGGCAGTTTGTTTTTCTCTAGATTCTCCATTAATTTCAATAATTAAAGAGGGTTTAGTTCTCATTTTTTTTCTTAATCTATGAGATCTATGAGGATTAGATGTTACCTTATCCTTTTAGGGAGAAGGTAGAAGTTCCTCCTTATATTCTTATAAATTAGGATGTCTAGTGAGTTTATTCCTTTTTATTATAGATTCCCTACTTATGCAATTCCTTTCTTTAGTCCTTACTACAGGTTCTTGTGTGGATGCAAGAATTTCTCCTTCTACAAGTTCTTGTGGAGTTGTAGGAAGGTCTTTTGTTGTAGGTTCTTGTAGAGCTACAGGAAGGGCTTCTTTTGATCTTTATTCTTCTACCTCCAATTACTCTTCTATTTCATTTCCCTCTCTATCACTTTTTGCATTTCTTGGTCCTTGATGAAATTATTCCCCACTTATGTTGGGTCTAGTCCTTTATAAATAGTCTTGAACAATCAACTGGATTAAAAAATGATGAGAGAGATTTAGAATTACCTCTTTGAAATGCCTCTATCATTTTTATGATCATGTGGAGTAAGAAGTTGGGGATGTTTATCACTATACCATTCCATAAATGATTCATGAATTTGAAGTGAATTCCATGTAGCATGGAATACCTCCCTTCACAATTGAAATATATGTAGATGAACTCAATAGCTTTGGCACATCTTCTTGATAAAGATAACCATGCAGTGCCCTGCTTTGAAGTTTCTATGCTTTCATTACCTTTGATGAATTTTTGCCAATTTGTTTTGGCATCAAATTTTTATTGCCATGTATCCCCTATTCATGGCAATCCTATTAATATACTAATGATTATTTTTGTCAACTTTATTTCCCTTCCTCTTATTTTTTCTAGGTTATTATGCAATGAGCCAGCAAATTCTTCTATAATTCTTTGATCTAGGTTTTGTACCCTCTCAAAATATTATGCCCATCCTATATTCTAGAATAGGGATAGGATTTTTAGGCTATTAGTTAAATTAGTGATATCAAGTGGTTCATGTTTAAGAAATTCCCCTCCTATATTATGAGATGAAATTTGAGTTGCAAGTTCATATTCTTGTAGCAAGGGTTTTGTGGCTTTGGTGAAATGTTTGTGATTTTTTTTTGGAAATGAAACAATTCATTTGAATTATAGAAAATCTCCCCCCCCCCCAACTTAAATTATCACTTATCCTCAAGGAACAAAGTTGACATGTGTAAATGGCTCATGGTACGAGTAAGGGGTGGCAGCAATAGTGCATGAAAGGTCACGAAAATTAGTGAAGGAGAAGATATGGTGAATTGGTATGATAAGAAAAGGATATGGTGGCATGTTAATAGCATTAATACCCATCATCTTAGTAATAATTAAAGTTTATGATATGAAATAAATATAAAATAATTACCTTGTTACTTGTAAGAATACCTTTCATTAATGCACAAATGATGATTCAAAGTGGCAATCTGGCATGTGTTGTCATTTTATTGGGAGAAAAATAATTTATGTAAGATGGAATGATAAGAATACATCCTATAGCAAAAAATATTTCCTGTAGAAACAAGTTTTTCATCCTATAGCAAGAAGTGTTTCCTATAGCAACAAGTTTTTCAACCTATAGAAAGAAGGAAAATGTATTTATAATCCAAAAGAATGAATCTACAAGAAAAAAAATGAAAACAAAATGTTTTATGGAAATAGTGCCCTTTCTTTATCTCTCTCTCCTTTTTTTTAAATGAATGTTGCTTAGGCAATGACCTAGTTTTCTAAGACAACATTCATCCGCAATGCCTGAAGGTTTTCATTGCTGAATTTTTTGATTTTTTTAATGAATGTTGATCAAGTAGTGACCTAGTTTTCTTAGACAAAATTTTTCAGTAATGCTCAATAGTTTTCATTGCTGAATTTTTTAATTTTTTTAATAGATTTTCTAGTCCAAACTCAACTGGAATCACATGGATCCAAGAGGTAAGATTTTATTCAAACTAAACCAAGACATTATGAATGACTTGTTCTTGGATATACAAAGTGTTACTTATCTTATAAAATATTAGAGAAGGGTTGATAGAAATACCCTTCGACTACAGGAATAGATTGGTTCATTTTATGAAGAAGAGATGGATGTTGTTCTTCAAGAAGTTGGTAAGAGTTTTATTGAAAAAAGGTTTTTTATACAACTTGAGACTATGGCCATTAATAAGCAGTTAGAATTGAACAAATTCAATGGTCATGAGCTTTATAACTCCATTATTAAAAACTTGTTTGATGTCATAAGGTCCCAAATCATTTGGACTGTAACTTTCCTTTATGATCCTTATGTTTAGAATTAAAAAAGAGTGCCTAATCACTAGGTTTTAAATTCTTAGTCTTGATGTTCCTATCATGCCAACCATCATGTTGTCTTTACACTATTTCAATTTGATGAAGTGCTTCCTTTCTTAGTTCATCAAGTGCATTCAGTTGCATGATCTTGTCTTATTTAGCTTGGAAAAGATCCAAGCCCAAATCAAGTGTTGTCCTTAATGTTTTATGTTCAAAATCAATGGGTAGAACAAGCTTCTTACCATAAAATAATTTGTATGGAGTGAGACCACTTATGGTTTACCAAGTAATTCTATAAGCCTAGACTACTTCTAGAAGATGAGTTGACCAATATTTTCTATGCACGCTGACAGTATTAGTGAGTATATTTTCCAGTTTTCTATTTGTCACTTCTACCTGACCATTTGACTAAGGATGGTAAGGGGTAGAATTTTTGTGTTTGATTTCATATTCCTTTACCAAGGTAGTTATGAGGTCTGATGTGAAATGTGGGCCTTTATCTGTGACTATTTCTCTTGGTAATTCATATCAGGTAAATATTTCTTCATATAAGAACTCAACTACTTTCTCATCTTGGGCCTCAGTTAAGGCTTTGATCTTGGACCATTTTATGACATAATCAGTGTAAAATAATATATATTCTTTGTTGGATTTAGGATCGATAGGACCTACAAAATAAAATCCCTATTTGTCAAAGGGTTCCATAACTAGTTGTTGTAATTGCATTTCATCAGATCCAGTGGGTTTTTCCATATGCTGGCATTGATCATATCTATGGGTATACATCATGGCATATTTATGTAAATAAGGCCAATAATATTCAGTAGTAATTATTTTCATAGCAATTTGTCTAGCATCAAAATAACCCCCACAAGGTTCATCATGGAAGGATCTGAGAATGTCATAAGCTTCATCTTCTTAGATACATATTTTCATAACTAAATTTGGTCCAGTGATAAAGATATATCCTATAATACAAGAATAATTTATGCACTTTTATATTAGATGTTTTTTCTCTCTAGGTGTTAAATGTTGTGGTAGTTATCCTGTAGTAAGATAGTTAGCAATATCTACAAACCAAGGAGACTAAATTATTACTGCAAATAAATATTTATCAAGAAAAGAATCATCAACAATAGGACTTTGCTCATCATTTTTAAATTGAGATAAAAAATTTGCTATTGCATTTTCCTTACTTGGTTTGTCCACAATGGTAATATCAAACTCCTATAGCAAAAGTAACCATCAAATTATCCTACCTGTTACAACAAGTTTGTTCATTAAATACGTTATTGTTGCATGAACTATGTGGATGAATACTTGGTAACCTATAATGTATGGTCAAAATTTATTGATGGTATAGATGACAGTAATAAATTCATTCTTTGTTATAGTTAGTTGAGTTCAGCCCCTTGAATATTATTACTGATAAAATAGATTACATAACTTAGAGATTCATCTCTTTGGCCAAGGACAACTCTTAAAGTGGTTTCAGATGCATCTATGTGGATGTGAAAAGGCTTCTTCCAATCATGCCCTCTAAAAATATAAGTTTTTATGATAAGGTCTTTGAGTTTCTAAAAGACAGTTTGATAATCATTAGTCCATATAAATTTAGCATCCTTGGTAACCAACCCAAATAATGGGGTGGCAATTTTACTAAAATCTTTGATGAATCATCTATAATAACCAGCATGTACTAAAAATCTTCTAACATATTTATGCTTCTTTGATGTGGGTATATCTTTAATGATACTTATCTTTGTTGGGTTAACTTGAATTTTAGCAAGGTATATGTGATGCCCCAACATAATCCCTTTAGTCATAAACATGCAACACTTTTCATTGATCAAAGATAATTGGTGGTCTTAGCAACATTGAAGAACTTTCTCCAACTTGGTCAATGTTTCTTTGAATTCCTGCCCATAGACAGTGAGATCATCCATGTAGATTTCAACACAGTCATGGGAGAGATCAAAAAATATGCTCAAAGTAGCCTTTTGAAAAGTAGCTGGGGAATTACAAAGGCCAAATGGTAAGATGATATATTCATAGGTTCCCCAAGGGTACGTAAAAGTGGTATTATCTTGGTCTTGTAGAGCAATTTATATTTGATTATAACCACTATAGCCATCTAAGAAGGAAAAGTAATTTTTCCCTGCTAATGTATCCAACACTTGATCAATAAATGGAAGGGAAAAGTTATCCTTCTTGGTAATAGTATTAAATTCTTAGTAGTCAATGCAAATATGCCATTTTCCCCTTTCTTAGGGATAATGACCAAGGGAGAGACCCATTGGCTATCTGAAATAGGATAAATAAATCTTACATCCAAGAGTTTTTGTAACTCAGTTTTGACAATATCTTTAATTGTAGGATTCATTCATCATTGGGGTTGGTGAATAAATTTGCATTCTTATTTAATGTAAATGTGATACATACATAAACCTATGGTATTCCTCTCATGTCATGGTAATCCCTGGAAAATGCTATTGTGTGCTTTCTCAGCATTTTAAGTAACTAAATTTCTTATTGGGGTGTTAAGGAGGTGTTGATGTTGAGAGGTTTGTTTGGCAGAATGTTTACTTGTTTTGTTAAAGAAGCATAGTTTCTATGTTGGTGATTAAAGGAGCATATCTACATTGATGGGGAATCAATTGATGTAATTTCCAAATGTCTCTTGCACTTTTAGCAAGATTATTCTCAGGAAAGGTATTCTGAAGTGGGCATGGTGTACATTCCAATAGGTTTGTGGCTACAGGATCCTATCGATAAGTGTTTTGTAGGATACCAATAAGGACAGTGTATTCTTCTTATGCTTGTAGAACTAGACTCTGGTTAATTATATAGAGATCTTATAAGGAGACAGCTCCCTCAAAGTCATCAATTCAAGGGGTTGGGCCATCATTCTTAGAAGGCTGAGTTGGTGGATACAAAACTAATTTTTTGGTGTCATTGGCATTGTAAATTAGCATTTTTACTAACCTGCAACCAATAAAATCGTCAATGGTGGCAACCATGGGCAACCAAGGATGAGAGGATAACACCCCAAATTTATTTTTGGATATAGGACAATAAAGTCTGTGAGATATTACCAAGATTCCATAGTGATAAAAAGGTCCTCAATAATTCCCTTAGGCTTTATAGTTGATATGTCAACCATTTAGAGGAAGGTGGGTGTTGAATAGAGAGTGGTAATTTTTAGCTATTGCATGGTCTCCATGGTCATCACATTGATGGTTACACCTAATTCAATTAAAGTATTAGAGATGGGTTGGCCATGGATGCTAACATTAACTATAGGACTTTGCAAATCAAAATATTTTGGGAGAACTATATTTCCCAACATAATATCTGCTAGTTGGCCAATGACTTGTATTATTTTAGGATCATTCTTATTTCTTCCTAATTTTTCAAACATAGATCTCTAATAGCCTTATTGTGGATAGTACCATCCTTTATTTCTTGAAAGAGTGAAATTTTTATGCACACATTCTTGAGTTATCCTAAAATATCAAATTTGGGCTCTTGTTCAAGATATGATATGTTCAATCTCTCTAGAAAAGGAGGATTGCTAGTTTCTTTTTGATTTTTAGATGCACTTAGCTCAAGATTGGCCATAGATGGTTGTGGATTAGTATGGATTGGGGCTGGTTCAAATTGTTTTATGATTATGGGTGAGGAGGGTTGTGGAAGAACACAAACTGAACAAAGTTGAACTTGATTAATATCCAAGGTGTATGTTGGATATTGCATTATTTCAGTGGATTGTGTTGGTTGAATCAATTTATTGGTAGGATTTCGGATGGGTTGGGTGGCTAATTGAGTGGTTCAAATAGTTTTTGAGTGTTTTGTATTATCGCTTGTTGTTGTTGTGGTTGTTGAATTTGCTATGGAAATATTTGATTACCTCTCCATTGTTGCTACCATGGATTAGAGGGAAAGAAATATTGAAGGTTTTGGAATTACCCCGATTGAGGTTTTTGTCTATTTTTATACATCCATAATTGATTCTAAGGTAGCTACCAATTTATCTAGGACCAATTTTGATTGATTATATTCATCTAGGAACTGTATTGAGGATTATTTGAGAATTGAGAATTTTCAAAAATAGAGTTTGATGGCATACCTGATATGTGTACCCATGGTTTCCATTGAGCCATGAAAAACACTTGATTCTCATCTTCTCCTATGGCATGTAGCTCCACCATTTCAAGATTCTTCTTAGTTATGTTGGCTACATGATCTTTCATAGAATGGTATGTGCAATCCACCTTCTTCTTTATGTATTCAGTGAAATAAGCGGCTAAGGCTTTCTTAGTTTCTTCTTTATTTCCTTCATGTATGTAATGTATCAAGTTGAGTATCTAGGTGGATGATAATGGCCTTCTTCATGTCCTCGAGTAGGTTACTAACTTCAACTTTATAAAATCATGTTGTAGATGTGATAGGAAGGGTTCTACCCCTACTTTTGTTCATGGTTGATCTAGAGTAGTTTGTATATACAACTGTTAGTTCATCAAAGGGTAGTGTAGAAACATCACCACAGACATTAGATCTAGTGCCTCTAGAGAATCATCTCTAATTAATTTTAGGAATGTCATCTTGATTAATTCCTTCTCTATTATAGTCTGCTTGGATTTTTTCAAGCTAAATAAAAATCTTTCTATATATTCTTCCAATGATTCATCATCAACTTGTGTCACTTGGAATATGTCTTGGTATTTCTTCAAAAACCTCTCCTTCATTTCTTCCCAAGTCAAAATGGAATCCTTTCTAAGTCCTTTTAACCATTTAAGTGTTGTATCTTTGAGTGTTACTAGAAATAATATGAATTTTTGTTCATCTTTATTATAATCATAATTGCAGCATAAGATGTCAAACTCAAAAATAAATGTGTCTGGATCCTTAGATGTTTTTCTCCTAAAAGTAGGGAGGGAAAATTGAGGGATATTCTTCATGGGTGCATTTCCATCAGGAGTAAGAATAGGAAATTTGAAAGTAGCAGACTCATTGGTAGTTTTTTCTTCTTAAGAATCCCCCATGAATACTCTTTGTGTTGGTAGATCAAAAGTTGTTGCTACCCACTGCACAAAATTCATATCAATTATTTTATTTCCTGGGATGTAGAAAATGGAGACTTTATCTTTTTTATTAGGAAGGTATGGCTTCCTATAAAATGAGGATGGTGTGGAGGTTTTAGAAGATTCAACTAGTGTCTCGGTAAAGAGTTTCTCTAAATTAGAAGATTCTATTGTCTTGGTATTTCTTCTAGGAACAAGAATAGCCTCAAATGCCTCCTTGGCAAGAAATTTGGGTGATAAAGGGAAGCAAACTTTAGATTCCTAAGTATGAGGTGAAAAGGTGGGAATTCTCAAAGGTGGTACATATGGGTCTCTTCTAGGGGTATGAACCTCCTCAAGGTCTCTAAATTGTGCTACTAGTCCAACCAAAAACTCTTCCTTCTCTACCTCTTTTATTGATAAATACGAGTGGTATTCAAGAATTCCTTCATGTTCCTTAGATGCTATAGGATGAATATTTGATCTTGTAGTAATGATTGATGATTCAAGAAAAACACTTCATATATAGTCCCCTTCTCTTTGTATACATCAACCACTTTTTTTTTACTTTTTATCCACCCTGCCTGCACAAGGTTAGAAATATGGGGTTTTTTTAAATTTTCCACTATCCTCCTTTTAAAAATGGAAATTTAAACTATGAAATCAAGAAATATTTCATCTAAAGAACAACAAGATTTATAAATAAAAACAATAAACATCCAGAAACAATTGCTATCAAGATTGAAGATTATAACTGTATGACACCCTTCCCCAACAATGATGCCAAAAATGACTAGTAATTGTTTCACAATCAGATACACTTCTCTTGATCAAAATGAACAAAGAGAGTTACCCATAGACATGTACCTTCTACTTCATTTAAATGTCAACCTGAGGATGTAGACTTGATAAGATGACATCACTATATGTGCACACTCAATCTTCTAATTTGACCTTCTACTAATTGTTATCTAAGATGTTGAAGTCATGCAGTAAATGAAATGATAGAATTTAAACATGAACATAATACTATGAAATAAATGTTTACACATTAGAAGCTTCCTTAAAAAAATCTAAGCAAGAATGTGAATCACATAATTCAGAAATAAAACACATAATGCATAAAAAAATCAAATAACATGCTTAGCTATTTAAATGGGTTAGATTGTTGTTGTAGACTTCCAAAGGGGGCCCTTCCTCCTTATGAATCTAGCTTCAACCCTTCCTCTCACAATACTTAATTGAGTTCAGAAATGATTGTTCATATTAATTAAAAATGGAAGCAATGAATTATTGCAAGAAATTACAATAACCGTTGCTTGACAAAATGTAATTTTGATAATTCTCTAATCAATATCTACTACTTATCAGATCTATTGTTACATATATATACCATATAAGATTTTGTTTTATAAAAAAATAATATGTATTCTAATCTAAGAACATTCAACTTAGGATAATCAAAATTGGCTATTTTTGCTAAAGTCATCTTTCATGTGAATTATGCAACATTGTTGTAGGATAAACAAAGTTGTTTCATTCTTCAATCACTTCCTTATTGGGATCCATAGAGGTTATAGTTTTTTCTGTGAGTTGGTTGAAAGAGGAATCAAAATATATTCATCCATGGCTTTGGTAATTCGGTTGTTGTAGGATAGTCCATGTGATGAGATTTTTTTGCTGCAGGATGTATTGTGCTATATACTTATTTATCCAAAACATCCTTAAAACACATTATAGAAAAAGCGTCCTATAGCAGAAGATAACTATCATATATTTAATTCCAATACATAATTATAACTATTCAAAGAGTATACAAACATAATGTTATTTATAATATTATGGCTATTTAAGGAAGGAAACTTCATGGGAGGATGAGCGTAATAGATGAGGACAAGAGCAGGGCATTTATAAGGTTCATCAGGGGCCTTGCCACCTATCTTCACATTATAATGTGAGGGATTCTCTATATAAAAACATAACTAACCTCCATCATGGACATTATGGAACTGATGTCTTGGAAATTTGCAAAGTAAATCTATTTTAGAGTCAATGCATCTCTGAGGGTCATGAGGAGAAATTATGAACCAAAAAGTGTCAGTCCATCTACATCAACCTATGCACAGATTGGTCTTGGGAGACTAATGACTATTATTGGAGTTGTTGGTCTTACAAAGCTCTCCACATAACATCATCAGCAATGGGAGTTGACATGCTGACTTTGGTTAACATGAAGAGAAGGTTGAATGATTGATCTACTATGCTTGAAAATGTTGTGAACTATTATTATTGATTTTATTAGCCCTGGGCATAGCTAGTAAATGCAAAATCAAAGTTAAAACTCCTTAAACAGGTGATTTAGAGGAAACAAAAATAAATTGGACCAAAAATTGAACCCATGTTGATGTAATTAGCATAATTTTATGAGGGCTTTCATTCCCCTAAACCTATAATTTAAGGAGATTTATGGGAATAAAAAATGTTTTAGATTAAAAATGGAGCATCAATGGATTTTTCAATATTTACTAGAAATAAATAGAACACATGATGCATTCAATGGGAGATGAGATGATGACTTCGGTTACCATGAAGATAAGGCCAAATGGCATAAAAGTGAGATCAACATAGTTCAAAAAGAGTAAGATTGAGAACATGAGGAGCTTGAAAGAGTTTTTATGCATATAAATAAGTAATCTCCTTTAAAAAACCAAAGCTATATGTCCTTCTCATTTTTATCTGAAACAATTGTTTATCGAGACATAGGTGCATAGGAAACATACCGCATGCTACAAAAACTACCTTTAACAGTTTGTAGTCAAACATTAGTTACCTTTTCCATTAGCAAATAGATGTTCAACAAGTTATTACATACTATATCAATAGAGGAAAACTTACCATCTTTAACTCATGCATATGTGTCTCTCCCAGAATTCTTTTAGGTCATCCCATTCATTGAACCACCATAGACTTGGTCTTATAGTAGTAGGAGAAAAAGTAATGAATGGATACAAATAACTACTCAGGATATTCTTCTAATGTTTCCTTGATTCTCCTCTTAACCTCCAGTTTATTCCCCTTCATTTGATATTTTTTTTGGGTGTATCTCTTGATTTACAAACCATTCTAAAATTTTGCGTAGACATTGGTTGCATCAGGAACACACAGTCACAAACTAAGAGTAATTCAAAGACCCTTATGATCAATGGCATATTAAATTAACATGTGTAGAAGCTGACCTCACCCTTGAATCCACCAGTGATAAGAATAAAAGTGATAGGGATATAATAACTATCGATAGGGTAATTAATGAGTGGGAAATCAAATCATGAATACACCCCTTAGGGAACAATGACATAGATGACATTACAATGCTTGCCCATCATGACTTTGATAATAAACATAACTAGATTAATTTGTATGTACCACTCATCCTACGCATATTTGTATAACAATTTATAAATTAGAAATGCACATTTACAATAGACACATATAATGGTTACCTAAGTGACCAACCAATGCATCATCTCTTAGCTACATAATAACATGTATTAAATATAATTGAGAAACATGCCCAAAAAATGATGGAAACCATCCCCCTTAACATGTGATTTAACTTTTTAGGGTTATGGAGTGCAAGCCCTAGGTTCTTGAAGGGTCTGAGTATAGTAAATTAGGGTAAAAATATGAAATAAATATAGCCATTGATTTGTAATAGAATTGACCTAGTTTGACCTTTCTAAAAATAGTAAAAAATTATGTAAACAAGTACTTAGCTAGAAATTGATGAGATAAGAGATATGGATGATGTAATTTGGGACATGAGCTGATTTGAATGTCATAAATAGGATCCAAATGTCAAAATCCTTCTTAGATAGTAGTTACCTAATTGGAAAGTAGCACTAATGGCATTAGTGTCCTTATTTTTGTGCTAGTGTCATTTGTGCCGAATGTTATAAGCTTCTAGATGCACCTATGTCTGAGTCTTCCAAGCTTAATCCTATATGCATGAGTTTTAATTCCCTATCGGTGATCAATTTTGACTAATTTTGTATGTAAAGCCAAACCTCCATATTACTATGGCATTCAGTTGGCATAAGTATCAAAGTGTGATTTTAGTGGGTTTAGATAGACATCTTCAAAACCTTATTGTGATGAGATTTGCTTACATACCAATACTCCAAAGAGGGATCAAGCTCGATATACTTTTTACCACCTAAATACTGATGCAAGTACAAGTGAACCTTGTATGAATGTCAGCCTGAGTGAATTGAGTGATGTTGGGGACTGAAAATCTATATATTCTGAGCTTAAGATGGTTATAGATGACTGTATGCAGAAGTAGGGAAGCATATGGATTTATAACCTTGATTGTGCACAACCTTATTCTGAGTTAGTTTGTGTTATTTGCATTTGATTTTCATCTAATGAATAAAGCTCTAAAAGTCATGTATATATATTTTTCTAGTGCTTGTGTGGGTCTTAAAAAAAGTCTATGTTGACCCTAGGTAGTTGTTATTTTGAAAAGATATTTGTGGGTGGCCAACAGTGGGAAAAGGATAATAACGCCCAAACTGAGACACTGGCACCATTGGTACTACTATCTAAATTATGGTGTTAGTGTCTAGGTGGTAGAACCAAAGGCATTAGGGGCCAAGATGCTAAATTGAAGGTATGGGGCTACTTTAGGGATGTTTATGGATGCATGAGGCCCGTAAAAAGGGTATATGAGTGTCTAAATAAGCCCTAAGATATGTCTAGGGGTAAGTTAAGGATGGGTGATCTCAAGTAACACTCTTAGCACTCAAGTGTAATTTTTAGATGATTACACTTCCCCCCTTTGTTCTAGAAATGTAACAAAGTGAAATGACTAGGATAAAGGAAAACAAAGTGTAACTAGACTTATCTAAGAGGCAAAGCCTATGAATATGGATCTAAGTATGTGACGCATGGTTCATTGCATGTACTAAAAATGAAATGTGCATAGATTAGTCCTTAGTAGATATCAAAAGTAAAGACAAAATTAAGTAAAGATAAAAGAGAGAGGAAAGGAATGAATACACTTCACTAGGTACATGGACCAATGCATCAACTTGGTGACAACCTTTGTGTGTGCATGTAGATAATGATCAATCAATGAATAACTTGGAATATGATGATAACTTGCTCAATACCCATGTGTGGGTGGTTCAATAACTCAATCCAATTTTGATTCTAGTATTACCCACCCCTACTTGGTGGATCATGGCTTGTGAATAGCTTAGATTATATTGATAGTGCGTCTAACCCTCTCATTTAGGTGGGTTAATAACTCAAGTAGAATCTGAATCTAGTATTTCCTACCTATGTGTAGTAAATGCATTTGTAACTAAATTGTGAAATTTAGCTAAAGGTGTTTAATTATAAATGGAATTGTATCTATTGGCTCTATAGCCACTTAGAAACTCTAGAATGTAGTCATCTCTATGGCCACTCAGGAATATTAGGTGGATCTAGGCCCCTCTAAAATGATAACTACTATAGATGGAGTCAGGCATCAATCTAGTGTGTAAATTGGAACATGGTGTCTAGTGTGTACAACATAGAAAATGACATGAAGTTTGTCATTCCATCTAATTAACTGATGCATAAGTGAGCATACATAAATAATGTGGCATGCACATGCCCTAAATCTGATCTCTAAGAATATGGATTGTAGATTGAGTTATAATAATATGTATTTAAGTATCTAAACTAAAATGAGAATGATCATTTTGTGCATGATGCCCCCAATCTGAGCAAACTGGTATGAATATGTGCTAAAATGAGAAAAAATTGGTAATCTATAATTGAACCTAGACTGCACCTATTGTACTTTTCTAACTAATCCAAAATTTACAAAAAATGAGGCTACAAAATAGTAGTAACATATCTTGGATAAAAGCACTAGTTGTGCTAGTGTCTCAATTTGGGTGTTAATGTCCAATCGTGATGATTTTTGTGTAACCAAAATTGGTCTCTGTGTGACTATTTCCAATTATGTTTTCCTAAAATTGATTTTGTATTTCGTTTCACTGTGCTAAAAATTGTACTCTTAATGCATTCAAATAGCCTGATCTCTATGACAAACCTCTGTGAATGTCCCCTCTTTTGAGGGGAGTTGATAAACCTATATAGGAACTACCTTCAAAAGAGAAAGCTCTACAATATGTGTGCTAACAAGAGCATATATCATATCTACATAATAAACCAATAAAATGTGCATGCATGACATTAGAATGTAATATAATCTAAACAAAAGTTTATATTATACGATGTATGCTAGATATACAAGGTTGTCAATATAGATATAATAATGTAAGCATGTGTATGAATAGTAAATCTAAGAAATAAAATGAGTATCTACCTAGGGGAATGGGGCATGATGTCCATCAAGGAACCCAAGTAGGAAAAGGAGATGCATGAGGTTCCTCATGGAATCTAAAACTGGAGTGTGCAATAAGCAAGAGACAATTGTCATGGCCATGACACATACTTGAAAACATACATACAAAACACATGATGCATGAAAAGTAGGCTAAAGGGGCCATAATATAAAGGACATGGGCACATGTCACTAAATACGAGATACCAAGACATACAAGGACATGTTAACATGTCCACATACACAAACAAAAAGTAGGTTTTCATACAGCCACATGAAAGTACATGTTCAAATGTCAGCATACACAATCAAGAAGGCACATGCAAGGACATGGGCACATGTCCAAAGCATGCATACAATGAAATGAAGTGGTGTAGATCCATGTAAAAATGGCATATGCAAATTCTCTTGAATATAAGAAATATAAATTCATAATCAAGTCTAAACTAGTAAAGCTAGAAATGAAAGTATGCATAAACATGCCATAGATGTCTATATAAGAGAAAAGATGTACATAAAATAAGTCTAAAGTAGTAGTAGTAGTTGGTAAAAAAGTAATGTAGTGTATAATGATATAACTTGGTAATCAAAACTATGTATAAGATGCCCCCAAATGGGAAAATGTGTCAAATAAAGAACTTATATATGTACCCCTAAATGGGTGAATGTATCCATGTTAAATAATTGTATCTATGTATATGCCCCTAGTGGATAGATAATATCAAATATGGATATATGTGGTAGACCTAAGTCTTGTAGCAATATGCAATCACATGAAAAGAACAAGTGAAGCATGTATGTATGATAAAAAATAGACTATACTAAGATAACTAGCATATGCAGTACCTAGAAGGTATAAGATATGTAAACATGGTAATACATACAATCTATAATTTATATTTTCTAAGTAAATATTTGAATGTTTTTTATGTTTTTAACATATTATATTATTTTTGTACTTTTTGGATATAACCTATCTATAAGCAACATGAAAATAAAAGTATATACAAATAGAAAGAGTGAATGAAACTATGTACAAGTAGGGAGGAACAAACTAACTAATGAGTCTCATGAGAGACTCACTATCAATGTGGCTTGTCTCAAAAATAAGAATGGTAACCTCTCATTTAGTGTGATTGATATGTTGCAGTTAAATTGATTTGTAATATGAATCTGAGTATTGTTCATTGTTGGTATCATAATAATCATAATAACCTAGAATGCTAATGTTAACTTTTGTTATTTTTGGATGAGTATAGGGAATTGCCTCATACTATGGAGTTTACCTTTATAAAATTTTCTTTGTAATAATTGTTGTTACTATGACCTTTAAACTTGTGTTTATTGTATGCATACGATGATTTGGAGGCTCTTTTGCTAGAAGCCTATTTTCAAAATGTTTGTTAGCTTAACCTAATTTTCAATGTGTAACTTAGGTTTTTTCTCTTTTTGTAACATTATATATGTATATATATCTTGTGTGTGAATGATTTGCCTTAGGATGTTCAATAAATCCTAAACCTTGTTGACCAACATTATTGACTACTATAATAGGATTAATGATGCCTTGGGCATGTTTGCCCAACCCTTGACCTTGATAATCAAGTTTTAGAAATTTGTGACCAAACCCATACCATTTTAAAAGTGGGGCCTCATTTTGGAGAGGTATATTTGTATCCTTCACTTGATTTACAAATGTTTATTGTATTATTTCTTGTTCAGAATTTGCTTTATGAGCCTTTTGTTGTTCTAAATTATGCTTTGGTAACCACTTTTGTATTATTTCTAAATTCGACATGTTTTGAATGTGTTCATGTATCATTGTGGATTACTTAACTGATTTATACTATATATGTTTCTCATTAGCAACGATATGTTGTATATACTTTTTTAATACCAAACATGAATTTGTGTGGTGACCATACATTATATGGTATGCATAATAGTATATGGATCTCCTTATGGGATGTAGAAGAGGTAGTTTGATCAACTTATTCTTAATACTTTCCCTTAGTACCTCACTTAAACTCTTATTGGACCCTTGTAATATTTTTGAATCACTTATAATAGATGCATTGTGTTTTATTTTATGACTTGGATATGAAAAAGTGTTAGGCACAACTTTGCTAGGTGTAAATACATATACATTATAAACACTAGAATATTTTGAAGACTTTATACATGTGATTTGATTTTCTAATAATGTGACCTTTTTCACTTAATAACTGATTTTAATTCTAAAATTATGATATTAGATTGCTCATACTGATAATTTGATCCCTTAGAGTCTCACAAGTGCAAACCTTGGTTACTTCTGATTGAACATGTAGGCACATATCCTATAGGGTAAAAGTGGGAAGGGAAGTGTCTGAAGGATGGATAGGTTAAATTTAGACATTTTAAATAGTAGTATGGGTTTCCTTACGTCTTTGAGAAGTGAGAGCATGGACTTGGTCAGAGGTAAAGTAGTTATCACCCTCTTGGAGATGAGGAGGATTAAACTAATCTTCTTTATTCATGAAATTTAGGAATGTAACATGGAAAAACACTGATAAGGTAGACCATATCATGTTTGAAAACCCTAACACAACCACTAATAACGAATCAAAAAGATAAAAACCATAATAACATCTAGGGATAGAGTTTGGATAGTATTTAAAGTAAGTTGGGTTCACAAAATGATTTAATTTTTTAGGGTTATGGAATTTAAGCCCTAGCTTGTTAAAGGGTATGAGTATATTAAATCAAGGTAGACATATTAAATATATACAAACACTTATTTGTAATATAATTGACCTAGTTTCAAATTTATAAAAATAAAAGCAAATTATTTAAATAAGTACTTAGCTAGAAAATGCTTAAGATAGGACATTTAAAGGCTAAAAACTAGGGCATAAACTGATATGAGTGTTTTAGACAAGATCCAAGTGTCAAAACCCTTACTGGATAGTAGCACTCTAATTGGATAGTGGCACCAATGATAATAGTTTCCTTTTTTGTAGCTAGTGTGTTTAGTGTAGAATTCTTTTGAGATTCTAGGTGCATATGTGTCTGAGTCTGCCAAACTTGTTCATGTCTACAAGAGTTTTGATTACCTATCAATGACTTATTTTGAAAGATTTTGTATACAAACCTAAAAATTCCAAGCTTTTAGGGCATCTGGTTGGCACAAGTAGTAAAGTGTGATGTTAGTGGGGTTGGCTATACATCCTCAACACCCCATTGTGATGAGAGTTTCCTACATACCAATACTTTAAGGAAGGATCAAGCCCAATGTAGTTATCCCCACCTAGGTGATGGTTCAAATGTAACTGAAGATAGTATGAATTATGGATTGAGTGCTTTGATTGATGTTAGAGACTAGAAACCTATGTATTATGAGCCTGGGATGGTTGTATATAACTATATGCAAAAGTAGGGCAAAATAGGGATTGATAACATTGATTGTGCACAAATTTTTCTAAGCTAGTTTATGTTATTTAAATCTAATTTCCTTCTAGTGAATAAGGGATAAAATTCAAGTGTATATATATATATATATATATATATATATATTTCAAATGCTTGTGCAAGTCTTAAAAAAGATCTAGGTGAATCCTAGGTAATTATTATTTTGAAAATATATATGTTGATGACCAAAGGTGGGGAAAGGATAATAAGGCCCAAAATGAGACATTATGGTGTTAGTGTCCAGGTGGTGAAACCTGAGGCACTACAGGCTAGGATGCTAAAGTGAGGATATGGGATTGCGTTATGGATGTTTAGGGACATGTGTGGCCTACACAAAGGCTAGATAGGTGTCTACATAAGCCCTAATAGAGGTATAGGATTAAGCTAGGGATGGGTGATCTCAAGTAGTACTCTTAACACTCAAGTGTCATTTTTATATGATTGTAACATGATTGTATAGGGAACCATAGGTACAATTAAATATTTAATTATAAGAAACATCAAAAATTACTTGGATTCAATTGAAACTATAGGTAAATATCCCCTACATCTACTATCTCCAACTGGTGTTGTAGCATTTAACATCAATTCGTTGATGATACATTTATCACTCCACATTTTTATCTAAGAAATGCAACCACTTGATGGGAACTCAATAATATTTTTCAAAACTAAATGAGATACATTAAACATGTGCTCATAGATGGAATGAGCTTCATAGGCCCAAAGATGCTTGGAAATATAAATAGTTAGTTGTGTGAGGACTTTTCATACCATAACAACAAAAACTTTGGTGGTTGTTTATTGATACTTGTTGGGGAATCAGGATAGCTTCAACCTATAAACAACATTCTAATGTATGCATGTATGTCTTTTATTCATATGTTATTGCACACATTTTATACATTTTTGACATTAGATACAAATTTTTATCACCAAGGATGCAATAACACCAACTAGAATTCATAAATTTGCTATCGAATTCATAGATGCAAACCTTACATAAAAAGACTAGTTTACTCTCATGTTAAGGACATCATCGTTCATGCCTAAAGAATAAAAACATCATTTTAAAGACTCAACCCATTTATATGTAATAATTAATAATAAATAAATGCTAAAATCCTTAAATGCTATAATTACAATCTATAAATATGAGTTTATAGAGCAGATCAAATCTATGGAGACATGTCACCAAAATGATAGTCAACCTAAATCAGTTGTGCTTCTATGAAAGGGACAAAAAATCATGTTAATAACAAATGTATGGGTGAAATCAAGATTGGTTAATGGTTCCATTAGATAAATTGTCTACAGTCTAGACTCAAAGCCACCATAATTACCAATGTACATAGTTTTTGTATTCAAAAAATGCTTTGGTCCACCATAGGATAGTAGCAATCCTTTTCATCTTTCAATTAATATTATTACTTGAGGTAATTATAGAAAAATAGATATCAAAATTTCATGGAGCATAACCATACATAATCATGGGAATGACTCTTGAAAAAAAAATAGTTGATGTTAAAAACATAGATCATCAAGGGTTGACCTTCACTGTTGTATCGAGAGTACACTCCCTCAATGACATATATATCTCCCTTGATTTTACGTTTGAATGTTTATCAAGAATGAAGGATTCTAAATATGTAAATGTAATTAAATTAGAGGGAAAAAGAGAGATAATTACCTTTTGCACTTCATTTGTATCATCTCTAATTGTAATATATTATTATATACATTTATCAAATAGAATTATATAAATAATGACTGGGATCATCTTATTTTCTAATCTCTTTTACAATTTTGTATATATGATTTGGAAAAATAAAATGCATATAGATGAAAATCATTTTCTCATGGTAAACTAACATTATGTTTGCATATTGGGCTAATGAAATGTGTTTAGGTGTAGACCTAGTGTCAGTCGCACTTGCAAGAACTAGTGGATAAGTTGGGCTAATGGATGGGTTCCACATGGTGATATGGGTAGAATGATCTTAGGTTTCACACCCATAAATGATGCCACTAGGCTAACAAACTGTGAACCTAAACCAATAAATGAGTACAATGTGTACATGGTGACATCACATTCATAAATAAACTTTGACTACTATTTACCCATCATCAGAACATCAATCAAAAATGCCTATGCATAACATAATGAATTAAAATATGACACATGACTTTTTTTTGGGAGCTTAGGGAGGCACATAAATATCCCTAGGTGGCGAATGGAACACGAAGTAAACACAGCTGAGCTTGATGTAGTCGATTGATTCAAGTTAGAGTGCGAGTTTGGGGCTTGAAGCATAGGCAAAGATGAACTTGGGAAAGCACCTTGAACTAGGTTAAAAAACTCAAAGTTAGGAAATCATGAAAGGGAACCCATGAGATCTTGGTGGAGTGAAAATATCAAGGAGCACAAACATAAAAAAAACTAACATGTATTTAGATTTATCATATATTATAGTAATTAATTTTTTTATTTTTTATGAAGTTTATATCAGTTTAACCAATATAAATTTCATAAAATATAATAAAATTAATTAATATAATATATGATAAATCAAAATACAATCTTCAAAATTAATATATCTCAAAAAAATTTAAATAATTATATTTACAATTTATATATTAATTATATTTAATATTTATATTGATTAAAAATATTGTATCCTTGAAGCCATCCTATACTTGTTTAATCTCATAAATGTTAATTAATTCCATCTCTTATTTTTTTAAATAAAAGTATGATTTAAATTAAATGTGCTTAATATTCAATAATAAAAGCTGAGTAATGATAGAGTTGAATATTATATTTTGGTAAGGAAAGTAAACATATGCAATGAGAGATTCTCACTTTTTAATTTGTTTTGTTTTTATTTTTTGGTTAGGAAAATTTTATCTTTAATATTTATTTGATTTTATATTATAATAAATTATTAATTAAATTATAATAATATAATTGAATGAGATTTTTAGAAGGGTATAAATTATAATTATTCAATCTCTTTCAATAATTATATATTCAATTTTACGTTGAATAATTAATTGTAGATTTAAAAAAGTCAATGTTCAAGTCTTAATAAAGTATTATTAGTTTTATTAACCAATTTTTGTTAAATGTTGACATTGGAGTTTGATAGTCCTTAGTTTCTACTTGGATCTATTCATTATTTTATTATTTATTAATTTTTACAATTTCCTCGTCAGCATCTAGATCAACCATTTCAACTTGTATGTTCGATTGTCCATATGGTGCATAGTAATGAGTTATTTTAGGTGGGAGAGAAGGAAATAGTGATTTCATTGATATAAAGACAACATCTTCAATAATTCTATAATTTATGCCTGGATATTTTACTCCCTCCCTCAACCAATCTAGTGGGATTACTTGTGTAGGCAGACTTAAATCATCTTGGTTTAAACTGAGTGTTAGATCCATTTCATTACAATAGACATATGAATCCTCTTCACCATAAACTTATATAACATTTACTATAATTTCATAGCACCTAGGTGTTTCATGTTCAACACTTATGCATTGGTAGCATTTCCAGCATTTGTTGTTTCGTCTTGTTCACCTTAGAAAACATTACTTTCCTCCATTTGCTACATCTTCTCCATTTTAGCTTCAATGCTTTCCTAATTCATGCCTACCAACCTCATTATATTTTTTTCAATACTTACTTCATCCTCCTCGACATGGAATGTTGCACTTGGATTCATATCGTTAGCTAGTACCTTAGGGTTAAGAGGCCATATACCTATCCATAAAAATCTAAATATTATATTCTTTAAAGTTAGTCTGATATTCATAGTTATGCTACCTAAATTGACCAATTCTTATCAATTTATCACAAAACCACGATGTTTATTCATCCATGTCAGCCTTTCATTCCTAAACTAGGTTTTGAATGGACCAAAGACACTTACATCTAATGGATACAATTTATGGCTAGTGTGTGAGGGCAATATAAGCATATTTATTCTAAAAGTTTTAGCCTCTTCAGTCATTAAAATGGTGACATGGATATCATGCCAATAAAAAATGAGAAGATGCATATTACCAGGCAAAAATCATTCTAGTACAGATGTCTTGAAATGATGCAACCAATTCATGAACAATTCTTTCATCAATGATACATGGGCATGGACAACCATACATACACCTGATTCACATCTAGTATTGAAATTCTACAATTGTCTCTTCGATTTGAAGAGGTAGAACCTTGAGATTCTCTACCCAAATGCATTCACACATGCTAAAATAGTTATCCATTCTCTACACTTTCATATTATCTATGGCACACTCCTTTCCCCTTTCTTGGTGATGAATCATATGTTGTAATTCCTTCCAACTTTCACCCCTTTCTCATTGCAATTCCAAATTTTGTATGGCACATAATTGTTGAAAGCATACAATATTTTCAATTTCTAATAAAAATTGCACACAATGTATGGCCTTAGCATGAAAACCCTATCTCTGTCCAATCCTTTTGATGTTCTCATAGACAAATCAAGGTTCCTATTTTTTAATCCTTACCACCATGACTTATCGGGGACACCACCACTAAAAGGGTTGGGCCTACTTTCACATATGTGGGTAATGTACACATCTAAATGAAATATGTACAACCTGTGTACCATGTCAATTAAGTCCTTGAACCACTACACTATCTCACTTTCTTATGTTATTAATAAATAAGTGGATTGGCCCTTGTTGTTGGTAGATGTGATTCCTTTCAACTAATTTGATGAAGTACTAGTTTTGATGCCCCACGTAACCACTACATTATTTATGGAGTAACTATTATCATCCACATATCTCATTGTATATTCCATATTTATCCATTCAAACTATAGTGACACATGCACATTGGTGATAACATTTATGTTGGCTTCCTTCTCTACCTAGTTGGCAGGGGGTTAGTCAGTTTATTTTGAAGTGGGTTGTGATACTTTGTTAACATATTTAGGAATTTTAACTCCTCTATTCTTCATAGTTGCACGTGGCCATCTTCAAACATAATGCATTATCTTCTTTACATTCCTCATGTTGAACTACAACAGTCATGAAATTATATAAGTAATTGACAATATTATTATTATTATTACTATTATTATTATTATTATTATTATTATTATTATAATAATAGATATGGGAAATAGTGTTTGTATAATTTAAACTATGAATGAATAACACAACTACAATAAATCATGCATCTGACTAAACATCTACTGGTATATTAATGGCATTCTTAATTTCGATACAGAGACAAAAATTTATTGTTATGTGAATGATAACATGAGTGGCTTCTACATACCATTAGATGTTAATTATTGCAGACACACTCACCCTCCAACATGGTACTTCATTTCATATTTATGACCCATAATAATTTTGTGTTGTACCTGAATTCACAAAAATTTAAGTTAGTCTAAAATAATGTGTTTAAAAATTATAATTGGTCGCAATTTTAAACGTGGTGGTTTAATTTGCATTCTCAAGTGGTTTAGTTTTCATTCTCAAGTGATTGCATTAGATTGGTTGAGAGAGGGTGAAAAAAACCATAGCCTTATAAAATGTGAATAATATCATAACAACATTAATTAAAAGGAACATATGAATAGCACAACATATGGTTATTAATTATTAGGAGCATTGAAATGCACCCTATAAATAATGAGTCTTTAAATATATCCACTATTATAGAGTGGATTTCAATCCTCCATGTAGTGAAGCACCTTTAGGGCTTCTATCAACATTATCATATTTATAGCTTAGAAAATGTGAATTAATAACAACACAACATTAATTGACAAGAACATGAATAACACAACAACAAGAATATATAAGATGGTTTCATTTCATACATTTGAGTCAACATTTAATGTAATGGGAAAGAAAGTATGCTTTTTTATTAAAAAATAATAATAACTCATGCTCCTATATGAATGCAAATCCTACGAGACTTCCATCCAAATTCCTATAAATGTTCAGTAACACATTAAACATTTATAGGTTGTTTAATGCGGGTAAATGGAAACATTAAATTAGATGTAACGATGATATAGTTTGGTTTGATTCTAAAATAATAACAATCTCTGCTATGTGAATGAAAATCTTAATTTTGATACAAAGACAATAACAGTTACTGGTATGTGCCTGAAAATGTTCAGGGCTTACATCCACACAACAATGAATGTTGTGTCTTCTAACCCATGACATGTAGGGAAATAGAAATGCGACATAGAAATGAAGCACAAAGTGACATGAATGTATAAAACCTCCAGGGATTGCATTAAAATACCAGCAGATTTAGAGCCCTATGTGAATGAAAACATGAAAATGATGTGGATTCATAAATGGGTAACATTTAATCCCTCCAACAAGCATCTTCCAACATGGGCATTGAAGGCACAATAAAAATAATAGACACATGAAAAGAAAAAGAACACAGTTTTGAGTTCATTTATAGGTAACACACCTCAGTGTAATGTTTCATCATTCCATTAACATACTGATAAATGTTTAGTTATATGTGAAGGCACACTAAAAAAACATGAACATATAAATTACAATCATAATAGTTTTCATTCCTCTATTTTGTTGACTAAAATTTCTCTATGAAACGTTAGATGGTTGAGAACTTTTGAGAAGGTTCCATGGCTATTTGAGGGAAGAAAATTCATGAAAAAGGCAAGGAGATGTTTTTTGGTATAATGTTCCATCATTCCATCAACATACCAATAAATGCTTATTCAAATGTGAAGGCATGCAAAAAATGTGAACACCAAGAAACCTAGGAATGTATAAGGCATGCACAGAAAAAAGGAATATACAAGGCACAATAACTATAAAATTCATGAAAAAATATAAATAACCAAGAATGTCTACTGGTGGCACACAGGGCAGTATTAACTTACAACAGTATTGGAGAAAAGCCCATCAAGCCATATGGAAAATGGTGAGGGCTTCCACAGTAATGAGCCACGCATCTTCCTTCCCCATCTTAACCCCACAAAAATGTGTTGCATATATAAATAACATACTAGAATGAAGGGAAAAAATGTGAGTTCAATAGCTAGGTTGGTCTACATTTGAAATGTTTATAATTTTGAATGAATAACACATGAACTATAATTCATAAAACATTTTGGTTCTTTTGAAAAACAATTAACATTTACTGGTGTGTTAGTCTTCCAGCGACACATTTCTAACTTCCAATGTGATTCTATGAATATGTTGGTACTAGAATGTTAAAGTTTGCTTGAAGTTTAATTTGAATCTTACACTCTTTGCAAACCAAACTCTCTCTATAAATCAAACACTCACTGCTAATTAAAAAGATAACTTTTCTACAATTTTGTTTGATTTATAGAAAATAATTAGAATTTTGAATTATCTATGAATGGTGGGGTTTAGATGTTTATTTGCATTCAATTTTGTAGGTGATGTCAAGGAAAGAAAGTTGGTGATGGTGGGGTTTAGATGTTTTGTGAAAAAGATATATATTTTTTTAAATATGATATTCATTTTATGTAATATGATATATATTTTATTTTTAATTGTAGTGTACATCTATTTTAGAAGGTCTATTGTTTTTATAAAATAATAATAATAATAATAATAATAATTATTATTATTATTATTATTATTATTATTATTATTATTATTATTATTATATTAAAATCAATAATTTAAAAAATGATAATATATCAATAAAATATTCAGATAATTTTTATAAAAATCATACAACTAATAATACATAATCAAATAAATTTCAATAACTCTTAACTAAAAAAATAATTACCACCATTGAACCTCCAATAACTTCTTCCCTGAACCTACCACAAGGATTAGAACCTCAAGTTGCAAGTTGCACTCTTGGATAAATATTCATAGTACCTACCCACCTACCATATGGATAGGATTTTCTAACAAGTGAATAGCTCATCCCTTCATCTATAATTACGTGTCTGAAATCAATCCTCTATAGCCACCCCCATTGTTAGAACAAAACGTGAACCCTTTGCCTGCCTTATCTAAATCAAGACTACCCTACGAACGTACCTAACATCTTAAATATACAGAGAGAGAAAGAGCTACGTATGGTAGAATTTCATTTAACAGCCATACAAATTTTGGGGAAGGCCACCTAAATATATCAGCTACCTTTCCAATTGACACCACGCTTAACCCCACGCAAGAATTAAAATTCATAAAGTCTTTTTCATGTTCAACAAATATAAATGTAGTATATTGATGGAAGGAGATTAGTCTTTAGGACTCTTAATTTGAAAGGTCTTACGTATTATTTATTTCATGTTTTAAAAGTTTGGATTTAAATAATTTAATGTTTTTTCAGTTTGTAAAAGTTGTTTAGAAGAGAAATTGATTTTCTAGAAAGTTTATGACAATGTTTGAAAACCCTAACACAACCACTAAAAATAGAAATCAAAAAGATAAAAACCATAATAGCATCTAAGGCTAGAGTTTGGATAGTATTTAAGGTAATTTGGGTTCACAAAATGATTTAATTTTTTAGGGTTATGGAATTTAAGCCCTAGCTTGTTAAAGGGTATGATTATAGTAAATCAAGATAGAAATATGTAATAAATACAACCACTTATTTGTAATAGAATTGACCTAGTTTGAAATTTATAAAAATAAAAATAAATGATGTAAACAAGTGCTTAGCTAGAAATTGACTAAGATGGGAGATTTAAAGGCTACAAACTAGGGCATAAACTAATATGAGTGTTTTAGACAAGATACAAGTGTCAAAACCCTCACTTGATAGAATCACTCTAATTGGACAGTGGAAACAATGACAGTAGTGTCCTTATTTTGTAGCTAGTGTGCTTAGTGTAGAATTCTTTTGAGATTCTAGGTGCATATGTGTCTGAGTCTGCCAAACTTGTTCATGTCTAAAAGAGTTTTGATTACTTGTCGATGACTTATTTTGAATGATTTTATATGCAAACCCAAAACTTCCATGTTTTTAGGGCATCTGGTTGGCACAATAAGCAAATTGTGATGTTAGTGGGGTTGTCTATACATCCTCAACACCCCATTTTGATGAGTGTTTCCTACATACCAATACTTTAAGGAGGGATCAAGCCCAATGTAGTTATCCCCACCTAGGAGATGGCTCAAATGCAAGTGAAGATAGTATGAATTATGGATTGAGTGCTTTGATTGATGTTAGAGACAGGAAACCTATGTATTATGAGCTTGGGATGGTTTATATAACTATATGCAAAAGTAGGGTGAAATAGGGATTGATAACATTGATTGTGCACAAATTTTTCTAAGCTAGTTTATGTTATTTACATCTAATTTCCTTCTAGTGAATAAGGGATAAAATTCATGTATATATATATTTATAATGCTTGTGCAAGTCTTAAAAGATATCTAGGTGAATCTTAGGTAGTTATTATTTTGAAAATATATTTGTTGGTGACCAAAGGTGGGAAAAGGACAATAAGGCCCAAAATTGGACATTGTGGTGTTAGTGTCCATGTGGTGAAACTTGAGGCACTATGGGCTAGGATGCTAAAGTGAGGATATGGGATTGCATTATGGATGTTTAGGGACATGTGTGGCCTACACAAAAGCTAGATAAGTGTCTACATAAGCCCTAATAGAGGTATAGGGTTAAGCTAGGGATGGGTGATCTCAAGTAGCACTCTTAACACTCAAGTGTCATTTTTATATGATTATAACATGATTGTATAGGGAACCATAGGTACAAGTAAATATTTACTTATAAGAAACATCAAACATTACTTGGATTCAGTTCCAACTATAGGTAAATATCCCCTACATCTACTAGATCCAATTGGTGTTGTAGCATTTAACATCAATTCATTGATGATACATTTAGCAATCCACATTTTTATCTAAGAAATGCAACCACTTGATGGGAAAACAATAACATTTTTTCAAAACTAAATGAGATACATTAAACATGTGGTCATAGATGGAATGAGCTTCATAGTCCCAAAGATGTTTGGAAATATAAATAGTTAGTTGTGTGAAGACTTTTCATACCATAACAACAAAAACTTTGGTGGTTGTTTATTGATACTTGTTGGGGAATCAGGATAGCTTCCACCTATAAACAACATTCTAATGTATGCATGTATGTCTTTTATTCATATGTTATTGCACACATTTTATACATTTGTGACATTAGATACAAATTTTTATCACCAAGGATGTAAGAACACCAACTAGAATTCATAAATTTGCTATCGAATATCATAGATGCAAACCTTACATAAAAAGACTAGTTTACTCTCATGTTAAGGACATCATCGTTCATGCCTAAAGAATAACAACATCATTTTAAAGACTCAACCCATTTATATGCAATAATTCATAATAAATGAATGCTAAAATCCTTAAATGCTATAATTACAATCTATAAATCTGAGTTTATAGAGCAGAGCAAAGCTATGGAGACATGTCACCAAAATGATAGTCAACCTAAATCAGTTGTGCTTCTATGCAAGGGACAAAAAATCATGTTAATAACAAATCTATGGGTGAAATCAAGATTGGTTAATGGATCCATGGGGTAAATTGCCTACAATCTAGACTCAAAGCCACCATAATTACCAATGTACATAGTTTTTGTATTCAAAAAATGCTTTGGTCCACCATAGGATATTAGCAATCCTTTTCATCTTTCAATTCCTTGTATTACTTGAGGTAATTATAGACAAATAGCTGTCAAAATGTCATGGAGCATAACCATACATAATCACAGGAAATGACTCTTGAAAAAGCAATAGTTGATATTAAAAACATAGATCATCAAGGGTTGACCTTCACTGTTGTATCGAGAGTACGCTCCCTCAATGACATATATATCTCCCATGATTTTACGTTTGAATGTTTATCAAGAATGAAGGATTCTCAATATGTAAATGTAAGGAAATTAGAGGAAAAAAGAGAGATAATTACATTTTCCACTTCATTTTTATCATCTCTAATTGTAATATATTATTATATACATTTATCAAATAGAATTATATAAATAATGACTGGGATCATCTTATTTTCTAATCTCTTTTACAGTTTTGTATATACGATTTGGAAAAATATAATGCATATAGATGCAAATCATTTTCTCATGGTAAACTAACATTATGTTTGCATATTGGGCTATTGAAATGTGTTTAGGTGTAGACCTAGTGTCAGTCGCACTTGCAAGAACCAGTGGATAAGTTGGGCTAATGGATGGGTTCCACATGGTGATATGGGTAGAATGATCTTAGGTTTCACACCCATTAATGATGTCACTAGGCTGATGGACTGTGAACCTAAACCAATAAATGAGTACAACATGTACATGGTGACATCACATTCATAGGTAAACTTTGACTACTATTTACCCATCATCAGAATATCAATCAAAAATGCCTATGCATAACATAATGAATTAAAATATGACACATGACTTTGTTTTGGGAGCTTAGGGAGGCACATAAATATCCCCAGGTGGCGAATGGAACATGAAGTAAACACAAGGGAGCTCGATGTAGTCGATTGATTCAAGTTAGAGTGTGAGTTTGGGGCTTGAGGCACAGGGAAAGATGAACTTGGGAAAGCACCTTGAACTTGGTTAAAAAACACAAAGTTAGGAAATCATGAAAAGGAACCCATAAGATCTTGATGGAGTAAAAATATCAAGAAGCACAAACATAAAAAAAACTAATATGTATTTAGATTTATCATATATTATAGTAATTATTTTTATTATTTTTTATGAAGTTTATATTAGTTTAACCAATATAAATTTCATAAAAAATAATAAAATTAATTAATATAATATATGATAAATCAAAATACAATCTTCAAAATTAATATATCTCAATATTTTTTAAATAATTATATTTACAATTTATATATTAATTATATTTAATATTTATATTAATTACAAATATTATATCCTTGAAGCTAACCTATAATTGTTTAATCTCATAAATGTTAATTAATTCCATCTCTTATTTTTTAAAATAAAAGTATGCTTTAAAATAAATGTTCTTAATATTCAATAATAAAAGTTGAGTAATGATAGAGTTGAATATTATATTTTGGTAAGGAAAGTAAACTTATGCAACGAGAGATTCTCACTTTTTAATCCGTTTTGTTTTTATTTTTTGGTTAGGAAATTTTTATTTTTAATATTTATTTTATATTATAATAAATTATTAATTAAATTATAATAATATAATTGAATGAGATTTTTATAATTATAAAATTAATTTTAAAATAATTAAAAAATAAATAAAAAATAATTAATTAATATAATATACATAATCTAAATAAATAATTTTTTAAATTAATATATTTTAAAAAAAATTAAAGTTATTAATATATATTGATTATTATGGATGTTTGGTGTTGATTACAAATAATATATCCTTCCAGCGAACTTATACCTATTTGGTCTATTTTTTTAAAAAAAATAAAAGTATATTTTATAATAAATTTGTTTTATATTTAAAATTAAAAGTTGAAAAGTAAAAATAAAAGTTGAGTAAATTTATATGCTGGTATGTTCTCATTGGTATTAATTTATCTTTAATATATTATAAAGTAAGTTTATTTTTATATTAAAAATATTAATTAAATTATAATAATGTCAATAAAGCAAAAATATATTAAGAATTAGGTCACAGATTAAGACGTAGTAGTAAGGTCGAGAGCTTACCACCTTACCACCCCAGGTTCGAACCTCTCGTCAAAACTACCTTCCAAATATTAATATGCATTGTATACTTTATTAAAAAAATATATATAAAAGAATTACTTTCCTTCCAGCCACTTTATTGCATATGCAAAGGGTGTGGGCGTCTAGATTGAAAGTGTATTCTCAAAATGCATTATGATGCTGCATTTAATTGTACGTGAACTCCCTTGTTCATCTTTATATATCGCCCGTTTTCGTTAATAAATATTACAAAACATAAAAGCTGTGGAGGCGGAGCTGGTCTTTTTGTTGATCGTATCCATGGCGCACATTGTGAAAACATTAACATTTTTCATACGTCATTAATAATGTATTCATATTTATGGACGGTATTTTTAGTATTCAATACATAATAACAAATAATTATGTTGGTTTACACCAAGGGTATGAAACGCCAACTTCTTAGTCGGATAGTATTTGTTTATGTAAATTTTTGGTTGACAAAACATGTTGATGGATTTTCAGCATTTTAATTTAGAATTTTTAAAAGTAATTGTGTAGTATTAGTTCAAAAAATATAGTTTTATGAATAAGTTGTTTGAACAAATAATTATAGAGTAGAGAAAACGTTTGAGGTTTGAAAAAAAAAATTGTACGAAATTCAATCATTTTCCAAATCACAAATAGAATTTATATGAGATGAATATTAACAATGATGCTATGTTATTTGAAAGAGTTATGATATAAAAAATAAAATAGAAGAAACCAAAAATTTTGATTTTGAAGTAACCAAGAATTTTGATATATCCCACTCCATTCAAACCAATATTTTTTATTTAAGTATTCACATAAAGTGCAACAAACACATTATCAAATTCATCGATCATTCAATATATTCGATTCAGAGAAAATCATCATACAATGATAAGTATGAAGCAAGACATTTATGTTGATGCGGACTTGTGACCCACTCCAACACGTTAATGGGTTTTCACCTTGTCATTTTTCACTATATGTAAGTGATATCCACGTAAATATAGCTAGTGCTTGGATTCATGCAAACTCAAATGAAGAAATAATTGTGATTATTTTATGTAATGTTACTTTGAAGGGTAATTGACTATAATGGATAGATAAAACAACACATCTAATCCACATATCCAATTTTATAGGAAAATTTTCATTAAATAAATAGTTAAACTAATTAATTACTTGATTCAATATTCCAAAAATAGGCAAATGAATTTCATATATTGATCAATTTAATCAAAAAAAATCATACATAAGTCCTTAATTGAGAAAGCCAAAACAACAAAAAAATCGTTGAACATCACCGGTGATTTATGAAATTGTTTAGCCTTGAACAATCTTCCTCTTCTAAAAGAGATGAATACAAAGAGTATAAATAAGAGTGCTTAAGAATCGACTCATCCAAAAAGTAATAGTTTGCATGTAAGAATAAAACTGCGTCTTAATCCTGTGCTAAATCTAGGACATGCCAAAAAATAAAATGTTTTAAAACTAAAAAAAACTAAGAACACTCTTATGATCTACAAGTCAATTGGACTTGGCTACAAATTTTTGGCTCTACATTACTTGTGTGCGTCCCTTATAGTCTCTACCTTTCTGGGAGAGGTTAATAATAGGAGTTATGAATAATGTCTTTGTGCATGCCAATAAGATTGCATATCTAGATAAGGGAATATGAAGAGCATATTGAATTGCACTAGAAAGTTGTATCTTTTATGTGGCATATGTGATCAAGTCAATGACCTCTTTACTTCCACTCCTATGTCCATCTCTAACTTCTCTCTTGAATTTAGTCATAATATAGCCAATAGTGTAGAAAACTCTATAGGAGCAATGAGTTTGTATGAGTTTATTGTTAGTAAGGAACAAGGAACGGATGATGGCTTCTACAAATAAGTCCAAAATCCTAATGGAACAATCATTGATTGGATGCATAATAGCATCCATGTGTTTTGACCATTCTTATAAAAAAAATCATGTGCACGTAAAAAATTTTACACACGCTAACATCGAACGAGTTCATTATTTTAAGGTCTGGGAACATCCCCTTCTTGATTACTTTGGCAGATTGGAAAATTTTGCATCCATCAAATTGATTTTTGCCAAATAGCCTTTAGCTTTATGTTGTAATACATTGATCTTGATGTTAGATTCATTCACCTTTGTTAATAATTCAAGTAAATATTTGAGAGCCTTATCTATATTTTATACAAGATTTTTAGGAATAGAGGCCTTAATTATACTTTGTAATTTTATGGCATTGTACTTCATCTATTGAAATACTTCCTTGTTCATTTGATGAGAAGACCTTATAACTAATTCAAGGTCCTTGACCATCTCATCTTCACTACTTTCATGGCCTTTGCTTCTCCTTCTATTTTTATTTTTCAAAACAAAGAGTTTTAATTTTGTCTCATATATCAAAAAATTTCCCTCTTATCTTATTTTCTTAGTAGTAACTCTTCGAAAAAATTGTAGCATACTCAAATTTTAAATTAAATCTAGGATCATCTTGTATAATCATTCTAGGCCTTTGTGCACATGCCATTTGCATTATTTCAATCTAGTCCTTTTCTACATATGAAAATACAATTATTGAAGTAGTGGGAGGTGTGGATGCAATAGTCACAATGAGTAGTACCACAGTATGAAAGGAAGAGAAAATGGTTAATGTAATGGGAATTGATGAAATGGTAATAGTGAACAGAATGTGTGAAGCAAATGAAGGTGAAGAGGGTTTAGTGACAAAGGTGAGAGGAACAACAATTATGGATGATGCAAAGGATGTGACTGATGTAGAGTATGTCATAGAGATTTTCCAAAGTGTAGATCCAACACATGTTGTGACTTGTGTCACTCTTACCTTCTCATGAACATACACTTGAATCATATTAATATTCCATTTCCATTTAGGCTCTTTTTTCTTTGACATCATTTTAACAATGATGTCTAGCAACCCAGACATGGTAGTCACTCTGGAAGTAGATAAAATGATGAACTATTATACCATTGACGTTTAGGCTCGAAGTGTCTTGGGTTGTGATGAAGATGTTAATGTAGAATAATGAGGTTGAGACTATAATTCAACACTTCTAAGATGGATTTGTTTATGCAATGATATTGGAGTGACCAAAGGAGAAGAAACTATGGAGGACACACTTGTCATTTAATTAGTTCTTTGGCTTGTAGTAGACTCAGTTTGGCTCATAATAGGTGTGATTAAAGCTTGAGTACCCTTGGTCACTATTTTAGAGGCCATATACCTAGTATATACTCAAGTAACCTAGGGAGTTATATTTATAAGAGTTGTAGGAATAACATTCTTTGTTTCCCTATATTCAAAGATGGAAAATATGAGTTGTGCCCTTCATTCCCTATATTCAAAGATATGGGAGTCGTTATTGGTCCTTCAATGACTATGTCCTTAGTGGGATTTATTACGATGTTCACAAAAATAGGAGGGCTATCACATGAACCAATTAGGGATAGAATGTTTATTATGTCATTTGATATCTAATTTTTTTGGGTAGAGGGTTAAATTTCATGTTATAATGCCTTTGCCTCTCTAATTCTCTTTTGGCCTTCTCAAATTCCCTGTCTCTTTCTCTTGCTCTCTCTTTTGATCCTTTTCTTGGCTTTGTTTTATATTATCCTACTCCTTATGCCTTTTTCTTATGGTTTCCTATCATCAACTTCTTGTTTCTTCTTTGCCTTCAATTCTTCATTTTCTCTCTTATGGGTCTCCTATTTATAAGCATTTACCAATATTAGTATGATGTGATAATTTGTGATTGTTAGCTAAGCATGAGTGAAATGCTTCATGATTTATTTTTAATCCTTGCCATTGGTAATTTTAGAAATTTTGACATTGGAGTTTGATAGTCCTTACTTTCTACTTGGATCTATTCATTAATTTTTACAATTTCCTCGTCAGCATCTAGATCAACCATTTTAACTTGTATGTTTGATTGTCCATATGGTGCATAGTAATGAGTTATTTTAGGTGGGAGAGAAGGAAATAGTGATGACATTGACATAAAGACATCATCTTCAATAATTCTATAATTTAGGCCTAGAAATTTTACTCCCTCCCTCAACCAATCTGGTGGGATTACTTGGGTAGACAGACTTAAATCATCTTGGTTGAAACTGAGTGTTAGATCCATTTCATTACAATAGACATATGAATCCTCTTCACCATAAACTTATATAACATTTACTATAATTGCATAGCACCTAGGTGTTTCATGTTCAACACTTATGCATTGGTAGCATTTCTAGCATTTGTTGTTTCAACTTGTTCACCTTAGAAAACATTACTTTCCTCCATTTGGTACATCTTCTCCATTTTAGCTTAAATGCTTTCCTAATTCACGCCTACCAACCTCATTATATTTTTTTTCAATACTTACTTCATCCTCCTTGACATGGAATGCTGCACTAGGATTCATATCATTAGCTAGTACCTTAGGGTTAAGAGGCCATATACCTATCCATAAAAATATAAATACTATATTCTTTAAAGTTAGTCCCATATTCATAGTTATGCTACCTAAAGTGAACAATTTTTATCTCTTTATCACACAACCATGATGTGTATTCATCCATGTCAGCCTCTCATTCCTAAACTAGGTTTTGAATGGACCAAAGACACTTACATCTAATGGATACAATTTATGGCTAGTGTGTGTGGGCAATATAAGCATATGTATTCCAAAAGTTTTAGCCTCTTCAATCATTAAAAGGGTGACATGGATATCATGCCAATAAAAAATGAGAAGATTCATATTACTAGGCAAAAATCCTTCTAGTACAGGTGTCTTGAAATGATGCAACCAATTCATGAACAATTCTTTCATCAATGGTACATGGGCTTGGCTAACCATGCATACACTTGATTCACATCTAGTATTGAAATTCTACAATTGTCTCTTCGATTTGAAGAGTTAGAAGCCTAGCATTCTCTACCCAAATGCATTCACACATGCTAAAATAGTTATCCGTTCTCTACACTTTCATATTGTCTATGGCACACTCCTTTCCCCTTTCTTGGTGATGAATCATACGGTGTAATTCCTTCCAACTTTCACCCCTTTCTCATTGAAATTCCAAATTTTGTATGGCACATAATTGTTGTTAGCAAACAATGTTTTCAATTTCTCATAAAATTTGCACACAATGTATGGCCTTAGCATGACAACCCTATCTCTGTCTAATCCTTTTGATGTTCTCATAAACAAATCAAGGTTCCTATTTTTTAATCCTTACCACCATGACTTATCGGGGACACCATCACTAAAATGGTTGGGCCTACTTTCACATATGTGGGTAATGTGCACATCTAAATTAAATATGTACAACCCATTTACCATGTCAGTTAAGCCCTCGAACCACTACACTATCTCACTTTCTTATGTTGTTGATAAATAAGTGGATTGGCCCTTCTTGTTGGTAGATGTGATTCCTTTCAGCCAATTTGATGAAGTACTAGTTTTGATGCCTCACTTAACCACTACATTATTTATGGAGTAACTATTATCATCCACATATCTCATTGTACATTCCATATTTATCCATTCAAACTACAATGACACATGCACATTGGTGATAACATTTATGTTTTCTTCCTTCTCTACCTGGTTGGCAAGGGGTTAGTTGGTTTATTTTGAAGCAAGTTGTGATACTTTGTTAACATATTTAGGAATTTCAACTCCTCTATTCTTCATAGTTGCACATGGCCATCTTCAAACAGAATGCATTATCTTCTTTACATTCCTCATGCTGAACTACAATAGTCAAGAAATTATATAAGTAATTGACAATACTATAATAATAATAATAATAATAATAATAATAATAATAATAATAATAATAATAATAATAATAATAATAATAATAATAATAATAATAGCTATGGGAAATAATTTTTGTATAGTTTAAACTATGAATGAATAACACAACTACAATAAATCACACGAACATATGACAAGCATAGTAATATGGGTTGAGAGAAATATTTTGTTTTATGCATCTGACTAAACATCTACTGGTATATTAATGGCATTCTTAATTTTGATACAAAGACAAAAATTTATTGTTATGTGAATGATAACATGAGTGGCTTCTATCCACATACCATTAGATGTTAATTATTGTAGACACACTCACCCTCCAACATGGTACTTCATTTCATATTTATGACCCATAATAATTTTGTGTTGTTCCTGAATTCACAAAATTTTAAGTTAGTCTAAAATAATGTGTTTGTTTAAAAATTATAATTGGTCAAAATTTTTAATGTGGTGGTTTAATTTGCATTCTCAAGTGGTTTAGTTTGCATTCTCAAGTGATTGCATTAGATTTGTTGACAGAGGGTCTAAAAAACTAGAGCCTTATAAAATTTGAATTAATATCATAACAACATTAATTAAAAGGAATATATGAACAACACAACATATGGTTATTAACTATTAAGAGCATTGAAATGCACCCTGTAAATAATGATTCTTTAAATATATCCACTATTATAGAGTTGATTTCAATCCTCCATGTAGTGAAGCACCTTTAGGGCTTCTATCAACATTATCATATTTATAGCTTAGAAAACGTGAATTAATAACAACACAACAATAATTGTCAAGAATATGAATAACACAGCAACAAGAATATATAAGATGGTTTCATTTCATACATTTGATTCAACATTTAATGTAATGGGAAAGAAAGTATAATTTTTTATTAAAAAATAATAATAACTCATGCTCCTATATGAATGAAAAGCCTACGAGACTTCCATCCACATTGCTATAAATGTTCAGTAACACATTAAAAATTTATAGGTTGTTCAATGTGGGTAAATGGAAACATTAAATTAGATGTAACGATGATATAGTTTGGTTTGATTTTAAAATAATAACAATCTCTGCTATGTGAATGAAAATCTTAATTTTGATACAAAGACAATAATAGTTACTAGTATGTGCTTGAAAATGTTTAGGGCTTACATGCACACAACAATGAATGTTGTGTCTTCTAACTCATGACATGTAGGGAAATAGAAATGCGACATAGAGATGAAACACACAGTGACATGAATTTATAAAACCTCCAGGGATTGCATTAAAATACCAGCAAATTTA
Organism: Torreya grandis; assembly: GCA_037957365.1. NCBI lineage: Eukaryota > Viridiplantae > Streptophyta > Pinopsida > Cupressales > Taxaceae > Torreya > Torreya grandis. The sequence goes on along the minus strand of JARHVA010005443.1, from coordinate 977,487 downwards.
GAGCCATATGTGAATGAAAACATGAAAATGATGTGGATTCATAAATGGGTAACATTTAATCCCTCCAGGAAGCATCTTCCAACATGGGCATTGAAGGCACAATAAAAATAATAGACACATGAAAAGAAAAAGAACACAGTTTTGGGTTCATTTATAGGTAACACACCTCAGTGTAATGTTCCATCACTCCATTAACATACCAATAAATGTTTAGTTATATGTGAAGCCACACTAAAAAACCATGAACATATAAAGTACAGTCATAATAGTTTGCATCCCTCTATTTTGTTGACTAAAATTTCTCTTTGAAACGTTACATGGTTGAGAAATTTTGAGAAGGTTCCATGGCTATTTGAGGGAAGAAAGTTCATGAAAAATGCAAGGAGATGTTTTTTGGTATAATGTTCCATCATTCCATTAACATACCAATAAATGCTTATTCAAATGTGAAGGCATGCAAGAAATGTGAACACCAAGAAACCTAGGAACGTATAAGGCATGCAAATAAAAAAGGAATATACAAGGCACAATAACTATAGCATTCATGTAAAAATATAAATAACCAAGAATGTTTATTGGTGGCATACAGGTCAGTATTAACTTACAACAGTAATGGAGAAAAGCCCATCAAACCATATGGAAAATGGTGAGGGCTTCCATAGTAATGAGCCACGCCTCTTCCTTCCCCATCTCAACCCCACAAAAATGTGTCGCATATATAAATAACATAATAGAGTGAAGGGAAAAAATGTGAGTTCAATAGCTAGGTTAGTCTATATTTGAAATGTTTATAATTTTGAATGAATAACACATGAACTATAATTCATAAAACATTTTGGTTCTTTTGAAAAATAATTAGCATTTACTGGTGTGTTAGTCTTCCAGCGACACATTTCTAACTTCCAATGTGATTCTATGAATATGTTGGTACGAGAATGTTAAAGTCTGCGTGAAGTTTAATTCAAATCTTACACTCTTTGCAAATCAAACTCTCTCTATAAATCAAACACTCACTGCAAATTTAAAAAAAATAACTTTTCTACAATTTTGTTTGATTTATAGAAAATAATTTAAATTTTGAATTATCTCTAAATGGTGGGGTTTAGATGCTTATTTGCATTCAATTTTGTAGGTGATGTCAAGGAAAGAAGGTTGGTGATGGTGGGGTTTAGATGCTTTGTGAAAAAAATATTTATTTTTTTAAATATGATATTTATTTTATGTAATATGATGTATATTTTATTTTTAATTGTAGTGTACATCTATTTTAGAAGGTCTATTGAATTTTTAATAATAATAATAATAATAATAATAATAATAATAATAATAATAATAATAATAATAATAATAATAATAATAATAATAATCATCATCATCATCATCATCATCATCATTTAAAAAATGATAATCTATCAGTAAAATATTCAGATAATTTTTATAAAAATCATACAACTAATAACACATAATCAAATAAATTTTAATAACTCTTAACTAAAAAAAATTACCACCATTGAACCTCCAATAACTTCTTCCCTGAACCTACCACAAGGATTAGAACCTCAAGTTGCAAGTTGCACTCTTGGATAAATATTCATAGTACTTACCCACCTACCATATGGATAGGATTTTCTAACAAGTGAACAGCTCATCCCTTCATCTACAGTTACGTGTCCGAAATCAATCCCCTACAGCCACCCCCATTGTCAGAACAAAACGTGAACCCTTTACCTACCTTATATAAATCAAGACTACCCTACGAATGTACCTAAAATGTTAACTATACAGAGAGAGAAAGAGCTACGTATGGTAGAATTTCATTTAACAGCCATACAAATTTTGGGGAAGGCCACCTAAATCTCTCAGCTACCTGTCCAATTGATGCCACGCTTAACCCCAAGCAAGAATTAAAATTCAGAAAGTATTTTTCATGTTCAACAAATATAAATGTAGTATATTGACGGAAGGAGATTAATCTTTAGGACTCTTAATTTGAAAGGTCTTACATATTATTTATTTCATGTTTTAAAAGTTTGGGTTTAAATAATTTAATGTTTTTTCAGTTTGTAAAAGTTGTTTAGAAGAAAAATTGATATTCGAGAAAGTCTATGAGGATGTTTGATAATATATCATTTTTTTATATATATTTAATGTGACCAAAGTTTAGGATCGAAAGAATTAATAGATATTAAGAATTTGATTAATAATAATTTTTAAATTAGTACATTATTTTTGCGTTGAGATTTATTATTTTTAAATAAATTTTGAAAATATGAATTCAAAGAATATAATATAAAACCTATGTATCATTAATACCAAATAACATTTTATTAATACCAAATAATGTTTCATTAATACCAAATAAAATATCATTAATACTAAATAAAAGCTCCATTTTAGGAAAGTATGGGACCATTAGTTGACCGAACAGAGAAATAATAAAAATAAAAGTGAACATTAAAAAACACTAAAAGGGCATAATAGAAAACAAATGTGACCGTTAATAAACATTGAATGGACCATTACAAAATTAAATTCAGCAATCAAGCAATAATACTAAATTAAGAATGGATTGAAGTAACAAAGTTGGAGTGGTAACATGATCCTACTACTCAACAGATCATTTAGTACGATATGAGGATGGAAATGGTGTTAGGTGGTTGCATACCCAACAAAGATTGGAAATATTATATTCACATAATAATTGATTAAGTTCATTACTTCATAAGTCTAATCCTTTGGGCATATCTTCAGCATTCAAAACTTGTGAAGAACATGTCTTACAACAATGAGAAGACCTTACCATTCATTGGTGCAAAAAAAAGAATTTGATCTAACTCATCTCTTCCAAAACACATTACAGCCATAATACAAAGAATGTTTCAACATACCAGCCAAACCTTCTCAACAATACTTAATTATGTTACAAAATAGTGCATTTTATTGAATTATCTAAGAGGGAAAAAACTATGATCTATCAATTATCAGACTTGAGGAGGTGAGGATATGACAAATGAATATGGAAGCATTTCTTTGTCATGAATTCATAAATATTCCAATATTATTCACAAAAAGCCTAGACCATGATGATTGATTATGCCAACCTCCTATTTGCATGGAAGGCATACGAATTGGCTAAATATGTAGTTTTTTGTCACAAGACAACAATTTTTGGAATTATGTTCCTAAAAACAAAAGAGTTAGGGAATAAATTACAATGATTTTTTAATTTGTTTATGAGGATAATTCCAATCTTCAAAATGATGTAATAAAGGATAAATCATGTGAAGTTCTGACATACTCTGATGCTAAAAATGAAAGAGCTATACTAGAAAATATAATTGAAGTCCAACCTTTTGAGGTAGGGTGTGAAGCTAAGTATGTGAAAGAAGATGATATAAATTCAATGTAAAACATAAATATAGCCAAGGATGGTGGGAATGCAAGTCTTTCTCACCCCTAACAATAGATGTGTGTTTGCCTTCATTAAGTATAACATTAGGAAAGATTTACAAACTACCTAATATTAACACTTCCCTTACAATGTGACAAATAACCCACTTCAAAAATATCAAGCCCTGCCATAAGTATCCCCACAATCTTGACCTATTCAGTATACCTAACCATTAAACACAAAAGCCCTTCCACCATTCCTTCCACTTGAACTTTTATTAGAGTTATTCACTAAATTTCCTTTATGTTGTTTTCGTGTACCTTACAAGCAATCAGAATACCATATTTGAAGTTCTTCATTCTTTTTTTCACCAAAGCAACTAAAATTTGACCCACAAAGCCAAAAATGTTCATTATGGTGTATCAAAAAAGCATCTACAAGAATATTTTTTAGAAGGACCTTTTCCAACCTCTATTGCAAAGTAAAATCCAATGCACATCAAAGCCAAAAGTCCCCTTTCTCACTACCCTCAAGTGTCATGTATATCTACATATCAAAAGACTATGTAAGAAGACATGAAATATAATATGAACAAAAAAAAAGACACAATATGTTTCAAGATCAACATTAGTGAAAAAGAGGAGGATCAACTAAATTCCTCGACATCGTAATAATTGTCTAACTTAGAGTATAGGGAACCAGACACCTTCATATTTCCATGAAACCAAGTATGTGATTATCCTATCTTACCTAAACTAATTTATTTTCTGGTTATGACATTTCCCATAATGGGATGAGTACATCCAATAAAATCTTTCCCTTCAAAATTAACTAGTTTCCATGTTTTGGTTGCACATACTCATTCAGACTCTTTAAGTGAAAATGTGATATAATAAAGGTCATTGATGTATTGAAACTGAAATCGATATAAATGTCAACTAAAAAAAATTCTAAAACAAATTAAACTAATTTCTTTGAGATCTCTTCATATTTTTATCTGAAATAAATGTGCCTATTTCTCAACTTTGTAGAAAATTATTGCTTAAAATATCTTTCTTTGTTACCATAAATACGTGACTATCTCATGAAATTTTTCTTACACTAGAAAATTTTGATGTTTTATGACCCACTCGAGTAAAACCCTATGGGTATGGAATCAACGGTCTATTATCCCTATTGTAAAATCCCCCCTCCCACAACTGAGCTCGACCTTATCACATTACTTCTTCTTTTTCCAAGTAATAAATTGAAAATAATTCTCTATTACTAGATACATGTATGGTGACCAACGATTCTATTATGTTTGTAACTATTCTATTATGTATGCAATGGATTTAGTATTGTAGGTGGGTTTAATTAATGTAATCATTGTAATGGATTTATTCTATATAAATAATAGTTTAATAAATAATTTCTATGGAATTGTTATGAATATGATAACAAAGGCATCAATACCAGGACATAAATAATAATTTTATTTTGATCCTTTAAAAGGTAATTAAATGCATATTAATTTGCATAGTAGTGGATATAACACTAGGATATGAACTTTATAGCAGCGATTCATGAACTACATAGGACAAAGCCTTTGTAAATTTAACACACGGTGTTGTTAATGAATCATTGAGTTATTATACATACGTTGGGTTTATGTATATATACAAGAGAGTGTGAATCATATAATTATAATTTCAGAATTTAGACACCTTCCTTTTCCTTGGAGAATATTATTCTTATGTGTCATTGGAATGTATGAATAGATTAAAAAAATAATAATAAAGAAAATGTATAGATTAAGATAAATGGGTTTAAGTTATATTTTACTAGTAAAATAAGATACTAGTATAAATTCATTGTAAATTAAATGGCACACTTTATATATAGATTACTTTAGGGATTATCAGTAATTATCCTTGAATACCTCTATATCAATCGAATAGGTGGGGCTATGATAGATTAAGTATGGTCAGAGGGAAAAAAGAGTTATTTATGATAGCATATATCTATAATGAGACCAATTAAACCATAACATAATATATTAATTATTTAAATTACAGGTCTTATGTGGGGTACTTTTCTAAACATTAATGTGGAGGATCTTTCTCTTATGATTTGACATGGATTATTGATAAGATTAATTTATTCAACATATATGAATTGATCACAAAAACCTATAGTTGAGAAAGTGAGTCGATGAAATTTTAGGCTCCTAACCTAGAATATTCATAGCCTAGCATAGGTCTTCATTATCTTGGGATAAGCTATGTGAATCAAGATCCTTCGTTACAGTTATAAATGATTGTTGTAGTTTTTATGCAGAGATTTATTAACATATAAACACATGCATAGTCCCTGTTGTGGGGAGACTAACTTATACAGATGTAAATGTGCATATAGTATGTATTGGCATATATTGATTTAGTTATCATAACTAAATCATGGAATCCAGAAGATTAGGCATCGACTATATGTTTACCCAACTTCCTTAAACCTAAAGGAGAATTACAATTTAGAATCCCTTCTCTTTTAGAGATCATCAATATTTTATGTGAGTAGGAAAGCTCTTAAGGATTTATAAAGCCAAAGGAAGTTCTTGTTTAAAGACATATAAATGAACCTTGTTATTATATTTATATGTCATTTAAGTACTTACATATGGTGCATGGGATGTTGTACAAGTACTCATATAAATGGATAATACTTACAATTAGTATATGGTTATAAAGTGTTCGAGGGACCAAAATTTTAACCAAGTGAGAACAATTACCTAGATATAGAAGGAAGAGTTTAATGTAAAGATTATAATAGGTTTATAAGTTATGTATTCTCTATAAGTATTATGACTTACTAGCTAGGAGTAAATAGTGTGTACATAAGATAGTATAATATATTAGTACTAGTTGTGATTTATACTTGGATCTACTCACGAAGATTAGATTAAGTAGTTAATTATGGGGTATAACCAAGTACTATAAACCTACACTTGCTTGATTGTTATTATGTATGTGGGTCATTTAATTCTTGAAATCGTAAGTTTTGTTATGTATTTTTATGTAATTGCAAACTATGATAGTATGAGATATCATAGAGTACTACAATATAAATGTATATTGTACTTGGATGGTACATACTATAATTATTATGTCTTGATTCACATCTAAGTTGACTAACTAAAAGTATGTGTGTTAATACTATGAATATTATATTAGTAGGAGTTTAGGCATGTGTACATACAATCTTTGAGAGTTTAGCAAATGATATGATAGTATATTATTGTGTTCTATGAGAACTGTAACATGCTTCATTATATCTAGTTAATTGAATATAAGTTGATGTCTCCATGTATTTAAGACTACTTTATATCACTATTTCTCAAAAAAACTAGTAGTTATGTCTTAGAATACTAGATTATGATAATATAGATTATCATAGTGTGTAGTATGTTTGAAAACTAGTTGTAATAGTTAAAATTTACATTTAAATATGTATTTACTAGGGTGGTATAAATTGTAGTCATTATTTATAGTATGGAATATAAAATAATATAAGATTCATTCATATGTTTGATGGAATAAATGTATGCTTTGGTTACTCCTATGATTAGCGTATTATATGATGTGTTTGCTAGTAGGATGTAAATTAGATGGATCTTATGGTTGAATTGCATTTGACCAATCTGTATTGTTGATTCATAGTAAGGAGTGAGATGGACTTCATTGGCTTACTAGTATCACAATGATAAATGAAGGTAGTCCGACCAAAAGGTGTGTATGAATTTGATTGATCTAGATCATTATTATTTATTATTCATAAAGCTTTAGCCAAATTATGTTTAGTAATAAATTATCATTTCATGATTGTGATTTACATGTTTTGTGTGATATCTTGCAATAAAATAGATTTCTCTGATATACTGCATGTTTAGTTTAGAAATCATACAACACACGGGTATTTGCTTGTCTCTCTATATTCCTGCACCATCACTATCTACTCATATATGAAGAGAGAGTCATTTATTTATGGTTTAAGTGTGGTGGATAGTTGGTATGTGGTTGGTGTGAAAAAGTGCTCAGATGATGCTCTCCCTCCTCATAATAATATTACTTATAAAGAGACACTTGAGATTGCCATAGATACTTGAGTTTGGGAACTATGCTCTAGGGGAGCCATGTATCTTATATGTACATTGTATTATTTTTTACTTATTATTAAATATTTTCATGAAGATTTTTAATTACTTATTATTATATATTGATAGTAGTGGTTGTAGAATTATTCAATTGTAGTTGAGTTAATGTAATTACTTTGTATATTCACATTATGATGTGTACTCTCATGATATTAGATATCAATAATATGTGATGTATTATACTTGTTTCTATTATAACATCTTAAGTCTTCTTATGGTCTCTGTAGATTTTCATGGTGTAATCTATATTTGGTATTTATGTTTAATTGAAAAAAAACATGTAATTCTATTTGGATCTCAATGGGGTTGTTACAACACTATCAATATTTTCACACCATGATCAATGTTGTTGATGTGTAGAAAAGGAATTGAGGTTTCAAAGTCTATATTTCAACTTATGTTCATCTACGATGTGAACATATTGATGCCATACAAAGCTCGTAGGTGGTATAAGATTTCAATGTGACTCAAATGGTGATGATGAGGGGGGTGACAATGAGGGGCAATGAAAATCTATTTCATGTGATATCATACACTATAGGACCCATGTCATAAAAATGCAATAACTTTAGGGAAGTTGTTGTATTTACATAATCTACATGATTATAAAGGGGTTTATAGCTTGTAAGGTGGTGGGATCTGTTCTTGACCATTTTCTATTTCATTACTTAAGGACTTCATGTCCAATGTGTGAATTGAATCAATAATGAAATTCTACCAATGTGGGGGAAATAAATTGAGTTTTGAAGTCTCTCATATTGATTTTTTATTTTTAAGTCAATATGAAAGCTTTTACGAGGTGCATTCCACATGGGTGCATAAGGGGACATTGCTTGTATTTCAATGTGAATGCTATGATAGAAGAATCACTAGTTGAGAGAAAATGTGGTCAATTTTTTATTGTAACAGGTTCCAGAGAGAGTTGGTAGATTGTCCACATCATACACTTAAAACACTTACCAAAAATTAGAAAGTGATTGAGTTAGTCATTGGCACTACCAATGCAAGAATTGATCACTACCAAATATAAATTTATTTCAGCATTCCTTGGACCCTCAAGACAACTATTAGTGTATATTTTTTATGTTAATCCAAATATAAAAACATTATATGGTTTCAAACTGTGCATAATTATATACACATTGATTAAAAAAAACTAATTTTTATTTTTTTAGGTAGTTGGTGGGGAGGGGAGTGGGCATGCGATCGTCTATCTAGTTTTATTAGTTTTTAGAGTATATTTACTTGTATGATTACAATATATAAAAAGAATTATTAAATTTTTTGAAAGAATATATAGGTTACAAACTATATGATCTTATCTAAATTTCCACCAAAGGGTTTCAAATAATAATAAACAATGCTAAAAAAGTTAGGGGACATACGATTGGCTATCTACTCTATTTTTCTAAAAAAATAAGAGTTCCACTTTAAATTTCAGATGTTTGACCTATTTATACTTGACCATAAAAAAATATAAAATGCACTCTAAATGCTACGATTCATTTTCTTATATCATCTTCAAATTTTGAAGGTAGACATCTCAAATAATCTTTAGAAGTTGAAATTTTTCATATTTAAGGGGGAAAAAATCCATGGGTAACCCCTTTTTGGCCCATCAGTTCTCTATACTTACCCCATTGGAAGTGTCTACTTTTCTATCTTTTATTTCACTTTCATTTTACACCTTTTTCAATGGATTATAATTTTTTTAATCTAAATATATATCTAAAAAAGAGAAAAAAAAACTAATCATGTACCTGATAGATGTAGACAAGTATAGAACATGTAAAAGAACAGACCAAAGCATTAATAGGTTTCTACTCCAACATTATGCAAATGAAACTGGATTTTTGGGGTGATAATTTTTGCATACAATGCCTATCAAAGTGGTTGAACACACCAATATGGCTAAGGCTCATGACAAACATGAGTAACTATCTTCAATTTAACATTGAATTTGATACATTTACATACTATATGAATGAAGCAGGTTTGTGAGGTGACAATTTTTGCATACAATAGTTATTAAAGTGGTTGAGCATACCAATATGGATTTGGTTCATGACAACGGAAAGTAATTATATTTAATTTAACACTAAATCTAATATACTTTCATAATGTATCTTTTTCATGATACAAATCCTCTTTGTAGTCATTATGAGCCATTGTATTTGAAAAATAATGGTGTCTACAATAGTGTGATCAAATATGTTCATCTATCAAACAATTACATGGCACTTGAATCCCAAATGGGCATTAGTTTACATGAGCTAAGAAGAGAAATAATGTGGAGAGTTGCAAGTATCAATATATATTTTGGTGAAAACTTATTCAATTGTATTTTCCAAAAATGTAATGAAGAATATGATGTCTAATGTCTTAAGCACTATGCAACACAGTCTTTATAGAATGCACTTTTTTCTAAAAATAACAAATCATTTTATTTTTTATAAAAGTGGCTTAACATCAATGTCATAAGAAACATGACAAATTAGAAATGATATATTATTAACATGGCTATGTTATACCAAATAGGTTCAATTCAAGGTGATTATTTATACCTGCAATGGTTTTCCATTCTGTTTAATGTTAAAATTTAACTATGGCAATCACGACCACTATGTATTATTGTAATATGATATAGACAACAAGAAATCCAAACTACATTTAATCTTATATGAGCTTAATATTAGACATAAGATATATTAATTATGAAGCACTGGCACAACAAAAATTATTGAAAGTTCTTGTTGGCAATTTGGGCGAATAAGAGAAAATTTCAATAATATTAATTTTCAAATCCCTATGCCATTTAAATATTAAATGTGTGACAAAAAACCTTCTGAATCCAATTTGATTCACTCTATAGAAAATTGAACATCAAATGGAGGACATGTCAATGCATTATTTATATTGGCACATTAGTATCCTTTTACCAAAACAAAAAGTGACCTTAGGAAAAACTGTCACCGATTCCCTTCTTTGTTTGAAAAATTAATTTTAATCTAATTAAGAGATCAGATCAAAGTATGAACATTGCATCTAAATTTTCATAAAAAAATACAAGATGTACCAATACATACTTTCTGGATTTTTAGGTAGATACATTTGATGTTCAATATGACAAATTGTAAAGTGAAAGATAAGGAAACATACTCAGCATTTGATTATGAGTGATATAGTAATAAATTAAAATAAATATGGGTTAAAACACATAAGTGAGTCCCACTTGGTGGTCAAGTCCATCTAAATCTGAAAATTAAAAATGGGGTTTGTTTTAACACCCTTCTTTCAAACCCCCACATGTATTTTTTTCATGGGCTTAGAAAAAGGGGGTTCAAACAAAAAGGGTTCAAACGAAGGGTTTCAAATGTTTATTCTATGCATGTAATTAATTTCAATAAAGTAGCTAATTAAATGATGTATTTTTAGAGGGTTAGAACAAAATGGGTTCATTTGAACCCCCTTTCATTCGAACCCCGTTCATTCTAACCTTCTTTGTTCTATCTCCATGTGGCATCAAATCCTTACCTATTCAACTAAAAGGCTACTATTGGCCTCAAATTACCACTTCGAATGCCACGTATTGGGGTGAAAAAATAAAATAAAAACATGTGGCTCTACATATAAATAGGTCCTTTTATGAGCTTGCTAATAATATGATTTATTTTTAAATTTCAACAGTATTTATTTTGATTTATTTAGTAAAATATACTTGTTAATAAAATGAAGTACCATATGTTTGAGGCACTAGGAAAAATATGAGACTATGGATTAAAAAATTGAAAAATATCACGACACTCGAATTTAATGTCCTTGTTACAATGGTGAAAAAATCAATCTATTTTGACACACACACACACATTATATGGATAAATCATAAGTATCGATATTACGCACCCTGATCATTAAAAAATTAATTAAAAATTATTTTTAATCAAAAAACTATAAGAAACTGATCTCATACTACATCCATGTTTCTATGAGTTCTTTCCAAGAAATCTTGAGAAAATTATGAGGAGAAATCAAGTATTCAATTAAACTTTTTGTACGTGAAAATACACACTGTGTATTTAGGTATTCAAAAATCTATTTTTTGTTTTATTTTTTTAAATAACAAATATAATCTACACTTAAAATGTAACATTTCATCAATTTACATATTTGCACATTTTATACATTTAGGTCAAATTGATAAATGTTCACTCTTTCATTTTTTTGTTGTCTTTTTTGTACCAAAAAATAGGACACACTATTTTGTACATTTTTTATAAATGAAATGTGTAATTTTTTGCATCTCTGAAGCATATTGATTCGAAGCATTTGTTTTCTAGTTGCACTAAGACTAACACTCGCATAAATTAGACCATTCAAATAACAAACCACAATTTATATTGAAAAGAACAATAATTAATGTCCCAACAAACATTGATACCATACAAAAAGCATTGCCAAAGTTCATAGAAGACAAACTTCAAGGCAAAATAAGTTTTTTTTGCCATACCATATGCTTGTTATATTTATTTGCTTTTTAACATTTTAACATTGCATACATTTAGTATTATGTAAACATTATAATGCATAAGTTCTTTAGCATGTACACATTATAGTACCAAGCCTAATTGAAACAAGACATACACATTATTTTAGAACCATGTACGTATTTTGGGGCCAATTTTTTAAAATGTCTACCAACTAGCCCATCAACTTTGTACACTTACCCAATGCACAATGATTTGATTATATATATATAATTTATGACACAAATAAAGAGAAAAAATCAATACCTATGTTAAAAAAAACCAACAATCAAATTAGTTATGGCTATTGCCCATTGATTGTTGAAGACAATTCAAGAACAAAATAGGGAGCCCATGGATCCATAATCCCACAGCCTCATGATTATTGCATTGTTTTTTCATGTGATATTATACAGGATTTCAACACTTGGCCATGATATATCAAAACATAAAAATATATATGGGTCTAAACAGAGATAAATCCATGTTTTTTGCAACGTTGCGGCCTCTATGACATCAAAATTAGTAATTTATGACACGTGTTGCCAAAATTCTCAATACATTTACATAGTTTACTGAAGACAACCAAATAACAAAACAACGACCTCATGGCTCTGCCACCTTCATGGCCCCACAATTATTGTCATATGTTTTCTTATAATATTACATAAGATCTTGTTATTACCGAATAATCATAATATAAAAAGAATAAAGATATTCTAATGTGAAAAAAGATAAAACATCAATTTTGTGACTTCGTAGCCTCTGCAACATCAAGGCTACTACATTGTAACAACTATTTTATCAAATTTCTTAAACATATCAATAGTGACAAAGTGACTCAGTCATCACGAGTGCAAATTGAGGGCCTATCATCATCATAATGTGTGCCAGCTATCCTTCCATTCTTCAAGACTAACATAAGAGCCCAGCGTGCCTCTTTTATATTTTCTAATATTTATTGAAGATAACATATAGTACTAATTGTAACCATATGGATTTAGAACCCAGGTGGAGAAGTGGAAACTAATTGTAATGAGTTGTTTATGGAGCACATTGGGCGATCCCACGAATTATTTTTAATGGTTTATTTCTAAATAGCTGTCAGCTTCACCATCTTACGATTTGCCCATAAACATTAACATAAAATAAACAACTCTCACGTGAATTCTACATTTTAATTGATTTCCAAACTTGGTGGTACGACATTGGACGTTTTTAAATGCGTAATGCATAATGATAGTCTCCACACATATGCTCTTTCATTGATTGCACTTGGATATGTTCCAATTCCTATTTTGGACCATCCAGTGTAAACCGCCAACCATCTCTCGCCATGCCATTATTTTGCCACTACTTTCCAATTATAGATGATGCGGGCGATGGTCCCACAAAAATGGTCAAACAGTGGCAAATATGTCACTTAGCACTTCGAAACCATCACAGTCAAAATCTTTTTTCATAGAAACCATTGGAGTCACATTCACTCTAATTGCAAGTTACTGAGTTAGATGTCCTCGTGAGTATTATAGCTTTCACTTTGTTTCTATTTAATTAATAAATATGTTTAAAACATATTTTATATTAATAATTATAAATTTTATAGAATATATATATATATATATATATATATATTAAATTGTATGAAAATAATTATCTTTTTTATTTTTATTCAATGATTAAATAATTATATAAAAATCTTTAAATAAAATTCAATTTGAAATTAGAGTTGATATATTTAATTAAATATTTTAAATAAATAAAAAACTAGTTAAACCTAATTAACTAATACTGTTTTTAATATTTTTGGGTGTTAGTCATAGTTTTTATCAACTTTTATATTTCTTAACATTAAATGGTAGTTTAAAGGCTAATCTAGGCTTAAGACATGTCATTAAAGAACAACATTATATCTTGTGGTTAGTAAAAGCATGCATTGGTAAAATAGATATAAACGAATTTATGAGAAAAATGGTGAGAACCCATTTGAATATAAAGTAATTTTTTAGAATATTTTTTAATGTCCACCAACACTAACTTATTTGTGGGGTTAAGTAGGAAGGAATTTATTAGGATAATAAAAAATTAAAGGGCCTAAGGGTTTGACTATCTTGTGTAAAAATGGTTATAGTGAGATTGGTAAGTGGGGTAACTCAACAAACATGGATCTTGAGAGAGGTTTAGTTAGAGGCTGTAAAATTGTGGGTCCAATGCAAGAGAATCATTGAGGTGTTTCTCATGAACCACTAAAATGATCTATTTAAAAATATTTGCGCTAAAAAGTCTTTAGTAATATTAAGAACTTCTGGGTGTTTGATGTCGTACAACTTCCAAGTACACTTGACCCATGAGATAAGGGATTTCTCAAAGAGGATATAACAAATATAATAAGGAATAATACTATTATTTTTATACTATTTGTATATAGAATCAATAACTAAAAGTACATCTATAAACAGAGAAGAACTATCAATGTTATTACCTTGTTTTATACTTTTGTACATTCACACTTACTTTGGTGTCATACTTTAATGGAATAAAAGTTGCATATTAATGGTTTAAAGCCATATAAATAGGCACAACTACGCTATACATTTATAGGTAAGAAATAAATGCTGAAATTAATAGTATATCAAGCCTAAATGATATTATAGAGATGATATGTTGACTTGGACATCATGGAGGAAAACCTATAACCATATGTATACACGATACCCTAGCCAAGCCAAAACTTCAATCCTCTTCTAACACTTTTTTATTTAATTAATTTATGTTAAGATATATTTATTGAAATATTAAAAATTATAATTAAAAACTTTTATAAAATTAATAGAATATTTATAATTTAAGATTATAATCTCAATAATTAATTTAGAGAGTTATTAATTTGGTTTTTTGATATGGGTAAATATTTTTATAGAATTAGGTGCTATAAATTGAAGTTGGACACACAAACAAGAACCAACATTAAGAGTTATTACTTTATTACCAAAATAAAATATGAGTAATAAAAGAATGGAAAAAAATTATAAAATTAATCACTTTGATATATAATTTTTAAAATAGATTGACCAATGAAATCATAAAAAAAATTTAAGGTGTAAAACTTGTTAAGAGTTTAGAATGAATAAACATTGATTGTGTGCCACTTTATTTTTAATATTAAATTTTAATTAAATTAATATAATATAATTAATTATGTAATATTTTTTTAATTATTATTAGTACCACTTAAAACATAATTATTATTGTTTGTGCATCCTAATTTTATAAATGTGTAGAATTATAAGACCTTACTAATACATACAACCTATTTAATTATGTAATATATGACTGTTATTTTATCATTTTCATTTGATGTATTTAACTGGAAATAAATTTTAGTTATTGAATTGATTTATTAAAAAAAAAATATACATTAAATAATTAATTATTTAATAATTTATATAACACATTATAATTAAAATTACAAATTATTATTAAATATAAATTATATTATATTACTATACTTTTACAATAATTATTAATTTATTTTTATTTTTAAAATTGAAAATTTTACAGACATCCTATCCCATCAGTTAGACCAATATCCAATAATTTATCCCTCCAAAATTAAAAATTAGAAAATAGAAAATCCTATCCATATATGAGAAAATCCTATCCATATATTAGAAAATCCTATCCATATATAGTAGGTGAGTAAAGTTATGCCAAAATGGTAGTGTGAATATTTATGAAGTGCGCAACTTGCAACTTGAAGCGCACTCGGGGCCCACCAAATGTTTCTGGAGACAGCTGTGTTCTTTTGTCCCATGCCAATTTCGATAGATAAAAAGCTCAGCATATATTTTATATTAATCAGCCAATAAATTAGTACAGGGACTGCTTCAGTCCACCATGGACCCAGCCTCATCCGCTCTTCGGGTTTTTGACCGTAATGAATTCGGATCAGCCGCTCTTCATTGACCGCAATGCGATATGCCTTGAATCCCTGTTTTGGAGCGTATAACCATCAGTTATTTCACCATTTTGGCTCGTTATAAATAGCGATCGATATTTTATTCGCAATATCCATAGTTTGCAGCGATGGATTGCAAGTGTAAGCCGGTATTGCCTTTTTTCATGCTGCTGGTATGTTTAGTAAAAGCACAGGCCTCGGGGCCCTTCTCTTATGTGAACGATGGCGAATTGGCGTGGTACCTGACTGAGTACGGCGCTACTTACCGAGTCACGCCGGTGAGCACTTACGGTTTCTACTTGATCTTCTTCAACACCACGCCCAATGCCTACACGCTCGGCATCCGCATGGGCAAACGCGGTACCGTCAAGCGAATCGTGTGGACCGCCAACAGAAACCGTCCCGTCTCTGACAACGCCACACTCACCTTCACAACCAGCGGAGATCTGGTGCTCTCCGACGCAGACGGCACCCTCGTTTGGTCTACCAATACTTCCAACAAAGGCGCTGTCGATGTCGATCTCCTTAGCAACGGAAATACGGTGCTGTATGACAAGAACAACAGAACCGTGTGGCAGAGCTTCGATTATCCTACGGACACTCTTATGGTAGGGCAGTCGTTAAACATAGGCGGAGTGAAGAAGCTGGTCAGCGCCGTCTCAGAGAAGGACGGGGCGGAGGGGCCTTACAGTTTGGTAATGGAACCGGGCGGCCTTGCACTCTACGCCAAATTCCCAACGCCTATGCCCTATTGGGTTCTGAGCTTCTCTGGCAGCGTGGATGTCAATGGAAGACATGACTTGTTCAGCGCCACGCATGTCTGCAAGCGGCCCCTGGCGAGCATTACCTTCGACACCGACCGTGAAATAACCGACCTCGGATTCGACTAGAGGCTAGAACTGCGCCTCGCCAATTTCACTGCTCCGCGGCAGTTGAGGGCACCACAGCTCTGCAAACACATTTCCGACGAAACCTCCACCGGTTTCCACACCTTCATCAGTCCCAAATTTAATACGACGTTATCGTTCATCAGGCTGGAGTGGGACGAAAGCTGAGGATACATACTTGCTCTCCAGAAATGGATACTAATTTATGGGACATCACATTTGATCAGTTTAATTGCGATGAGTTCGGAGAATACGGGGAGGAGTTGGAGTACAGTTGTGGCCCGCCAAGGAAGTGCGGTTCCTTTGGGCTCTGCCAAAACAGCAGTTGCGTAGCGTGCCCTCAGCCCGACGGATTGAAGGGGTGGAGCGACAAATGCTTTCCTCCTCAGCTGCCCACCTGCAGTGGCAGTGCTTCTTCTGTTGATTTTTATAAACTAGTGGGAGCGGAGCATTTTTCCAACAGATATGTGGCAGGAGTCGGTAAAGTGAAAGTGGAAGAATGCAAGAAGAGGTGTCTGGTTGACTGTAAATGCGCAGCCGCCTTCTATTGGGAGGAGTCGTCCAAATGTTTTCTCACACATACCCTCGATACTCTGGAGAACCGTGGTAACACCACACATCTCGCCTTTATTAAGTACGTGAAGAAGGTTTAGTTTATTTCTCGTCACTTCTGAATGTAAAATTGACAGTGTGCTGTGTTTCAGGTTATGTACCTCTGCCTTTTTAATAAATAAAGATGCTTGTTTCTACCACTATGGTAGGGTAGGGTCAGGGAATCAGTTATTGGAGGTTTTAATGGTTGTAATTCTAGTTTTGATTTTTTTTTAATTATAAATTATTAAGATTTATTTGGTTATATATTATTGATTATATAGTTTGTATTAAAAGTTATTTGAATGTTTTATTATTAGATTATTTATTTATTTAAATAATTAATATTAAAGATAGGAACTTTTTTATAAAATCAATGGTCCCCTTTCAAAATAGATACACATTATAATTAAAAATAAAATGTACATCATATTACACAAAATGAATATTATATTTAAAAAATGAATATCTTTTCACTAAAATAAATATTATATTCACAAAAATGAATGTACTTTTCATTAATGTAAATATCATTTTGGTTAATATAAATATCATTTTTGAAATAGAGTACACTTCAAAAATATTTATATCTTTTATAAATATCTTTTTTAAAATAGAGTACGTCTTAAAAAAAATTGTATCTTTTTTAGCTCACTAGTTCCCTTTACTTACTCTACTAAAAGTGTTAATTTTCCATCTTTTCTTTCATTTTCATTTTAAACCTTCTTCGTTAGATATAAAAAATGTTATCTAAACATATATATAGAAAGAGAAAAAATAGTCATACACTCAATAGATGTAGATAAGTATATACCATGTAAAAGAACACACCAAAGCATTGATAGGTTTCTGCTCCAATATTATATTTTCGGAGAGCCTATGTTCAAGTACATTATTAGTAATTATTTGATTGATACTTTGTTGTTTTGTTGTATTTTTGATAAACTTCTATTGAAATATGAAATGACATAATTGACTCTTTTCTAAATTGATTACATAGAGGAAATATTTGATGCATCAAATTATTTTAAATTAGACTAGATTGTGACATGATCTACATTTTATGTAAGATTCATGACACTTAAACATGTTTATGGGAAATGAGACTTTTTACAGTTTTTGGGTTAAACGAAAATGAAACTAGTTTTTGGGGACATATTTTTTGCATGCAATGCCTATCAAAATGGTTGAACATACCAATATGGCTAAGGTTCATGACAAGCATGAGTAACTATCTTCAATTTAACATTGAATCTGATACATTTCTATACTATATAAATGAAGTAGGTTTGTGAGGTGATGATTTTTGTATATAATGGTTATTAAAGTAGTTGAACATACCAATATGGATTTGGTTCATGACAAGAGAAATTAACTATATTCTAGAATTTAATACTGGATTTGATATACTTTCATACTACATTTTTTTCATGATATAAATCCTCTTTGCAGTTATTATGAACCATTGTATTTGAAATCTAATGGTGTTTACAATACTATGATTAGACAGTTCATCTATCACATCATTGCATGACACTAGAATCTCAAATGCACCTGACTGGGCCTCATTTTACATGAGCTAAGAAGAGAAACAATGTCGAGAGTTGTAAATATCAATACGGATTTTGGTGAAAACTTATTCAATTATATTTGCCAATTATGCAATGAAGAATTTGTTGTCAAATGTCTTAGGCACTATGCAAGATAGTCTTTCTATAATGTATATTTTTTTTTAAAAAAAATCATTTGTTTTTACAAAAGTGGCTTAACATCAATGTCATAAGAAACATGACAAATTAGAAATGCTATATTATTAACATGGCCATGTTATACCAAATATGTTCAATTCAAAGTGATTAATTTTTCTTGCAATGGTTTTCCATTTTGTTTAATGTTAAAATTTAATTATGGTAATCATAACCACTACGTATTGTTACAATATGTTATAGACAACAAGAAATCCAATCTACATTTAATCTTGTATGCTTAATATCAGACATAAGACATATTAATTATGAAGCATTAAAATTAAAAAATCACTAAAAGTTCTTATTGACAGTTTGGATGAACAAGAGAAAATTTCAACAATGTTATTTTTCAAACCCCTATGACATTTAAAAATTAGATGTATGATAAACAACCACATAAATCTAATTTGATTCACTCTATAAAAAAAAATTAACATCGAATGGAGGACATGTCAATGCATCTTTCAGATTGGTATATTAGTATCTTTTCACCAAAACAAAAAGGGGCCTTAGGAAAAATTGTCACTAATTCCCTTTGGTGTTTGAAAAAATAAATTTGATCTAATCAAAAGATCAGATCAAAGTCTGAACATTGTATCTAAAATTCTATAAAAAAATACAAGACACACCAATGTATACTTGCCCAATTTTTAGGTAGATACATTTCAAGTTCAATATGACAAATACTAAAGTGAAAGAGACATCTCAACATTTGACTATGAAGGATATAGTAATAAATTAAAATATGTGTTTTTTTTTTTTTTTTTTGGTGAGAGTGTGTGTGTGTGAGTGAGAGAGAGAGAGAGAGTTATTATAGGTTTTAAATAAATGAAATGTGAATTTTTTTGGGCATCTCCTAAGCATATTGAATCAAATAATTTGTTTCCATCTGTGGTTATTTTAATTGATATTGGAGAGAGGCTAGTTACACTAATGTTGACACTTGCACAAATTGAACCATTCAAATAATAAACCACAATATATATTGAAAGGAGTAACTAATAATGTCCCAACAAACATTGATACCATATAAAGAACATTGTCATGGTTCATAGAAGAAAAAAAAATTATTTATGTTGAGTTGAAATAATAATTGCAATATAAGTATTCTTTCCAATCATGGAATGTACATGCAAATTTTATTATGAAAGTTTCAAAAAAAATTGTGCAAATGAAAATTGTATCACATGGAAAATGTGTAACTAATTCTTTCGTTTTGTATATGATAAGACTTAGGGTGTTGAAACTCCACATAATAATAGTCCTGTAGAATAATATAATAATCACAAGGATATCAATGCCACTTTAATACATGGGTTCATAGACCCAATATGCATTCATTAACTTTAAAACAAATTAATAAAAATTATTGTTACTCACTTGGAATTTTCCAAGACATATTCTTAGAGGAATTGAAATTCCCCACCTTGTTATTTGGTGAACTCTATGAAAACAATTTCATAACAAAACAATTTAAGAAAGTGAGTAATTAAAATGTGATTGTAGGTTTGTTTATCACATTACCTATATTTTTTTTAAATCAATTAATATCCTTATCAATCAAGTTTCTAGATGTATATATGCTTGAATAAAAAATTGATAGTTAAATGGATGAAAACTATTGGTAAATGATGTGAAATATAAACCTAAGTTAAAATAACTATTAACATTTACTACTAGATCATTGATCTCAAAAAAATATGTATCTTGTCTGACTACTTGCAATAAATTAAGAAAAAGTCTTTACTATGAAATGTCAACTTGTTCCTCCAACCTTTTCAACTATTTTTTCTACGACCTCAAAAAAATATGTATCTTGTCTAACTACTTGCAACAAATTAAGAAAAATGTCTTTACTATGAAATGCCAACTTGTTCCTCCAACCTTTTCAACTATTTTTTCAAGTGAAAAGCATTGTTGGTAGCCTCTTGCATCTTCCTTGACATAACTATATGAACAATTTAAGAAATCACGAGGAGTGGAAAAGCCACAACCAAATAATATCGAATATGAAATTTTTCTTTAAAAAAATGAGCCTATCATTTACATGCATTACTATAAACATAGATTGAATACGTTAGAACTTCTTATTTGTCAAGATAAGTATTTTTTTGAAGATAATACTTAATTTTTTTGGGTTATTGAGTTTCAACTATTTGTTCAAGTGAAAAGCATTGTTGGTAGCCTCTTGCATCTTCCTTGACATAACTATATGAACAACTTAAGAAATCATGAGGAGTGGAAAAGCCACAACCAAATAATATCGAATATGAAATTTTTATTACAAAAAATGAGCCTATCATTTACATGCATTATTATAAACATAGATTGAATACGTTATAACTTCTTATTTGTCAAGATAAATATTTTTTTGAAGATAATATTTAATTTTTTTGGGTTATTGAGTTTCAAAATATAGGCAATACCCACATTCATTGGTTGATATAGATGAAGAATGCACTAGTCTATGTAGACAATGAAAACTCATTCATGGAATTCTTTGTCTATATATACATAACTTATGATGTCAAACCATTCACTTGAAACATTGACAAATTGTATGAAAATTACCACATAAAGCTGAAAAATACCAAATATAGAAAATGTAGATACAATCTTCCTCTCCCACTAATGAAACATACAAAAATACTTGAACCAATATACATATACCAATGCATTTTTTTTATTGAAAATGCAAAGCAATTTTTTTTATGCTTGAAATAAAAATAATATAAAAGTTATATTTATTTTGACATATTTCTTAGTGAATTAAACAAAGATGAAACCAAATAATATGTGAAATCCAAACAATGCTTAAACAACAACAAAAAAATTTGGATAAGAAATGATCATAACTATAGAATAATAGTTTTGTAAAACAAAATCTACCACTATGGCAAATAAATATAAATGTCCAATTTGTTCTCAATGCTATGCAACAAGATAAATTTTAATTCATACATTAATAAATTTTGATAGATCAATAAAATATAATTTAAAAAAAAACACATAAACCACCAAAACTTACATCTTAATGTTATTGAAAGATATACAAATTAAAGAATAATATGAAAAATTCTCAAAAAAATATCTATATAAAATAATGCACAAAGAATACTTTTAAAATTAGACCCTTTAAATTTTTTATAAAATCATGATAAATTCTAGATAAAGGACATTATTCCATTAACCAATCTTTAAAAAAATCATCAATCTTTGAAAAAATCATCAAGTAGGTTCTTTCAGAAAAAAATATAAATAACTAGACAATTCTCACACAAAAAGAACGTATTGACAGGTTGGAAGTCTCTCTCGTCAATTTTAGATCTTTCATTATATAATTATTTAGACAGGTTGTATATGATATGGGATACAATATTCATCTTAGACTTATTGTAACCCTAATGTTCATTTAAACTCAAAAACAAATGCAGCTGAATACTGCAAACATTTTATGTCCCACCATCCATCGCAAAACAAAGGATGCCAACTTCAATATCCAAGATTATATTTATTTAATGTCCTGAAAACTTTCAACGACCAGGATTCCCAGATAATTAACACTTTGACTGTCGTTTTTTCTTTTTATAATCTAATCTTGAATTACTTTTGGCATCGTAGCTGTTGGTTGAGGAAGCCAACAACAAGATTACTCACTTCCTCTGGGAATTGCTCTTGAACAAAATGGCTTCCTTCTGGGATGAACATGACCTCCACATTGGACATATCAGATTTCATATCGCTGTTGATATGATTCTCCATTCCTGGAATTTTTAGAACATAATCTTTGGTACCCATAATTAGAAGGGCTGGAGCTTTAACAGTATGATCTGTGATCTCCCCTAATTTTCCGCTGTTGCTGTGAATCAACAGCCAAAATGCAGACCATTTAACTTGTACAATATAATATTTTATAGGATTTTCCATAGAGATAAAAAAAAGACAGTTTCTAACTTTACCTTGCCATAGCAATGTAGGGAACTTGCAAAGGGAAAGCAAATCCTGATTTCTCATACAGGCTTGAGTACTTTTTGGGATCATCCTCACTAAACCATGCTGGCAACGGAGTTTCAGGATCATACAGATCCATGATCTCTTTGCCCTCTTTGGCCACCGGCAGTTCACTTCCTGAGAAAAGTGTATAGATATTCCTTACCACTGCTTCTATATCAAAACGTTGAAAGTCTGCTAAACCTCTTCCAGGCTCCTGCATATATAAACGCAAAAAAAAAAAAAAAAAGGAAAGATTGGCCTATTAGGGTACAAGTTCATATAAGGGTTGATATCCTGTGAAAGTAAATAATGGTGCATTCATGTTAAATGGCTTTGAACACACTGTATAACACTTCAACAAGATGAAAAAGTGTTAAGTAGGTCGTTAACATGAACGCACGGCTGTTTAAGCTTAACTCTGATACAAGTTTACAAAAGAGGAAAGAGACAGAGACCTGCCAGTGTGTCACATAAAGGCCTCGAGGATACAATTTCAACTGAACAATTTTTCGGCCAGGTCTCATGTAAGGTATACCCAATGTTACAATGCCTCTCACTCGATCAGGGTACATGAACTCCAGAAAATATGCAATCCATGCTCCAAAATCCTTACCCACAACAAATACCTGCAAAATGCATCCAATAGACATTTGGGATATAAATTTGGGAATCTGGATTATGAAGGGCCAGTAAATTTATTGAAGAGAGTTTTGGGTACTCACTTTCTGAATGCCAAAGGCATTGAGAAGGCCTGCCATGTCTTCCACAAGATCCGCAAGGTTGCCTTTCTCTATTTGGGCTGGCTGGTCAGAGAGTCCATAGCCTCTAAAGTCAGGAGCAATTGCATGAAATCCTGCATCTGCCAGTGCAATCATCTGATGACGCTACGAATACCAGATTTCAGGAAACCCATGCAACAACAGCACATCTGGACCTGTACTGGCCAAAATCATCAATACCATTACCCTTCAAGAACCCTAAGTCCATACAACACTAAAAGAACAAGTAAAATCCCATTGTGGAAGGAAGAAAGCATAATTAATGGATACTGAAAAATACCTGATCCAAGCTGTGCAACATGTAATTTGAGTCCGCCAACATCGACATGCTGGTGTTGTATTTTGTCCATGGAATTGAAGGGAAGAAAATTCTAACAGCCTCACTCAAAACCTGTAGTGAGCAGACTGTTTATAAGGGTTTTGTAGTCATTCAACGGCAAAGGGAAATAGATAAATAAATAAATAAATAAACTAATGTGCGAGGCAAAGGCATCTTTTCCGTCTTTAAAGATACATGGTATGTAATGCACGTCACGTCTGAAAGCTATTTACCCAAAAATATTCATAAATAAAACAAAGATTTTTTCACGCGGTGCATCGTGGAAATTCTTTATGATAGAGATCAAACGGATTTTTTTATATAGTAGGTATTATAGTAAATTAAAAAAATATACACTAAATGTTGAGTCACGTTTTTTGTTTTAGTTAGGGTTTTCTCCATGCGCGTTATAGATTAAGCGCTTTATTTTTTGTTATTTCAGTTTGTTTAGTTTATCTACATATCACAGCTTTTGTCATATTGCCTGTGATACTAGCATTTATTGTCTTTTAGGTTTTTTTGCTTTCGAGTGAGGCCAACCTATTTAATGACTTTTCATTCTCTCTTAGTTATTTCAGTTGCGGAGAAGAACGATGGAGCATCGAGCAATGACCCTCTGCAAGCGCCCGAGAAATTTTGTCTCGAAGGTCTACCACGAGGTAACTCTTTGTACCCTGATGTTATTTTACCCATTCTAGAATTTAACTCTCCTTGTCAATGGCTAGAACAATTATGTTTGATAGGATATTTTGTGGGTTGAATTCCCTTTGGAAGTATGCTTAGGTCTTGAGTTCAGGCCCATTGCACTGCTCATGGCATAAAGGTTGAGAGCATATAGAATATGACCAAGAGATTTTTTTTGTTCCACTTTGTCGACCCCTCCCATATAGGAGGTATCCTCCATAAGTCAACGACCTAGTATGTTAGGAACTCGCTCATGGTTCTCTCCCTTAGACATGAGACTTTGTTGTCTCCAAGCACACTGCTCTCAAGGTCCCATTTTGGATAGAATTTTCGATATCTCCCACTCCTTTATTGGCATTTTATTCACTAGATAGCTTCCTCAATAGGTCAGGTTGTTTGCCATGAGCAAAATAGGTTCTACTTTGCTAAACCATAGAAGCGGGTATGTGTAGAAGTAGACCTCTCCCGGGACCTCAATCAGTTTGTGGAGATTCAAATTAGGGATGTGAGACACTCCCAATGAGCCCTGTATATCAACTTGACCAACACTTGTTTTCAATGCCAAGCTATCGACCATAAATTTTGGGACTGCCCCCTTCAATTAGCCCACAACAATGTGTCCAACTACTCATCCTCTCCTCCTAAGCCCTCTCTGGAAGCTGAAAAAGAGTTAGCTAAGGACGATTGGACTACGGTAGGGAAGAAGAATAACCACACTAAATTGTGAGCTCGAGCATAGGAAATCCTAAAGGAGGTAAGCCATCATCAAATAATGGCATGCAAGACTAGATTTCTACTAAGAAAGATCCTTCTCAGGCTAAAGCCCCAAAACTAATAGAAAAACCTAGGGTCTTCAACACCCCTCTTGCGGCTAATGTTTTGTTTCAGGGTCTCGAGGCTTCTCTGCCTAGTTCTTCTAGTTTTTCAAACTCACAACAAACCTCTCTACCACTTCCTGCTTGGCAGGATGCACCCAAATGCTCTCGTAACCCCCCAAACGCTCTCGTAACCCTCCTAGAAGGTGCGAAGAGTTGGAGGAAGGAGAGCATCAAGTTGATCATGCTATGAGGAAACAATTTGATGATTTTTTAAATGCCAATAGTGGGCATTTTTTATAAAATCATTATGATGACTTAAAAGGCCTAGACTCTGAGGATATGTCTCTTGACACCTGTCCTCTGTGAATTGATTTTCATGAAATGTTCAAAGTCTTACATACCCAAAATGCAAGTTGTTGTGCATGATTTTAGAAAGAAGTTTCTCAAGATGGACATTCTTTGTCTACAAGAAGTGAATGTGGCATATTTTTTATTGATGGAAGTTAGTAACTCTATCTGACACAATAGTATTATTTTGCATAGTAATCATGAGATAGGACGTGGAGGTGTGATCACATTTATTTCTCCAAGGTGGCAGCTATACTTAGTGTAGTCTATCGTAGACTCCACCAATCGGTTAATTTGGACCCTTTTCAGTATTGAAAGTTATTCTTTTGGTTTTATTAATATTTATAACTCAAATGATGCCACTGAGTGTACACATTTATGACGATGGATTATGGATGATCCCCCCGATGCTCATTGGGTCATATGTGGTGACTTTAATATGGTGATGTCTCTTGAAGATAAAGTGGGCCACCTACCAATGCATTAGGCAATTGACAAAAGGGAGGTGTGGTAATATATATGCACTAAATGGGGAATTTATGACCCCAATTTAATGTGTTAGCTTGCAGACAGAGTATGGTACACTTGGAGCGATCTTAGAGATGGTCTCATTAGGATTTTGAAGTGCCTAGATAGAGAAATGATGTCCACTCAACTATATTTTTATTTTGATAATGGTTTTTCTCCTTCAGTGCAAACATTGTCAGATTTTGGGCTTTCCAATCACTCCCCCATTAGGTTTTAAGTGGCATGGAAATTCATGAAACCCAAGGTCCATAAAACACAATTCTTTCTTAATACATCCCTACTCAAACATGGGCCCACTGTGGCACACATTCGTAGAGTTTAGAATCTGGATCCCCATTCATCCCAAGAATTTGGTTGGATTCTTTTGTGAGATAACACCATCAGAAGGACTTCTCACTTTTTGAGAATCTATGGCCACCAACTTGCTAAAATTTGATGACACTCTTACTCTGTTACTTCCTTAGAGCTTAGCTATGTGGCTTTAGCATTGTAAAAAGATCCCTTCAATGAGATCTTGTAGGTTAGAGTCTCTTCTTTATGAAATTATATCCAAATTACAGATAATTACAATCCCTGAGGAGCTTAAATCAAAGCCAAACTCCATTGGCTCAAGATAGGGGACAAAGCCTCCAAAGACTTCTTTCAAATGCTTCAAGCTAAAAACTCAAAGCAACAAATCCAGGTTATCTATGATGCTAGAAAGAGACTACCAAAGACATTGCAGATTGTTAAAACCTTTGTCCTCCATTATCAATAGGTTTTCAAAGCTCAAGCATCCTTTGCAAAGTGTGTCATAGCCCTTCAACAATGTCTCACAGTGGTACCTTGAAAAATCACTCTCGCTCAATGGGTGGCTTGAGATAGGCTCCTCACTGTGGATGATATGCATGAGGCAGTGGATCATATGGAAAATGATAAAGCTCTAGGGATTGATGGTTTCCCCTAGGAATTCTATAAAACCCTTTGAGATCTTATGGGTGTTGCTTATACCATGTTTATCAAGAGGCCTTTCTCACACATTCTCTAGTGAGGAATATAAATAAAGGAAACATTAAATTCATACCTAAACAAGGGGATTATGAATTGATCTATAATTGGTGATTGATACCCTCCTGAATGTTTCTTACAAAATCATTACTAAAGATTTGGTTCTCTAGTTGCATAATCTTCTACCACACATCACTCACGCTAAGCAAATATGATTCATTAGAAGTAGATATATATTAGACAATGTCATTGTAGTTTGGAAAGGAATAAACCAGGCTAAAAGATCTAAGAAACAAGCTATGTTCATAAAAATTGATTTTGAAGAAGCTTATGACTGTATTGAGTGGATTTTCATCCTCACTATGCTTAAAGGCTTGGGCCTTGGGCCCAATTTCATTCAAACTATCTAGATGCATTATTTAGATGCCTCGACTATCCTCTCTATTAATGGAGTCACTTATGAATAATTTGGTTTGTTTCAGTCTATTTGCCAAGGATGCCCCTTGGCACCTACCTTGTGTGTGCTTGTAGGTGAGGGTTTTGGATATCTTCTTAGCAATGCCTAAGCTAGGGGCCTTGTTAAAATAATCTATTTCCCTCCAGATAAAGAAAACCCTCAAGAAGATATGCAATTTATGAATGATTACTTTGTTGATGATTCTTTCCTTACTATTATTGAGGAAGAGGAGAATGTGGATAATGACTTGTAGTGTCTCAACACCTTCTACCTTGCCTCTGGCTCAAACATCCAATGGCAAAAAACTCATTGCTACAGGCAATCATACCTCCCTCTATCGGTGTGGGATACCAAGTATGGGTGGGCCTAGATCCAACATGATGAAATATTTAAGTTTTTTGGCATCCCTTTTGCATTTGATGCCTCTTCACCTATGTTGTGGCAATATGTTGTTGATAGAGTAGAAAATAAGTTAGATTATTAGGTGACTAAGCCCTTATCATTAGCAAGTAAATTATAAATCTACTCAAAAGTTCTTGTAACCACCCATGTATACTACTCTTTATGTTGGGTGCTTTCCAAAAATTCTTATCAAAAATTGGAAAAACTTCTCACATATTTTCTTTGGGCTAATTCTTCACATGGCCATGGATTCCACAAGGTTACTTGAAAATATGGTTGACTCTCATAGGATGTCAGTGGTATGGGGCTCATTGACATGGCTCATTAAGGAATTGCCTTATGTGCTAAATGGATTATGCAGGCTATTGAAGATAAGTAAGATTGGAAGGTGTTGTTTTGACACTGCATCTCTTTGGGCCTGCCTAAAGGTAAAAAATCTTGGAAATGGCTTGAATTTGCCAATCTGATCATCATCAAAACTCCCATCCAAATTACAGGGTCTTTTGTGGAAAAAAGTATCTAGAAATCATGGGAAAGGATCAAACCATGGCTTCTTTGTAATTTCTCATGGTTCTAAGATGGGTTGTCTATTAACTCACACTCGCTATGGTGGTTACATGTTATCAATTTCAATGAAGTCCCTCTGGTCGAGGTTCCTTGGATCAATACTCTCAAATTGTTTCGTAAAGGCATTCATACTATCCAAGATATCTTTTGTAAGCAGTCTCACTCTTAGCTATTCTAGGAAAAGGTGAAAACCAAATTCTAGTTAGTTAATGCTGATAGAGAATCTTACCAATAAATCCTTAACATTTTTTCACCTTCAATGATTCAAAAAAATTTAGTTCATTCCACTTGTTCTTGGTGGAAGGATAGGAAGTGGTATTTTGAAACTCCATTTCATACTTACAACCCTAACTTATCTATAGGTGGCTTGCTCCCCACATGCCTGTGGTGGACAAGCTCAACTCTCACTAGGGTCTGCATTCTTCTATTCACACCTGGTGCTTCCATTTTCATAATATTTGGGAGGCTTGCATAGAAACTAAAATATTGTATTTCCCTTGTTGTGTTCTGTATCACGGCCTACCTATAGGAAGAAGGCTTGTATATTTAGGAATTCCCCTTCCTAAATGCCCTTTTTGTGGCCATTTAGGAATGCTCCCTCATCTTTCTTGGCACTACTCCAAATATCAAAGGATCTGGATATGGATTCATGACCTTTTCAAGCCTTTCCAGCCTGAGTTTTTTCAATGTTGGCATATCCATCTTGGAGATAAACGTTCCTTACCTTTAAAATATACCCAATTCTAGAATACTTTCATAGTGGATATACTATTTTGATTATGAAAAGAAAGAAATAATGTTGTGTTTAATAATGTTCCTTCAGATTGTAATTTTTTTGCTCTCAGTGAATCCTCTACTATTTCCAATGTTTTTTTATAGATGCAAGTGCAAGAAAATAAATTTGCCATTGAGCTTGGCCATCTCTAGGACCTTATTACCCATTGGGGAGATGCTCCTTGTGCTATGGTGTGCATTCCTCCTTCTTTGATCAGGAATAACATACTTGATGAAATAATTTTCCATCTACCTCAAGGTGGGCATAGATGTAACTAGTCTTAGTGTCACTCTCATAATGGCACTCCATATCAATGCATGTCCCCTCTCAGGTTGCAGCAAAGGTGGAAAGCCCCACCTCTTTTCCCTACTAGGCAGGATGGCTAGGATGTTCCTCCTCCCTACATCTAAATTCTTGGGGGGTGCCACTTGGAGGTTGGACAAACATGATGGAAAAGTTTCCTAGACTCTCTATGGCCATTTTTCCTACTCAAACACAAGAAGATGACAAGGACACTGCTTAGGCTTTTGGTTGGGAACCAATTCCAAATGGCAATGACTTTTGAAGCTCAAGCTAGGGTCTAGATGATATGGATACTCTACCTTTCGCCTTGCTCTGGTAGCATAATGTTCTCTTTTATGATATTTTTATGACTCGTTCCTAAAAGGGGCCTAGTATTGTTTTTGCATCTATTATTTCATATTCCTAGGCTTGGCCTAGTCTAATGTTGAGGCATGCTTCTATACATCTAGGTTTTTTTGTGAATTCCCAAACAAAAACGTATAGTAGACAGTTGGATCATTACCAAATTGCCTCCCATTTAAAGTATGGCAATCGAATTGTACATAAAAGTGTCCTAACTATCAACCAAACTAAATAAATTAGAATATTATTGTGATATATTCCATACAAACACTCATAATTACTCTTCTAATGTAGTATCTTTGCCTTCAAAGTGACTATTTAACTCCCTTTCACATGAATTTTATAAAAAATTAGTATATATTCAAGTGTAAGAGATATCTAAAAATTTTGAATTTAAAAATAAAATAAATAATAGTATCATCAATTATCCATTTTATCATTACTAAAATACGCATTTTTAACGTTCCAAAGCAACTATGTATGTCACTTTTTCTTTACAAATGTTAAAATATTTAAAATTTGTATTGCATTTGTCGAAGATTATTGGATTTGACAAGGTCCCAACCTCACAAACTTACTCTTGAACAACTAACCTATCAAATTAGTCTATTCACAATTTCCTAGGCAAAATATCATTCAATTTAAGATATTTTTTTTGCATAAACGCTACCTTTCTCACATAAATACATAACTTGTAATATAAACATTTTTTAATAGTGTTTCATCATAAATTATAAAACATGTGTATTGGAAGATATTATAATGCATATGAGTTACTTGATATTATGGGGATTTTATTATCATTTGATTAGTGTTTATTTTCTTAATAATATTTATAAACTTTTTGTATTGTTAAATTATTTGAGAAATTTATTCTACATATTTTATTCACCCTCGGTTACATGTACCATTTGTGAAAAGTCATACTATTAACTAACCATAAAAATTTGATCTAATGTTTTTTAGAACAAGGATTTTACATTTTTACCTTAGCATTTATTATGTCACCTTAACCTAAAGAATCACACCATTATTGGGATGTAAAAATTAGTTGTAAACATGAAAACCATGGTCTATAAATAAAATGCCACCAAACATTGAGATGTCAATTCCAAAGGAGTATAATGGGTCACTAAGCTAATAACCTTAATTTTTGAATCAAAATAACTATAATGATTGTATAATCCATTATTAACATATTATGTTAGGGAGAAGCTATGAAACGAATTAATCAAACATTCTAAAAATAAATATAAACATGTACATAACATGGGACACCATATTCAATGTAGTTCACTCAAGATGGGCTACATCCACTAAACTTATCTAGTATATTATTTTTAGCAATACAAGGGAGAAACAAAATCCTACAACAAACTCTATTACACCTCTCTACCTTTTTTGCCTCCTCTCTCTATACAATATTTCATTATTTTTTTTCACATTTATACATCTCAGCGATATATCAATACATTTTAGAGTGAAAATGCCTAAACATAACCTCTATCCTCAGATCTGGAAACCTTTAATTAACAACCCAAATTGACTATGAAATTAAAATTTAACAAGTTAATTTTAATAAAAAAAATCTCCGAGGGATGTAGCCTATAGACCCCATAAGGGGGGTTCCCCCCTTGCAACCCCCCGCACCATCAGGGATTCAAAGAATGAAATCCAAACCTGGTTAAAATAACATCAAAATTTTAACCTTTGATCCTAGAAAACAATCAGGCTCCACACCTAACATATTACATCAATGAACAATATATTCCATATTTGTAAAACCATCATTTAACATATACTATATGAAAAACATCACAATGTATGATAACACATCACACCAAGAATAATGAAAAACACTCTAATGGAGCTCCTCATTCCAAATAACATACAAATACATCAAGGCCTCCATTTCCCATAGTGGCAAAGGAGGTAGTTAAATCCATTAGTGCTACTTCTTGCCTATAACTTTTGTAAAAAACCTTTGTATAAGATTAGAAAGGAAACTTTTTCCTTCTCTCATATGTGTAGGGATAATGTTTATATAGATACACATGACTCGGTTAATTTTAAAGAATGCTCTCAGGTAAATCATCTACCCATGTTACAATCATTATTTTCATAACATACTCCCAAAATAAAAGTGCATGTATGTGTACATAATATGTGAACCCACCTTACATTCCATACTATTTTACATTCTTTTTTTCTTATCTCTAATTCAAAACCCTAGGTTGCACTCTTGAGATCAATGTGACCTAAAAAAAAAAATTAGTTGTGTTGGTTTTTACTAACATTGTCCATCCCCATTGAATCATTGAGTTTTTCATACATTTTCAATAGTTTGAAGAGGGCTCAAACTACATAGAGTTCTCCTATTATCTTATGTGTATGCCAAAACATGTGAATACAAGTCCAAGTATAATTTCTCTTAGGTCCTCCTTTGGTACAAACTTAAATTAGATATTTCCTTTAAAAACTTTTAAGTTTGAATAATAGTAATCTAGATGTCTATGTGTTCTTGGTGTGCCTTTATTAATAAGTGAGTGTATGTCCATAAAATGATCCTAAGGGATTTTTATTGTAAGGTTCTTAACTTAGGATTTTAGAATTATCAACATGCATAAGCTAACCAAATAAGGCCTAAAAACTTAAAATAAATCACCGTAAAGGGTGGTGTGTTGCAAACATAGTTGAAAGATATGCTAATAAATTTTTGATAAATATGGATATTGTCAATAATTAGGCCTTTCTAATATTATTAGAACTACCCTAAAGCCACATAAAAGGTAGAGCTAAGATAACAAGACCATGGATCCCTATGACATTCTCAATAAATATCATAAGAGCTCAACATAAGATTCCACATTCAAATAAATTAGATAATAAGACACAATACCAAGATAGATGCACCAAATAGTTCTATATTCTCTATTAATAGTGTATATATATGTACATTCACATGAAAATTAATGTACAAATAAAAATTATACCAATTTAGGTGTCTACACTTACCCACATATACATATCATCAATAGACAACACAAAAAAACCTTGAATACTGAGTTCACCATATCATCAAGGATATAATATTTGATATAGTACATGAATATTCTAATGGATATAATATGGCACCAAAATCCTCCCACCTCAATATTTTGTTTTATCCTCAACACTTGGATCTCTTTATCACTAGTCCCTGGTAGATTGAGGTCACCATATCATTAATAGACAACACATATCACATCACTAAATCAATCTATCTCACCTCACAACCTTTGAATATCATCATGGGCTCACCTAGTCTTATCCTCAACTCTCAACATTGCACACTAAAACCTAAATATTCATGTTTTTGAAACATCTCAAAATCACTACACTATGCAATCAGGTGTCTCCCATGTGTAAAACATTTGATATGTTTATTCCATCACCTCACTTACCATATATATATTTATTTACACATTCACATATTTATCATTTCCCACTTTAGCTAGTCGAGTCACCTATTTTTCACTCCTTTCAGTGAATACATCATTTATGTTATTCAAGCTACCTTTATTTATTTCAAGTCATCACACTTCATGATTTAAGGAAATTGTAATATCATTGCTAAATATCAAGGTGAGTATGTTGAACGCCAACTAATCTCAAACAAATCTATGCCATACTCAATACATGTCATAAATTATCAATCTATACAAAAAATGAACATGTCAACTAACCATCATCTCTAAAAATGAAAATAAGCTCAATAAAATTCCATCTAACATGTGAGTGCTTATATGAGACCTGCTTTATTTCATCAAAATTGGTTGGTATCGAGCCACTATACCCACTAAGTGTATAATTGTTAGTGTAGGATATTTATTATTCCATTTATTTATAAAATAGATTATCCCTACACATTTAGCTTCAAATTATTTAGGTGTAATAAAGAGGAATATATAGAAAGAATAGGGGGAGTGAAATCACAAGAAAAGTCACTATGGGATTTATTTTAATTAACTGTGAAACTTATAGAAGAACTCACAATGGCACTCAGTTAAACTCTAGTTGGAACTCTAGGTGGAACTCATCCTTTCATCCACTTAACCTCTTTATTACACCTAAGTAAGCTAAAGCTAAATGTGCAGGGATAATCCATTTAATAAATAAATTAAATAATATCTTACACCAACACCCCCCTTAAGCATAGCTTAGGTGGGAAAAAAATAAAAAATGGGTCCTAGCAAGAAGGCCCGATAAGGTAACCACATACAATTCAACTCTCTAAAAGTGGAGTAAAAGGAGAAAACCTAGTGGGAAAAAACTCCCCTACCCCCTACCCCCTGCCCCCGTCACGCCCCTCCCCCCCCCCGCTCCCCGTCCCCTGCCCCAAAATTAAAAGAGTGATAAAGAAGAAAAAACTCCCCTCCCCCTGCCCCTTACCCCCACCGCACCCCTCCCCGCCGCCCCCCTGCCCCAAAATTAAAAGAGTGATAAAGAAGAAAAAACTCCCCTCCCCCCTGCCCCCTGTCCCCGCCGTGCCCCTCCCCGCTCCCCCGCCCCTTGCCCCAAAATTAAAAGAGTGGTAAAGAAGAGAAGGCAGGACTAGAAATCCCCATTCCAACACCCCCTCTTAAGCATAGTTTAGGTGGGATAGAGAATTGGGTCCCAACAAAGAGGCTTGATGAGGTACCCAAGTACATAGTGATGATTTTAGTACCCTACAAAATATGAATGATGTATGCTTCCAAAAATAAGAGAGAGAACGTAATCATAAAATGTCTCATGGTGAATGTTGTAATAGGTCCCTCTATACTAAATGGTGTCTCTTCCTTTCAAAACAAATAAATCTTGAGCTATCAAACTACTAAATTTCCACTCAAGTGGAATACAAGTAGGAATCATGATGTAGATCTCTAAAAAATGCTCAAAAGTCTCTGCACAAATGTTCAAATGTGCCAAAATTTTGATCAAGAATCACATGCCTAACTATAGAAGATGGTGATAAGGAACCATATAATGAATTGGACAAAATAAGAGGGTTTATAAGTACCCTAATTACATCCAGAGAAGAAGAGTGATGTAGAACATTCACTAAAGGAATGGCACAGGAAGAGGAGAGCAAAGATCAACAACCATTAAAAATGAAGACTGGTCTGTAAATGAATCACTCAGATCTAGAAGATGAATATCCACACGAACATAGGAGTTTTCAATACTATCAATGTGTATACTCTCACTAGAATCAACAAAGCTCTCTAAAATATAAGTCTGTGAAGGCCCTAGAATAACAATAATCCATATAGGAATGAATGTAGAATCTTCAATGAGACAACTAAGGTTTGGAAAATCTCATCCTTTAGTAGGGGCTTGATAGAAGGAAGAACACTATCTACCATAGATGTGTCATCACAAGAAATAGAACTAGGAGGAAAAAGTACAACAGTCTCAAAAGAGACAATAGAAAGAGGAGAAGGTGTGATGTAGGTCACAATAGGATCCCTAAAAATACTCTTAAAAGTGCTCTAAACAATGGAGGGAAACTCTATGTGATCCACATGGTGGTGTAGGTGCCATGAAATGTGACACAATAAGTGACCATAGGCCATGTCACAATTGTTGGTTTAGTCATTGTAGTGACCTAGGATAATAAGAGCAGGAATCTATCCATATAAGAATGGAATAAGTTCCTAATCTATAAGTGAACTTTCCAAATACACACACCATGAAACATAATTGGTATTCCTAATAAGGACCACTAGTGTAGACTCAACCTTCCTCCTCTAGAGTCTCTCAAATGGAGTCATCATGACTAAAAGAAGACACCAAGAAAGTGCAATACTATACAAGATACTCTATAATGATGATAGAATAACACACACTCATGAATGGTATGTTAGACATAATTCAAAATACATCCAAGTGAGCAACTTATGAAAGAATAAATATAAATAATACATGCTCAAAATAGGGATGTAGGACATAGCCAAAAATGCATCCACATGTGAACAATTATTACACGAGATACAATGTATAAATCAATAGGGCCCATAGCATAGGTAATCCCCAAAATATGGCACTTTATAACTTTAATCCATTTTATATTAAAAATATAACTAGTGGGTGGGATATTAAAAACATGAACTTTTGCAAATGACAATGCTTAATTCTGAGTAACCAATAAAAATTTATAGAAAATTATATTTCCCATCATTAATGGCTTATTTAATGAATTTTTCACTAAAATTTTAAATGTTCTAAGGGTTTAAACACAAAATATGCCTTATAACCACTTGTTGGAATTGAAATTAAATACCACACCTCCTTAAGCAAGCAAAAGTCATAAATAACCCTCAACTAAAGTCAAAACCAATCTACCCATACAACCCTACATGCATTTTTAATGGAAAAACTTATAGAAGGTGTTTTAAGTTTAAAACTATAAAGCTATTTTAATTAAAATTAAAACATGATTTAATTTTTAATATTTTCAAAAATGAAAAAATAGCTATTTAAAAAAGAATAAAAATAACATGTTTTCCTAAAAACTTTTAGGGAAAATTTTTAGGGTTTTATACTTCAAGGGAGATCATGGAGAATCACTACCATTATGCATGCATACGTTTGGAAAGACCATAGTGGTTGATCTTGAGCACCATTGTAAGAAGATAGGATGCCATAAAGGAAGGTGGAGGGTTACAATAGCTCATTTTCTGCATAAAGAACTTTAGATTTGAGTTTTCTATTGTGAAAAGGCTACCATTTTTTTGTATAGCTTATGCCTCCAAGAGGAAGAATGTGACATGAAAGGAGAAGAAAAGAGCCACCACTCATTCACATAGGTTTAGAATCAGGGTATGATCAATAAGGGTGAATGAGAACACCTTCACAACTGGATCTATCTTGTCTCAACTTTGGTTTTAGACATCTCCTACTCTACTAAAATCTTTATCACCATTGTGAGAATGATGAACCATCTCTATTCAAGGTTTGTCTGGCTAAGGGTCTGCAAGTTTAAACAGCCAATGCCAATGGGGAAACTAGGTTACTAAAGCATTCAAACCCATGTATCAACCTCACAAATTTGCAATGGTGTTAAACTGAGTAGTAAAGGAATTAGAAGGGTTGTGAGCACCCCAATAGGGTCGTGGGAGTGATGCAGGTCATGGATAACATCATACAAGTCATGGAGAGCAACATGCAAATAACCATCTCATTGTGATTTCTCAACATACTTTGGTGGCATCACCCAAGTTGGAAAATCTCAAAAGTAGTGAAATAAGGCAGAGATATGTTAGTTGAAGTATCGTATTAGATAAGTGCCAAGTAGGGAGGCGTGAGGTTGCATGTGCTCAAGCTCACATGCTAAGTAAATAACCATAATGCAAAACAAATAACCAAGATTTGCAAGTCTTCCAATATTTATATTAAAAAAAACTCCTCAAACACTTCTACCAGATATGCAACAAACCCTTTGAATGGCCAATGCAAAATCCTGCAAATACCAATCCAAATAATATGCAAATTCCTCTTAATTAGTTCAAGAGAATAAAAATATAAATCAAATAGGTAACTTGATGTTCATTACCAGAACCTAGAGATCTGATACCATGTTAATATTGTTCAATATATGATCTTATAGTAGATTGAGCACACAATTATTCTGTAACAATGACCTTGCTTGTATTAAAAAATATGCAAGAATATGTGCGATAATTACTTGATGTATTAAACTACATTGCTTACCAATTGTTTGTTCTATTACAATAGCACAGTGAAGAGGAATATATAGAAAAATTAGAGGGAGTGAACTCACAAGATAAATAACGGTGGGACTGAGTGTAACTCACTATAGAACTCATAGGAGAACTCATATTGGAACTTATTTTTACTCCAAGTAGAACTCTAGGTGGAGCTCACCCTCTCACCCACTTAACCTCTTTATTACACCTAAGTAAGTTGAAGCTAAATGTGTATGGATAATCCATTTAATACATTAGGAAATTATTGTACATCTTCTTGCATATTTCTAAATACAAGTAAGATCATTGTTACATAATTCTCATGTGTTCACTCTACCAAAAGATCACCAATTAGACAATTCTGACAGTGGAACTCAATTGAACTTCAGGTGGAACTTACCTTCCCATCCACTTAACCTCTTAATTACACCTAATTGATTTTACGCTAAATGTGTAGGGATAATATATTTAATAAATAAATGGAATAATAAATATCCTACACCAATAATAATAACATGCATTATTTACATAGTTGGATCAAATATGTGACTACATGCAAAATGAATATGCAACATGTGGGTTCCCCCTCCATGATAACTCAGTATCTACACTCTTATACCATAGAGAAATTTCTTGTGCTACCAACCAAATAATCATGTTTTTCCACAAACATATCATGGTCTCACAATGTTCCTTTGGATACTCTAACCACTTGTATCATCAAAATCACTGATGTATAGATCACCAAACATGTCCAAGGTATAATAATTTATATCCAAGATTGAATGTCAATTTTTTTATGACTAGGTGTAGGGTAATAATTGATAAAAGGGGATCCTTTTTTTCTAGAAAACAATAATACTTGAATTTAGATAGAATTTTAGATATATTTGGACAAATAATTTTTTGATAATGTAAGAAGATGAATTGCAACATTTTGAATGTAGTTTCTAAATATATAATTTTTTAATATCTAGATA
Organism: Torreya grandis; assembly: GCA_037957365.1. Taxonomy (NCBI): domain Eukaryota; kingdom Viridiplantae; phylum Streptophyta; class Pinopsida; order Cupressales; family Taxaceae; genus Torreya; species Torreya grandis. The sequence goes on along the minus strand of JARHVA010005443.1, from coordinate 938,188 downwards.
AGTAAAGTATATAAAATTGATAAATTTATGGAAATAACATATCTTTTTTATTAAACAATAGGAAACATGCATGTGTATAAATACACACTTTGCAAATTAAAGGAATATATAATTTTATATGAAATCTCATACAATGATAAAGAAGTAGTTGTAGATTATTGAGAATATTTTTTTAATTAATTTTTAAATTACTTTATTAATTAGTTTTACAAGTCAATAAAGTTGAAAAAATTTAAGTACAAGAATATAGATACAAATTTTCAACCTTAACATCGTAAAATGCATTGTTTTTATATAGCATCTTCCATGATGAGTAGATTGTTGATATATAATTTATTTAAAATTTTGATTAATTTTTTTTAAAAAATATTCATAATAATATATACATATCAATCATAATGATGTATGTTTTCTAAAAATTAAATAATAAATTAAGAAAAAAACATCTATTTGTTAAAATAATTCATGTATTCTTAAAAAAATTATTAAGAAAGTACATTTTCCCCTCAACAAATCCTTATCTAATTTTTAATGATATAAAATTATCTATTTAAATATATATTTGAAGGTGGAAAAACACATAGATTTGACATGATCCATATTTGATGGTCTATTGTAGGTCAAGCATTAAGTTCATATCCTCCTAGCCTAAAACAATGGCTCTCTTTCAAATAAATGAATGAATTTTAAACTAAAGCAACTCAAAAGGATGCATGCCAGTATAGAAGGTAATATGCCCTTTATAACATAAAGGTAATATAGTGTTATAAAGGATGCATGCCTTATGTGATCACAAATGGCACACACTCTTTATAATCAGATACGATGTTATTCATTTAAAATATTATATACATTTTATGTTCTAAAGGATGTGCATACTTTTTAAAAGGCATGCATATTTTTGGTTGTTGAAGTTCAATATATGTACTTCAAATGAAAAACACCCTTTTCAAAAGAGAACGACCATTTAGAAGACATTAACTCATTTTTATGAAATGACAATTTTTTGGTCGTGGGCCCCATTTTCTTGGACCCACCCTTACCTATAATACCCCACATGAGCATCTCATCATCATACACATAACAACAACAAAATTTGTAATTGGAACTTTACAAAATCTATCCAAAGTATGTAATAATACTATACATGAAAAAAATATCTCTAGCGATATTGTTTTCTAAAAATTAAGTCATTAAGTCCAAGCTCTATAGTCAGGAATGACAAAATAACACCATGTTGTTCCCAAAGACCATGGTAGTTGAAGAGGGGTCATAAGGTGAGTGGAATTTAATAATTCACATGCATTTCTTATTCTATATGTTTTACCGAATACTTCATATTTTTTGAGCCTATTGTTGAGCACTCACTCTTTCATTGGCTTCTAGCTATCTACTAACCTTCATTGGCTTCTAGCTATTTACCAACCTTCATATAGCACATAATCCATTCCATAGCTGCATCATTTTGAAATATAGATGGTATAGGGTGGTGCTAAATGTACTCATGAGATTCTGTATTGTAGATCATTTTGCACTAATATTATTTCATCATACATAACTATTTTTTATCCCTTCATAGGAACTTAAGGAGGTGAGTGATCGTTATGAAGCTAAAAAATGTACGGTTGATATGGAGTCTGAAACCTTATTTCCTATCTCCATCTTATTTTTCTTTATAAGGGAGCCTGCAAACATCAACCATGCAAAATTATATGGAATGGGAGGTTAGAAAATGAAGATTGTAGAAATATTTTAATCTTACTCATTTCCTTTGCACAATAACTATAATTTTTCTAAATTCATGTGCTCTTGTACGAATTAAATTTTGTTTTAAAAATACTACATTTTTCATGTGTGGGTTCTCTCATAGTTCATAAAGATTAAAATTAAAATTATCTTTTTTTTAAAGTGTGAAAATGAAATAAAGTTGTAATATCAATTTTTTGCGGCATCAAATTGTTACGCTTTTATCACTTATCACTTTCATTTGCTTAAATTTCAGAAATTTCAGCATCTAACTAAGAGAGAGAGAGAGAAATATTAACTACATTTTACTCCATTGAAGTTGTTTGAGAAGAGTCATAGTCCCACCTAGCATATCCAATTTACTATGAAAAGTCATAGAAACAAAAAAAAAACACTACGTGGAGAAGAAAGGGATTGGAAAAAGAGATCCAATGGATTCAATAAAATCCACTTTATAACATTCTACCTTTCTTAACCTTATTTTAGGACCGTGGTTAAACATTAATTAACGTTTGACTCTTTAATTGAGTAATTTTATATGAATGGTATCATACCTTGTTTTATATACCATTTTCTTGTTTCATATTAGATTATGAAAAAAAAAGGATTATGAATATGATTATTATAATTTTAATTATAATTTTTCGTACCATAGATTTACAATGTTGTGTCTGGTTTACATGTAGGGAATAGGGGTTTGATGGACATTCTATTTTTAATTGCATAATAATGGTGAGTTAACGTGGTAATGGTTTGAATTATATCTATTAAGTGTTATCTATATTGATGTGGTAAAATTAAGAGCTCTAACATTGGATATCTATATTGATTATAGATTCTAATAGTGGCATTAGAGATGGAGATATGCTTTATTTTCACTTGGTTTAATTGGCACATATGTCACATGAGAACTTAACACATTTTTCTTGGGTGACATAAATATAAATGGCTATACTATGTATAAGTGTGGACTATTATCCACAGGTTTATGAGAAAAATTGAATAAATGAAAATATATAAAATTTAAAAGAGACCAAAAATATAAATTAAAATGGTGATAAAAAAAGAGGTTGCTACAATCCATCTTATGGTGACCATGATGAACAATCATCCTACAATTAATTAATATTAAAATAAAATCCGTGATGGGTATATACTCTATAATTAATCAATAAGAAAGAAAGGCCACATGATATAAAATAAAAATGAGACCAGTGAAAAAAGAGCCCCAAGTTTAAACATGGCCACAATGGACTAATACCATACAATGAGTTATTATAATACTAAATATTCCACCACAAGGAAAGTGGTCGGTTTGAAACTAATATGAATGTGGACTGTAGGGAAGAAAAAAAAAACATCTAAGTAGTAATAAAATAAATATGGACAAGATTAGAAGTAGCGAGAAGGAAATCTAAAAGTCAAAACAATGAGAGGATCACCATTCCTATATTAACTATGATTTTCCAAGGTGGTTCCAAGAATTAATTGTTGCAAAAAATCTATAGAGAAAGGAGGAGTATTATTTAGATAAGTTAGCCTAATACAAAGAATATTCCAAGAAAGAGAGGTAAAAAACTCCCTGGCTTTGCCATTTCAAAAAAATATGAAATTTATCAAAGGTGGGAAGTCTCACATGTTTCTTTTTGGTTGATATTAATTGATTGAATTATATTTTGTGGGGCATATTTATTCAATCATAAAGTTAGAATTTTGGGTTATGTGTTATTTTTATTATTCATTTTTACTTGTTTTAAGTGTAAAAAGGATGGAGATTAAATGTGTAACAAAAATTTTATTTATGCATTGATTTAGACATTCTCATAATGGTTTCTCAATGTATAATGGGTTAAGTAGATAAACCAACCAATGGTAGACTATGCTATAGCCTTAGTTGTGACTTTCATAGTGGATGGAGATTACACTTTGTACTATGGCTCGAAAGAGATAAGTGTATCTTTAGTGACTTATAATTTTCTCAATGGACTGAGTAGGTTGATGATTCCTCAATACCCTAATATTGACATAATGGGATCACTATAAGGGTGGTTGGGTGGATCAAAGTGCCAAAAACATCTCCTTGTCTTGTATCATCTAGTGATCATACTGAGATTAGTCAAGAAATGAATTGAGGCTTATGAAATATGTACACACATTATATACCCTTTGAAATAGGGATGAAATGAATATTAATAACTTTATGTTGCACATTTTTATGGGTCTACAAAGTATATCCTTTACTACTATATGATTTTAATTAGAGATGAGGTCACTATAGAATTATATTTATGTTATTATAGGGACACTCATGGATATGGATCCCTATGGCCTCAACCTTATATTATCAAGCTTCAAAGATAAAGAAGGTGTGAATGCTTTAACTTAGGAAACTATAGGCCTGATATTGGAATTAGATAATTCCACTTTCCCTTATATTAATCCATTGTCTCTTGATCCTTGATTTCATCCACCATTGAATACACACATAGATCATATTCATAGGTCACTTGACACAACATTTTAGACCACAATATCAGGTGTTACTATTTAGTTTCACTTCAATATGACCAGGTCATATGAATCCTTAGTCACCGTCAATATTTTAATCTAAGTCCATATAAAAGTGGTATGAATATTCATTATCACATGCATAATGAGCCAAGAATGATCTCAGTTGTAAAAGTTCCTTAAAGACACTACTTTTAATTAGTATATTTATCCCTTTCAATCAAGGTGTGATTTATATGGTATAGGGAAATACAAATCATGAGGGAAAAAATGTATCTTAAATCCATAGAGATAGAATATTGACAACTCATATTAGTTGAATTTGTATTCCTAAACAACATCGTCTTTATGGATGGAAACCTCAGGTCCACAAGTTAACTTCTTAGATGGGAGTATAGAATCCTGATCAGTTGGACCTTATCATTTTCCTCATCATGACTACAAGTAATTGATAAAGATCAGCCATACTGACAAATATTTTTTTCATGGCACTTAAAAGTTGACCACCCTATGACACTATGATCATGACACAAGTCACCATCCCAACATCTACCACTCAAACTTACACCATGGGGTTTTCAGTAATTCTCTTTTTCATATAATGTGTATGTGTGTTACTATATAAAATCTAGTTAAATGTATTAATGATTTTACAATTTAAACTGTAGTGGTAAAATTATATTTTAAACAAGAGTCATGTGAGAATTTACTAATTAATATTATCACAATCATCTAGCTACATGGATAACTCTATGAATACTTAGTGCAAAGTTTATTAATTATATTTATAAATTATATAGGTTGGTACTCAAATATTTTACCTATGATCACCATGGGAACCCCCCCATGATCATGCCACTTGGTATAAATCCCTTTTCACAGTGTATTCCATTCTAGGTGATTGTTCCATGGACCCTTCGTAGTGATTGAAATTGTGAACCTACTCTGATTTCATGTGTGTCACTTTAAGTGGAAATGGAAAAGGTGAAGGTCAAACGAGACATTGATCCCAATGAAGGTACATTATACAAGAATCCACCATGTTTCCATAGTATAAATATGAATGAAAATATGCAAGGTTGAGTGAACATAAATGTGAATTATGAGTTCAATGTTTCCATTGATTTCATGGGAATAAGTGAACCCTACTCCACATTATTTTATAAATTTTTTCTTAATGTGTGAATGTTCATATGGTTCAAGTCATTATTAATATTCATTTATGAATAATCCATGTGGAAATACTATGATTGTACATAGTGGCTTAATTTCCACATGGGTATGGTGGATATACTACTTCATTCACATTGAGCTAAAAACTAACTGTTATTATTTAAATTGGGGAATTATATGCGATGGTTCTATATTTTTATTATAGGTCCATGAAAAATAAACCCTATGACTATTAAGATGAAATATGTGTTTTATTTTATTTTGGGTAACAAACTACCCATGATCTTGACATGTGAAAAAATCATGGAGGATCACTCCACATTTTCCCTCACTAAATCCTAAGCCAATTTCCTCTCGATGGAATGCATAGATGAATTCAATTATTCATATTAGTGGCAATTGTGGGTATGTCCACAACATATTAAACTGGGTGACATCAATTTTCACATGGAATTATGTATTGGTTTTGATTTCTATGTGAACCTGTTTTAACTCATGGTGACTTAATTATGATACGGCTTTGGTGACCTTATGTAGTGTGTGATCCCTCTTATTATCTATTGCCACTCCATTAACACATTAATTAAGATCTGACCTAATGACCATTTGAATATCTATGGATTCATTTTAGTTATCCTCTCTCTCACTGTATGTGTTTGTAGTACATAATGCACACATGCATGCATGATTGTGCACCTACACATGCATGTGTGTGTGTGCACCCACACACACATAATGATATGGTGACCTTTTTAATGGCTTGGGGATCATATAGATACATTATATTGTTATAATGTGACTATTTCCACTCTATTTGTAGAAATAATCTAGCATGACCATAAGAACCTTGTGGTTACATGACTCATATCAATTGTATTATATTGTGACCATGTGAATAATAATTAAGTGTGGAAATTAAAAGGGGTTATACTATAATAAAATAAATGACCCATAAGTAAAATGAGGATTTTATATATGATTTTAGATTTGGTCAAGTTTACGGTCACTCTATAGGGTTTTAGGTGAATTGTAATTAGTTATGATTTCACTTGTATAGGTGTGTATAAGCAAATATGTAGGTAATGTAGGGAGTGGGAACATGAATTATAGACTAAGACTTAGGGTTTTCTAAATCCATTGGTAGGGTTAGAATTATCTCTTGAGAAACATAGGTGAATTTTCCTCTTGGAAATATAACCTAACATATGTTGTAGAAATGATTAGAGACTAACACAAATAATTATCCATATTAATCTATTAGGATCACATTTGTACAAGTCATACTAGTGTGTATGTGTAGTGATGGTCTTAGATGATGTACACTAGTGTAATTGAGTAAACTAAAATACAAAAATTGGGGTTAGTTTTGGAGTAACATGGGAGGGTAATACACATTGGTATCAAAGTGAGGTCCAACACTATTGACCTATGAGAAGATATTGTATGAGAAAAGGTTTGTATGTGAACTTCATTTATGGATACATATCATATTATTTTGATCGCACTTTCTTTACCTGTTGGTGTCAAAATAAATGGTTGTGGCTGAAATTTACTAGGAAGAGAAAATGAAACAAAAATTTAGTGAAGAAATGGAAATCTTCACCTTAATAAAAGGCTACTATTTTAAATTTACACCATGGAACAAGTATTATTGTGAGGATATGTACATAAAATTTTCTCTTTGGCTACATGTTATGTGTCATGTGATGGAATCTAGTGTGACATAACCCAAAACATCATGGCTTGGGTGGAGATTTTCCTTAGTATGGTGATGATTTATTTATAAAAAATGTGAATGCAATATTTAATTTGGTTACACTGCCATTAGTAAACTCTATGGAGTTAATCTTAAATTAAATTAATGTAAATTTCATGGCTTTTTAGAAAATGTGTGAAACCCCATTTTAAATTAGGAAATAAGCCTTCTTGTTGTGATAAGAATAATACTATGACACAATATCCTTATGAAACCCATAGAAGCTTTAGGTTGGAAGATAAATATGATTCACATGGATAATTTTGTTTAGAATTATTGTAAATAAATTTCAACACTATTTGTGATAGATTTCACATATAGATTATGTTGTTTGTTCCAAGATATCCTTCTCCTAGATGCATTAAACAAGATCAGTGAACAATAAGGAACTTTTGTTCTCTCATTTTAGGATTTTTATTGAGATAATACAAGGCACAATTTGTAGGTATTAGGATGCATTAAGTATCCTACATGGAATATATCTACAAGAGATATAGTTCTACCACCAGAGATTCAGTTCATGTGTTCTCACTGACTCAAAGCTTATTTACCACAAACTATACCAATTATAAAATATTTTATGAATCAATCACTTCTTTACTTCTCTTCATATTTTATAAATAAAGGGTAAGGGTCATTTGATAAAAACAAAAATAGAATGGGGAAGGGATAGAGTAACATAGAAATGAGTCTCTTGGAATAAAGGGTAACACAAATTATTTAAGGAACTAGAAACATGCCTAGCTATAGTTATACCATTGTATGCTAAGTTTCATGAAGGATCGAGCCCCAATCATAAAGGGAAAGAGTATAAAGGTAACGATGAATGCTTAGTCTAGGGATCCTATTTATGAATAAATTCATATAGACATATAGATAATTACATGTAGGTCCTCAAAAATTTCAAACAAAGTGAAAATAATGAAAGAACTTAACTATAAGAGTTGAAATATCATCCTAAATAATGCATAAACTTTGAAAATAGAGAAAGATTAAAGTTTATTATCATTAGTGTTTATTTATTAAAGTAGAAAGAGTGTAGAAAACATCCATATAAACCAAATGCATTTGAAAATAAATGCCAAATTATCATTAATCTAAAAGTGTTTGTTTACAATATAGTAAACCCATATAAAATATTGCACAACAATACATATAAGAAAGAAATGGGACCTACCTACAAATAACACAAAGTCTCATCCTTAGTCATCATGGATTGAAATGGTCACAACATAATTATATAAAAATATTTCAATCCCAAAACAAATAGAACATAATCCTCAAGTCCAACTAAGAGAGAATCAGGAGGAGATTGGAGGTGGGCCACCTCATAACTGGTTTTCTAGAACATGTTGAATTGTCAATGATTGATCAATGAGGCCAACTTCTTAGGTAAGATTGTGCCGGTTGACAGTTGGCTTCCAAAAGATAACTTATACTTGAGTCAATAATCTTTCATGAACTTTGAGTGGGGCTTCTAAAGAGACTTTCACCTGATGGAACCAATTGATGCTTGTTGTAGACTATGTGGCTAACTTCAAAATAACCTTAGCTCCAACCTTGTTAACCTTAGCCACCTTTATCTCCATGATTTCCTTGAAGTGTGTTATGTGGAATCTAAACTCAAACCTTTATATCAAAGTCAAATCAAGGTAAAATAGTACCAACATTCTTACCTCCTTGAAATAAGTAAAGATCTACCCCTTAATTTTCTCTAGTGGCTCAATGGTTGCTTAGGTGGTGGTCAACCTATTTTCAATGGACATCCTCATGGTCCTTGATAAGTTATGATATAGATTTAAATCCATAGGGGCATCATTTTCAACTATGAGAACATCCCTTTGTTAATAATTACCACCACCTTCTTGCACTTATTATCCATTCAAATAATCTTCTCTTGGTATGCCTATATTCTTTGGAGGAGCTTTTTTCTATTGGAGAGGGATTTGGTCATTTCTCTGATGATGGTGAATATTTTTGTGAGGGCTTCCTCCACTTTTCCAATTAAATATGTATGGAAAGTGCATTTTATCTGATACTCTATCACTCTCACTTACTCCTTCATGTGTTCCATCAGATTCTCTATGAGGTCATTAGTGTCCTAAATCACTGAGATTGGGTCCTCTACAAATCTCTATTCTATTAATTCTTAAAAATGTATCATGGTGGTGGTATAAAGTGTATAAGAGACATTACCCATTTATGAACTCAGAGAATTCAATGCATGAGTTGTAAGTTATGATATTCAAGATATCAGTGATGGAATAATGATAGAACAAGTGGATTGTTTCACAATATTTATAACGTTTCATTATTGGGATCAACCATGGCTTACTAGTCAATCTTTAAAAATGAGAGTAATATAAGCTAAATGCATTAAATTATTCTCAAAGAAATAAACTAAGATATAAATTAAGATGGATATTTATAATGAAGCTATTCTAGAGTGAAATGATCAAAGAAAGAGAAAAAGGTAGGGTCAGGCAGAGAAGAGATATATTCATGTTGTTAATCTTTAACTTGGATATTATGACAAAGTTCAAATATCCTCCTAATATGCACCTAAAGAACCAATATATGAAGTGAAATATCTTAAGCTCAAATCATACAACATATTAGGTAAACACCCAAGGAAATGAGAGAATGTAGATAAGAACTCAGTTCACTTTAAAGATGTACCCTACAATTAAACATCATAAGCACATTCACATGAAAGGTAAAGATAACAAAATAGACTTAAGAACATTTAATTAACCTAGAATTATCACAAGATAACAAATATACATTTTAAAAAAGAGTACACATCAAGAATAAACAAGAACCATTCAAATTTGAATTTCAAACTAGACAATTGAGAGAGAAGCCATGATAACAATTTACACAAGCAAATATGGACAAACTTTATACAACTCCTTGATTATATTAATTATTCAAAAGTTTAAAAATGGTTTTTGGATCCAAAAACTCTCTATTTTTTATAATGTATAATACCTCTTTATATACACAATTGATGAGGTATGCCGATCAGTCATGTCAAGTATTAAGGACAACTATCATTTTACAATCATTCTAGAACTTTTTAAACCTTCCAAATGACTAAACTATAGTCAATGTGTTTTACAAGTTGCACATGCCTTTACAAAAAGAATATTCTATTTTTAAATATTATAAAATAATCATATACAACAAAATATTATAAGTCAATTGACTTAACTTTGAGACCCTTATGTTGTAGTCTTTTGCTTCTCTTACAAGATTTTCATCCTATAATGATGCTCACCAATAAGCAAGAGGTCGTTAATAGGTCTCATAAAGAGATTCCTCTTTTACTCCTTTAGGTCCCTAAGATCCTTTTCATTTCTTTCTAATGTTTTTTTATTATCTTGGCATCTTCTATATTTTCTTCAAATGATAAGATTAATCATATTATCCTCTTATATCTGCCCCTATCTTCCCTTGGCCCCGATCTCTCACTTCTTGCATGAATTGAGTAGTTCTATGTTTAAAATCCTCATCAGTGATAAGTCCCAATGAGCTGAGTGTGGTGGGATATTTTATTAGGTTATCCAAATGTGTAACATCTTATCTTCATATTATTTGAGATCCTTAGAAATGTCCTCCATTTGCTTAGACTAGTTGCTCAGGGACTTAATCTTATCCACTAATATATCCATAGCCATATTCAGGTGGGATAGGCTAATTGTTCTTAACTTAGGGACTTTATTCTTGGCTTTTAAATGCTCTTTAACTCTTCCATGTGCATCCCATTTCCTTAGTTCATCAATTCATAGGTTGAAGTATGTTTTGTGTTTGGAGGTTGCCTAATATTGTCCCATAATGCAAACATAATCCTACTAATGGTTATGGAGAGGGTGTGAAGCAGTCCCTTCCTTTTAGTCTTACAAAGACCATCTATTCCATTGCATATTTGATAATTCACTTCTTTCTCTACTAGCTTAATTGGTACATGGACAGGTAACTTGAGTGGAGTGCATTGGGTCCCTTCAATCTTAATGATTGTGCAATCTAGATATAGCCATATATCTCCCATGGCTTCAACAATATTATTTATTAGTGGGTTGACCCTCATTATTGGGATCCCTATGGTGGCCTCACTAAGGGCTGGGTAAACACAATAACATATGAACTAGATGTGTTCCATGTATTTAAATATGTGTAATTTGGAGTAATATTATGAAAATGTGTGTGTTTCACTAGATGACCATTCCCTTAGGTTGGGAATCTTGGTTATAGCAATAAAGGCATCCAAAAGGTATGACATCATGTGAAATTGAATCTTACTCTTTTCCTTGATGGTTAAAAATTGTCTGCTTAAAGAAATGTTGATTACCTCACCTAGAGGAGGGGTGACCTATTTCTCAACCATGAAGTAGACTAAAGAGACCCAAATATTGTCTACATATGTAGTGGTTACATTTTCACATAATATGTTCATCATTGTCATGATCATTCTTATCCTAGGTCTGAATTGACCAATGGAGATGTTGTTATTGAAGTCTGAAAACTCTTGATTCTCAGAATATAACCATAGGTCAAGGATGCTCTTCAAATCATTATCTTTGGCCCAATTATTGATTGTGGTTAGGTTTACTTGGGGTTTAGGAAATTTGTAATAATTTTAAAAAACTATGGGAGAAATCTAAGCAATCTTCTTAAAACTACATTCATGTACAATCATGCCCATATCTATTTTGGCATCTTTAAAAATAGGAGCAGAATGTCTATGCAATGGAAAACCTCAAGTTTCACTACTGTATAGTGTAGTCCTATCATCTTAATTTCCTATACGTCATAGTATCTCCTTATAATAAACACATTCTTCTCCTCTTCCTTGGTAATGATGGGTTATTCTTCAATGGTCCAAAAAATCTTGGACCAATTGTTGTCCCTTATGTTTAGATAAGTGGCATCAAACTCTGTATCTTTTAAAATCCTCCCTTTTGCATTTGAAGTCAAATAAAATTCCACATCTTCCCTGGAGACACCCTTATGAGATGTAATGGCTGTGAATTTCATTAAATTTCTCACTAGTGGACTATAGTTCAATTTTGGATTAAATTATCCTTGCATAAATGATAATCTAATCTTCTTTGGCTTACTTACAATGAACATAGGGTTGAATTACGATTCTCATATTTGTTAGGACTTCTCTGAAGGTATTATCAGTGCTTTAATGGTGGTTATGAGTTTATTTTACAAGTTTAATATATTTATACCTTTGCATTTCCTCAGGTCCACAAAATCTTCACCTTGACATATTATGCTTATATGGATTCGATGTGGTATCACCTTGGCATCCTACTCATTAATATTTAAAATATGAAATTTTGTTGCTTTTGGACACATGTCAATATTTTATTGGTTATAGGCCCTTTGAAAATTCTACCTTATCTTGCACCGTTAAATCTATTTACACAGATCAACATTATTTGTTGATCATGATCTAAAAAATTGAATTGCATTAGCTGATTTGTTGTATTCCCTATAGTTGTGACACTTATCTCTTCTACATTCATCTTGATCTTTGTTGAAAATTCCACCATCATCTCACGCCGTTGGATCATCTTCACCCAAGTAATTACATGTCATCGATCTTGATCTATTAGTTTATGTCTTTTGCTCCCCATACTATTGATTGGATTGTGTATGCTTAACAACTTACCATCAATCTTCAGAAGATGATCAAGCATTAACTTGTGACTTGAGGTTATGCCACTCATCATCTCTATATTATTCATAGGGATTTTGAATTTTCAACCTTTATTACATGTTGTTAGATCTTGTTTGGCTGGGTTAATGCACTTTATCAGATGTTGATCTGAGAGGTGGAACATCATTGGCTGGTCAATGTTATTTTATTAGAATTGTGACACTTTTCACCTTCTCTCTTGTCTCAAGGCCCTTTGAATTATTAATTTTTATCTCACACCATCAGATCTTCTTTGCCCGATCAAACACATATCACTAAATCTAAATGCTTGACTTATTGACTTTATCTCATTTTGTTGGATCTTCATTACCTAAGAAAATGTGCATCATTGGATCTTCATATGAGGGATTGAATGTGATTGGCTCCTACAGTCAATGACAATAGTTAATTTAGAGTGTGGGTAAATATATAACGTAGTATAAAGTCTTAGACTATGGTTTTATTCCTGTTGATAAACATGATAAAACCTTCAGATAATTCTTTTAAGCTAAGTTATAAAACATAATAAAGGGGACCTTGTGAATAATAAAAGACATGGCATAAATTATTATCCTAGGGTTTTTATTTTATTCATAAATACAATTAAAACTTTAGGATAAGGCTTTAGGTTAAGTCTAAGATATAACAAAATGGACCCTACAATTAGTTAGACCATGTTAATAATAATATAGACCAAGGGGCCATGGGACATAAAGGACCAAGTATAAATTTTTAGACTAAGGTTTGGTTATGTTGATAAACATGACTAAACCTTAGGATAAAAATTAAACTATCTATGACATGCATAAATTATTCTCATGCAAATTAATCCTACGTAAATTTGATTTTAATTCAAAAGGGACCTAGGTTAAATATTTAGACTAGGGTTTTAATAGGATTTGAATGTGGATTCCATTAATCTTTGATAGAACAAAGGCTAGTAAAAGATCAATTGATCATTAAAGTATAAAACCCTAAGCATGTTCATTTCTAAATGAGATTCCATTTAACTTGCAATATAGAAACACTGGAAACAACCATTAACAACATTAGAAGGGGTGAAATAAAGATCACTTAAAAATATGTCAATTAATCCAAATGAAAACTAGGTGTGGATGATCTTCAATTAAAGATATAGTGAAACATGTTAATGATAATATGATCAAGTGAATTTTCAACTTAAGGCACAAATTTGCAAAATTCTGTAATAAAAATCTCTATTTTTAGAGATGGGGGTATGTTGACCTCAATAAATGGAAATTTTGTGGCAAACATTGCAAAATGTTAGAACTCAAATTCTCTAGTTCAAACTAATAACTAGACTATTTATTCCACTTGATCAGGTACCATTGTTAAGATCAGTTCATAATTAAACCAAGACCTATACATGCAGAATTAGTGTTAAGCATCAAAACCTAGCCATGAAGTTTGTGTTATTTGATTCAACTTACTATTTTCCAAGGTATTTAGAGAACAACTTCTAGATTTCATGGCCTAGATCAATAACATTTGACTTACAACACATTTAGATATCCGTTAAGAATCATGATTTCAGAATAGGGAAGGCTTGGGAATTTCTCTGATGTTAGCTAGACATCCATAGCCTTGATAGAGATACCTTTGGCTCCACTCAAGGCCATACTCCACTACCATCCAGGCATCCATAGTCCTGGTGGAGGTTACCAAAATCACCTTTACCTAGAAAGCTCTTTAAATTTTGAAATAAAACTCTTATTTTTGTATTTTTTAGATATTTTTGCTTTTTTAACAAAATTTGGAAACTAGATTAGCCAGGTTTTGGGATTTGGTCAAGTGTTTGATCTTAAAACAATCATCTTTGGCTGCAAACCTCAACCCAAATAATATTTTTTGTTAAGTGCTAACATAACCATGTCTTAATAATTCAAGATTTCATCCTACATATGTAATCCTTATAAGAATCATAATAATATCATAACAAGGTTTAAGATTTTAAGGAACAACTAACCCAAATACCAGCCTTTACCAATGTTTCAAAACTATAACATTAGGATCACATTTCCAAATCCATGATCAACCATTTGGAGAAGTCATATCATCATTCTTGATTTGCAGAGTTGATTTTGAGAAAATATATTAAACTTAAGCTGAGGATTGTTTTGAAAAGACTTATTTTAAGCAAGGAGAAAAGTAGAGAAAAAGAAACACACTAAACACGAAAAGCAAATAAACACAAAGAAAATAAATATGTACAAACACTATGTACATACAAGGGACTAGAAGGAAAGAATAAGAAAGAAAATAATCTAACCTACCTAAACTAAATATAACTAGTCTTACATATTACTCTATGTGGACTTGAGGTGGGGTAGCAGAAAAATAGTGCTTGAGGTACTAACCATTTGTTGACAGTGTCAACTCTGCTCCTTGCAAGTCCTTGAGCTTGAAGCTATTGTCTCCTAGTGTCTCAACAATCTGGTATGGACTAATCCATAAAGGTGTGGATTTTTCATGCTTTCCCTTAGGTTTAGATGCTTTATCCCAAATAAGAACCAAGTCTCCTTGTTTGAACACCTTAATTTTAGAATGTTTATCAAACCATATTTTCATTGTGGTTTGATGTCTTCTAAAATTTACAAAAGCTTCCTCTCTAGCATCTTCCATCTGAATGATATCAAGTAACCTTGAACTTGTAAACTCTTGATCCTCCCCTTCCATGTAATCTTTCATAAACTTGTAGGTTAGAAGCTTGAGTGTGATGGGGAATACAAGATTTTAACCATATAGAATAAAAAATAGTGATACATTTAGAGCCTACTTGATTCTTATTCTATCAGCCCAAAGGGAATACTTGAGTAGTGTATGCCATGTTCTTGGTTTATCAATAGTATACTTTTGGATAGCCTTCATCATATTTTTATTGGTAGACTCAAAAACCCCACTGCCCTGAGGGTAATGGTTTGATGAAAACTTGATAATAATGTTGTTGTCATATGCCCACTCAGTCCTCTCGATGGATACAAAGGTAGATCCATTATCACAAATAAGAGATAGTGGTGTTCCAAATTTAGTGCATATGTTCTCTTCTTATAACTTTATTACATCTTTAGTCTTGTGTTATTTAGTTTTCACTACCTTTGTCCACCGAGTGCAGTAGTTAGTGGTACTGAGCACATACTTATGACCTTTTGAAGAATTGGGGCTGATGACCCCTATAAAATCTAATTCCCATTTAGTGAAGTGTTTATCAATCATCACTGGCTTCAATGGCATGGCTGCTTTAGGCTCTTTGGCATTGAAAATTTAGCACTAATATCACTCTCTCACATGCCTGTGAGCATCTTTGAAGATAGTGGGCCAATAGTAACCATCCATTAGGATATTATGTGTAGTTTTCCTTCCTAATGGATGTCTTCTTCCCATATTCTTATGGAAATTACGTAGGATCTCTAATGCTTCTTCCTTGGAAACACATCTCAGGTATATCCCTTCAAAATTCTTCCTAAAAAGTACTCCATCTTTGATCAGGAAATGAGTTGCTTTGAGTGTTAAGGCTCTCCTCTACTCCCTAGTTGACCCTATAGTACAAGTTACATTAATTATCAAATGACTAATTGAATCATACTAATCATTGGGTTGAAAAATTTGCTACTCTACCTGCATAATACTTAACTTAGGGTTATTATTGGCAATCAATTGAATTAACCCTTGGCACCTTAAAAAGTTATCAGTATTAATTTATAAATCATATTATTGTAACACAAACATCCATTTACCTCTTATTTCCCCTAATTCACATTGGCTAAGTATGAGCTTAGTGACAGGATCTGGTAGTATGGTATGTACATTATTTCTAAGGATATAATGCCTAAATTTTTTCATTACCTTGACTAAAGCACAACCTTGCTTGTCTATCAGGGAATAATTCAACTCTACATCTTTGAAATTAGTACTCATGAAATAAATACGATAATCACAACCATCTATCTTCTGAGTTAGGATAACTACAATTATATGGTCAAAATCAAAAGAATAAAGATAAAATTCTTTTAAAAATTTAGGACTTATCAGTATTGGTGCCTACATTATTGCTTCTTTTATGTCCTTAAAATATTTCTTTTTCTCTTCATTCTAAGTGATCTTGGATTCTTTCTTCAACATATCATTCAATGGTTTTATAATCTATGCAAAACTAGATATAAACTTTCTCACAAAGTTGATCTTCCCAAATAAAGATTTTATTTCTTTTCTATTATTGGGGTCTTCTATTTTTGATATAACACCTACTATATCAGGGTCTATAGAAATCCCCTCTTTAGTTATAACATGTCCTAATAGTTTCCCCTTAGTAACACAACAAATACTTTTGTTTGGGTTAAGATAACTCCCATACCTCCTACATCTTTCAAATATTTATTGTAGGTGCATGATGTGGTCCTCCATATTCTTTAAATATATAATCAAGTCATCCATGTAAATAATAATACACTTACCAATAAGTCCTTGGAAAGCATGGTCCATTACTCTTTGAAAGGTTGCACCTACATTTATCAGGCCAAAGGGAATTCTCTTGTAGATAAAAGTGTCCCACTTAGTTGTGAATGTAGTATTTTGTCTATCTTTCTTATTTACAAGTACCTAGTTGTATCTTGAAAAACCATCAAGGAAAGACATCATTGCAGAACCACTAACAATTTGGATAACTTGGTCAAAATAAGGCAAAGGATAGTTATCCTTTTCAAAATCTCTATTTAGTTTTCTAAAGTCTACATAGTTTGATTTACCCATTTTTCTTCTTGAATTGCACTAAATTGGATACCCAAGTGGAGTGCATAATGGGAAATACTATCTTTACATTAGAAAACTTCTTAACCTACTTCTATATCAAAGGCTCTAGGACAAGGTTGACATGTCTTTACTTCTACCTAAAAGGATTGCAAGCTTCTTTTAGAGGAATGGTATGGGTTATGAATTTAGGATCAAAGATATTCCATTCCTCATATGACCATGATATAACATACTTATACTTGGATAAAAATTCTTTTTATTTTCTTAGCTCTTCATTAGTGCATGTTGGACCAATATTGACTAAGGTTGGCCTTGTGTTCCTAGGTCAACTGCATTATAATCCTTCACATTTACTTTGGGAAACTTGTTAGCCTCAACTAGCTCATCCTTGTCAAATAATCTTTCTAGGGAAATCATGCCCTTGGGAATCGTATTGTCATTTAGTTTCATAATTATGTCATCAGTGTGGTCTCTATCAAGAGCATTTTCATTGGCTTCATCAATGATGTTAGCCATAAACACTCCTAAATTGTTCATGAAGTCTAAAATTTTTTAGTCTTCACTGAACACTTGCAAATGATTAACATTATCAGGGACTTAGGGACATGGGATCAATTCAACACTAAGGTTTCCAAGTTGAGAGTCCTATTTTGGAATAAGATTAGCTTGCAACTGAGGCTAGCTCATATACAATCTTGTTTTCTTCCATAGGGGTTGAGACAATATTAAAAGCATAAAAATATTCTAAAGGTCCCAAAATCTAAACTTATATTTCTTGAGGTATGACAATTTACATTGACACTTACTTCTCACTTGATTGACTACTAGCTTTCTAAGTCACCATAAACTAGCAGTTCTTTCACTTTATGCTTGATGGAAAATTACAAACCTAAGATTAGAGCCTCATATTCTACCAGATTGTTAGTGCCAAAAAAATTAACTCTATATGAAGTATTAAACTCTTTTCCAAGGGGGTTAATTAAAACAATCCCTACACCAAAACCAAATTTACATCTATCACCATCAAAATATAACTTCCATATCCTAGGCATAGCATAAATATCATTTGAGTCACATACCTTAGATGTGTCAAGAGTATAAACTCCCAACTTTGAATTAACCATGTTGACCTTTTCATTTGTAGCATTGTATTCAATAATAATATGCTTCATCTTGGGTTCTCTTTCAATTTTGATCTGATTTGGTACTCCCTTCTAGGGTAGCCACATATGGGAACAATCAATGGACATCTACCCATTTAAGGACCTTATCTAATCTCTATTGAGGATCATCTCATATTCATCTAGTATATCAACCACTTGGATGTCAATAAACTGTTGGATCCTTGGTTTAACTGCAAGCTACATGTGAACATTTAACAATTCTCCAATTACTTTCACCCTATATTTATCCAATTGAGTAACAACCTTATCATATTTGATTGGAGTCAAACCAATTTGGTCATAAATACCTTTAGGAATGATATTAGTATATGCACCAGAATCTAATAAATAATTATGCAAATTCTTACCAAATTTTTTATTATAAGAAGGGTAGAACATCTACCTTATTCTTGTACATAGCAACATTAGCATTTACAGTCTTGGATGACTTACCAAGATTCTTAGATAGAGATTATAGCAATAAATATATCTACTTAGTGATGTTAGCCTTAATTTTATTCATATCCTCCACTATATTGTATCCACCTCTAATAGGAGTACTAGATTAATCAATGTGAGACATAGAAGTAGTTCCCTTTGGAGGCTGAGGGATGTTGTCAGCTGTAGGATTTGGAGCTGTGTTAAAATTATTTGGTAGAGTAGATGTGGTCAATGGTTAATTTTGTTTCATATTCCTTAGAGGATAGGTCTTCTTCATATACTACTAAAATGCATGCACCCCGTCAGAAGTATCTTCAGGCTCATTCTCTTCTTGAAAGGGAAGTCAAAGGTTCCCACCATAATGGTTGTATCTACAGACTTGGATGACCATGAATATCTATATGTACCTATAGAATTATCTCTATTAGGTGCATCTCTAGATGTATTAAATTCATCTTGAAATAAATCAAAGGCATTTAAAAATTCAATGTAGTCTAACTCACCATGCTTTGAGTTATTGTGGACCCTACAATACTCAGTTAGTAAAACACCACAAATGTTAATCTCAAGATTATTATTCTTACATGATGATGAGTCATTATTGTTATTATTTCTAATGTCACCATTGTGAAACCAATTATTAGGTTTGTTGAACCTTCGATAAGTGCAATTCTTATTGGAATTTTCCCTAGTTTTCCCTACTATTTTATGGAATTGGATAAAGTTTGTACTCAACTTTTGAACCATCTTAAGAATGGACACATTTTCATTCTTTGGTGCCTATGAATTATGAACTTGGGTGTTATTATTAGCTGATGACACCAAGGATATTTGTTCTTGGGGATGATATCCACTTGTATTATTTCTCAATAATCCCATTATTTGGCTAGGATGTGCATGAGTCAAGGGAAATTGGTTCAAAACTTTGGTCTGATGTAAAGCAGGCACATTCCTATTGGCATGGGTAATGACATTAAAAGTACGGAAAGTAGGATTGACATTTTGGATGGCATAGGGTAGCTAGCCTTGGGGTTGCATCTAGTCATTAATTATAACATCTTTAGCATAAGCTATGGCTAAGGTGTTAACAACTCCATTAGATCTTTTGAGAAACATAGAAGTCATAGGGTCCAAATCATCCTTATAGATTTCCAAGGCCAAGGCCTTGTTAGGTCTATAAGGAGTAATGGTTCCACTTTACATTTTATGGAATATAGTAGTGATGGATCGAATGATCTCACTTGAGTCTCTCTTAATGGTGGTTAATTATTGATACAAAATGTAAGGACTTATGATTCTACCAAATTGATCAATAAATATCGTATTAAAATTATTCCATCTAGTGATATAGTCCTCTGGAAGGTTAAAGAACCACTCATATGAAGCATATTTAAAAGTAAATGTAAATAATCTACATGTTACATCTTTATGAATTACATTTAATAACTTCAAATCATCTTTGAAAGATTTAATGTGTTTTTTAGTTGTGATAATACCATTTGGATTAAAATATGGAAAATATTTTTCCAGGATTCCTAAGTAAGTCGTGTACAGGTCTAGGCACATTAATAGAAGAGCCTCCTAACCAAGCCATACCTTGATAAGGGTTGAATACAGGAACATTGAGAAGAGGTGAAGTAGGTTGAGACTTAGAGATCCTTTACATACCTTTGTCCACTCTAGCTCTCCTATGAACTTCTAGTGAAAGGAAAGGTAGCCTTGATTTTGACCTTGACCTCATCCTGATTCTAAGTAGTTCCATCTTGTAAACTTTGAGTCCTAATCAAAATATGATGTGTAAGTCTTATCTTTGTAAATAATATCAATCAGACTTGCATATAAATAAAATTTTGCACAAATTTAAACAAATAACAACTATATTTATCCAAATTAGTTCAAATATGTGTCTAAATCGATGAAGATGAATGATATTTACAATCTGAAGTTGAAATAAAATAATTTTTTCAAATAATAAATCAATATTTAAACAAAACTACTCTTACTAACCTTGAACATGGAAAGCTTACAAATCTAGAGCTACCTTTGCAATAATTATGCATGAAACCTTCAAAGAAAGTCAATATCGAGATAAAGGAGCTTAAATATTGGTCTTAAACCATGAATATTAATTATATTTACACAATTGAGAAAATAATGGCCCAAATATTCAAATAATTTACTAATCTTTGAAAAAATTTCACCAAAGTTAGCAAAGAGACCAAAATCTTACAAAGATTTGACTAGAGCCCTCTTTCTAGTGCTAGCAGAAACACATTCCTCCTTTTCATGCTTGCAAGTGTATCACAAGGGTGGTCCAAACTATCTAAGAGATTTTACTCATTTATGAACTTAGAGAATTCAATGCATGAGTTGTAGGTTTTAATATTTAGGATATCAATAATGGAATAACGACATAACAAGTAAATTGTTTCACAATATTTATAAAGTTTGGTTGTTAAGAGCAACTATGGCTTACTAGTCAATCTTTGTAAATGAGATTAATTTACACGAAATGAAGTGGATTATGCTCAAAGAATTAAAATAAGATATAAACTATGATGGATATTTAAAATGAAGCTATTTTGGAGTGAAATGATCAAATAAAGAGAAAAAGCTAGGGTAGGGCAGATAATAGATATATTCATGTTGTTGATCTTTAACTCAAATATTATGACAAAGTTCAAACATACACTTAATATGCACCTAAAGAACCAATAAATGAATTGAAACAACTTAATCTCAAATCACAACGCATATTAGGCAAACACCCAAAGAAATGAGAGAATGCAGATAAGAACTTAGTTTACTTTAAAGATTTACCCTGCAATTAAACAACATAAGCACATTCACATGAAAGCTAAAGATAATGAAATGAACTTAAGAACCTTCAATTAACCTAGTATCAACACAAGTTAATATATCTACATTTTAAAAAATAGTACACATCAAAAATCAACAAGAATCATTCAAATTTGAATTGCAAACTAGACAAGTGAGAGAGAAGCCATGCTAATAATTTACACAAGCAAATATGGACAAACTTTATAGAACTCCTTTATTATATTAATTTCTCAAAAGTTTACAAATGGTTTTTGGCTCCAAAAACTCTCTTTTTTACAATGAACAATATGTCTTTATATAGACAATTAATTAGGTATGCTAGTCAATCATGTCAAGTATTAAGGACAATTGTCCTTTTATAATCATTCTATAACTTTTTAAACCTTCAAAATGACTAACCTATAGGCAGTGTGTTTACAATTTGCACATACCTTTACAAAAAAGAATATTCTATTTTTAAATATTATACAATAGAGTATTCTAAGTCAACTGACTTGATTTTGAGACCCTTGTGTTGCAGTATTTTATTTTTCTTACAAGATCTTCATCCTATAATGTTGCTCACTAATAAGATGGAGGTCGAAAATAGGTATCATAAAGAGCTCCCTCTTTTGATCTTCTAGGTCCCTAAGATCCTTTTCAACTCTTTCTAATTCTTTTTTAATGATCTTAACATCTCCTATATTTTCTTTAGGTGATAATATCAAGCCCATGATCCTCTTATTATCTACCCCTATCTTCCATTGGCCCTGATCTCTCACTTCCTGCATGAATTGAGTAGTTCTATGTTTGAACTCATCATCAGTGATAAGTCCCAATGGGCTAAGTGTGGTGTGCTCTTTGATCAAGCTATCCAATAATTGTAACATATTATCTTCCTATTATTTGAGATCCTTAGAAATGTCCTCCATTTTCTTAAACTAGTTGCTCTGGTACTTAATCTTATCCACTAATATAGCCATAGCCATATTTAGGTGGGATAGGCTAATTGTTCTAAACTCAGGGCTTGATTCTTGGATTTCAAATGTTTTTTAACTCTTCCATGTGGATCTCATTTCCTTAGTTCATCAATTTATAAATTGAAGGATGTTCTATGTTTGGAGGTTGCCTCAATATTTTCCTATAATACAAACACAATCCTACCAATGGTTATGGGGAGTGTGTGAAGCAGTCCCTTCCTTTTGGTCTTGCAAAGACCATCTATTCCATTGCAAATTTGATAAGCCACTTCTTGCTCTACTAGATTAATTAGTATATGGATAGGTAACTTGAATGGGTACATTGGGTCCCTTCAATCTTGATGATTGTGAAATTTGGATATAGCTATATATCCCCCATGGATTCAACAATTTTCTTTATTAGTGGGTTGACCATCATTATTGGGATCCCTATGATGGCCTCACTAAGGGCTAGGTAAACATAATCACATATGAAATGGATGTGTTCCCTATATTTAAATATGTGCAATTTAGAGTAATATTGTGAAACTATTTGTGTTCCACTAGGTAACCATTCCCTTAGGTTGGAAATCTTGGTTATAGCAATAAGGGCATCCAAAAGGTATGACATCATGTGGAATTGAGTCTTACACTTTTTTTTTATTGTATAAAACTATCTACTTAAATAAATGTTGATTACCTCACCTGGGGTGACCTATTTCTCAACCATGTAGTAGACTAAGGGGACCTAAATCTTGTCTACATATGTAGTGGTTGAATTTCCACATAATCTATTCATCATTGTAATGATCATTCTTATCCTAAATCTGAATTGACCAATGGGGATGTTATGGAAGTTCGAAAACACTTGATTCCCAAAATATAACCATAGTGCAATGATTATTTTTAAATCATTATCTTTGGCCCAATTTTTTATTGGGGTTAGGTCTAATTAGGGTTTAGGCAATTTGTAATAATTTTCAAAAGCTACAGGAAAAATTTAAGAAATCTTCCTAAAACTAAGTTCATGTACAATCACGCCCTTATCTATTTTGGAATATTTAAAATAGGAGAAAGAATGTCTCTATATTAGAGTAACATAGGTTTTACTACTACATAGTGTAGGCCTATCATTTGAATTTCTGATATATCATAGTATCTCATTTTAGTAGACACATTCTTCTCCTCCTCACTAGTAATAGTGGGTTATTCTTTAATGGTATAGAAAATATTGGACCAATTATTATCCCCTGTGTTTAAGTGGTGGCATCAAACTTTGTATCTTTGAACATCCTCCCTTTTACATTTGAGGTTAAATAAAGTTCCACATCTTCCTTGGAGACACCCTTCTGAGCTATCATGGCTATGAATTTCATTAAATTGCTCACTAGTGGACTACAGTTCAATTTTGGATTGAATTATCCTTACACAAATGATAATCCAATCTTCCTTAGCTTGCTTACAATGAACATAGGGTTGAATTAGGGTTCTTTTATTTGCTAGGGCTTCTGTGAAGGTCTTCTCAATGTGTTAATGTTGGCTTTTAGTTTAATTTATAGGTTTCTTGCCTTAGATCTCTTTTGGATTGCATATTTATAACTTTGCATTTCCCTAGGTCCATAAAATCTTTAACTTGGCATATTAGGCTTATGTGGATTTGATATGGCATCACCATGGCATCTTACTCATTAATATTTAAAATATAACCATTTTTTGCTTTTGGACATCTGTCAATATTTTATTGGTTCTGAGCCTTTTGAAAATTTTGCCTTGTCTTGCATCGCTAGATCTATTTGCATGGATCAATGTGGTTAATTGATCTCGATCTAAGAAATAGAATGCCATTGGCTACTTTACTATATTACTCATGGTTGCGACACTTATATCTTCTACATTCATCCTGATCTTTATTGAAAAGTCCACCTTCATCTTGCATATTGGATCATCTTCACTTGAGTAATTACACATCATCGATCTGGATCTATTAGATTATGTCCTTTGCTCTGCATATCATTGATTAGAATGTGCACACTTAATAGTGTACTATTTATCTTCATAATATGATTAAGCTTTAACTTGTGATTTTTGGTTATACCACTTGTCATCTCTGTATTGTTTATATGGATTTTGAATTTTCAACCTTCATTACATGCCATTATATCTTATTTGGTTAGGTCAATATGCTTCATCAAATCTTGATCTGATAGGTGGAACATCATTGGCTTCTCAATGTTCTTTTACTAGAATTATAACACTTATCACCTTCTTGCTTATCTTGGGGCCCTTTGAATTATCAATGTCGATCTCGCACTATCGAATCTTCTCTACCCGATCAAATGCATATCACTGGATCTAAATGCTTGACTTATTAACTTTGTCTCACATTGTTGGATCTTCTTCACCCAAAAAACCACACATCATTGGATCTTGATCTGAGGGATCAAACATGATTGGTTTCTATAGTCAACAAAAATATTTAAGTTAGAGCTCAGGTAAATATAGAACTTAGTATAAAGTCTTAGACTATGGTTTTATTCCCATTGATAAACACGATAAAACCTTAGTATAAAAATTGTAAGCTAAGTTCTAAAACATAATAAAGGGGACCTCGCAAATAATAAAAGACATGGCATAAAGTTTCAGCCTAAGGTTTTTATTGTATTCATAAATACAATTAAAAATCTAGGATAAGGCTTTAGGTTAAGTCTAGGATATAACAAAAGGGACCTTGCGATTAGTTAGAGCATGCTAATAATAAAATAGAACAAGGGGCCATGGGACATAAAGGACCATGTATAAAATTTTAGACTAACGTTTGGTCATGTTAATAAAAATTACTAAGCCTTAGGATAAAAATTAAATTAAGTCTAAGAGATGCATAAATTATTCTTACAAAAATTACTCCCATGTAAATTTGAATTTAATTTGAAAGGGACTTAGGTTAAACATTCAGACTAGGGTTTTAACAACATTTAAATGTGGATTCAATTAATCTTTGATAGATCAATGGCTAGTAATAGATCAATTGATCATTAAAATACAAAACCCTACGCATGTTCATTTCCAAATGAGATTCCATTGAACCTGCAATACGAAAACACTGCAAACATCCATTATCAACATTAGAAGGGGTGAAATAATGATCACTTGAAAATATGTAAATTAATCCAAATGAGAACTAGGTGTGGATGATCTTCAAATAAGGATAAATTACAACATGCTAATGACACTATGATCAAGTGAATTTTGAAGCAAGGGTCCTAATTTTTAGAGATGGGGTTATGTTGACCTCAATATATTCTCCACTTTAAATTATTAATTTAATGAGAGAAAATAGGTCTTGCTTGGTCTTTCAGACAACTAGGTCACCTTCTTGATTAAAGTTCTGGTTTACTACTCTCTTCATGCTACTAAATTCCCTATAAAAATTCCACTAGACATTTAGGTCCCCATGATAAACCATCTTTGGTCTATGTTCACTTGAATATTCAATGGGCCTAGTCCATCCTTACCCAGATGTAGTTCCCAAGGTGGTGAAGGGTGGAATAATATGGATGGATGAAACTGAAGTGGAAGGTAGAGGAAAAGATGAAGGAGATAAGAGTGAAGGAGGCATAATAAATGAGATGGTAGATGGAGAGGAAAGTGGTAATAAGGATTAAGGGGGTGACATGGGGGGAAAAGGGAGGAACCAAAAATGAGGAGACCTAAGGGAACATATGATAGAGGGTTCCATGAAGAGCCAATTCTTAATTTGACTTTAATTGGATATTTTGAAAACAATCCCTCAATTATATTTAGTGAATGGTGAAGGGACTTTTCAAGCCATCGAATCATGATCTTCCCCTTGGTCAAATTAATAAATGTAAGGAGTGTGGGGAGAACATGATCATATATCCCTCATGGAATTTTTTTATAGCTATGGGGTTATCCACATGTCAAGTTATGGTTGGTGGGCTCAATGAGTGCTATTTCACCTAGACACAATGAGGATCCTTACATCTTGATAGATTTACATACTTAATCAATCACCTGAATGTTTCATTTACACATGTCATCCATTTATTAGATTATGAGTCCAAACATATACTCTTCTCATATCTCCCTAGGTCATTTTGGGACCTTCTATCACTTGAGAGCATGGAAGAACACCTAGTGATTTTATACTCACTCAGAATCTTGATCTAACAAATTTGGGACCTCCTAGGGCTTTGACAAGTCTGATGTAATGGGAGTGTTTAGGGGTATGTGGCACATTCTCATTAGCTCTAGAATCTGATAGCTCTAATAAATTTAGGACTTCTTAGGGTGCTAATAAGTCTAACACTATAAAAGTGTCATGAGACACATGGTACCTCCTTATTAGCTATAAGATCTAAAAAATCTAACAACTTCAAGACCTCTTAGGGATTTAATGAGCCTGACACTATATGAGCATTAGGAGACACATGACACCTTATTATTGGCTCTAAGATATAATATCCATGATATCTCTAAAAACTCTAGGACATCCTAGGGCTCTAGAAAATTTGACATAGTAGGAGTGTTAGGGGATATGTGGTTCCTTTTCATTGGCTTAGGGATATGAAAAAGTAAAACAAAATGCTAAGTTGTTTAAAGTGACTTGTAATCAAAGAGACACTTACCTGTTATCCTAAAAGACTTTTGATAGAGTGTTAGCTTGGACCCTAGGACTACTGCTCTAGGAAAATCTTACATAAGGAAATTTATAAAAAGACAAAACTAAAAAAATGACTATGGAAATACTTTAAGAACTCAAGGGGCTAAGCTTTTATTTAAATTTGTATAGTTGTGAGGAAATTTTAGATGTAACAAGTAACATATGGTGAGACTTGGGAAGGTCCTTATGGTCATGATTGAGCAGACACATATTTTGTGTAAGTAGTGATAATTTAGGACATGATTGAGGCACATTTTTTTTAAAAAAAATCATAATATAGAGGACCCATTTTATTATTAAAAAGGGATGTGTTGGTCCCAATAAATGGTGACTATATAGGGAAAATAGTGTCAGTGATTAAAACCCATATCATGGACCTTCATTATGAAACCATTAGACAAGTGTCTAGAACTTGTTTCATTATCATGAGAGAGGGATAAACACTTAAATTTTCTTCAACACATGGCATAATGGGATTCAATTCCTTCAAGGGATCACCTACGTGAAGCATGATTTTTCTATTATTTTTATTCTCTTTTGAATCCATGTTCAAGTTTAGAGGTGCCTTATGTGTGCAGAACTTCTAAAAAGGCTATTACTTCTTTGCATAGGTTGGTTAAGGAAGGTAAGGATTGGGAATTTCTCTACTACCATCCATACATATATAGCTCTTCCATAAATACCTTTGGTTGCACTCTTTTATTTGATCCATTTCCAACTAAGCTAGAAATCCTATGATGGAGATTACCCAAATCACCCTTTCTTAGAAAGAGACCATGAGATTTTCTTAACTCTCATAGTTCATTTAATTTTGATTTCTAATCTATTTTTTATCCATAAGGTTAGTGACTAATGCATCCAAGGTGATTGGCTAATTTAGTGAGTTATTCATCACCAAAGGTAACCCTCTACTTATTAAATGGATCCATAGTGACTTCTTAATGTTATATTAAATTTTGTGATGATCTATTCATCAAAAATGAAACTTTTATTGATCCATAAGACACATTTTTAATCAATGGATTTCTTTCTACTCTCTTTTATGAAAGGAATGGACCCATATTCCAATTTTTTTCAATAATGGAGACCCAATTTCTATTTTCTATTCTTTGAATTGTGTCTTCAAGGCATGGCTTACTTTTAAAAGAACCCAACTTGAGGATATAGGGAACAATGCTTATCTTTTAGTATCATCAATCTTAAACCAAATGTTTACTTCATCACATGGTGGAAAAGGATATCAAATTTTGGGATCAAGAGCTTATTGTAGGGTTAATAGAAAAAAATGGCAAACACAAGCAAGGCAAAGGAAAAACAACCAAAGAAAAGATAAGAACAAGCACACAACATAGGAAAACTAAATAAAACTAATCTTAATATTTACATTACTAACCTTTTATCTAGAGTGGTATTATAAGATTTAATTAGATAGGGTAAAAAATTATTAATTATTCATGAACTATCCACTCACAGGCAGTAAGAGATCATTTCTTTGGTGATCCTTAAGTCTAAAAGCATTCTACTTGAGTAACTCAGAAATCTATTAAGGACCAACCCAAAGTGGGTCAAGTTTGAAATATTACCCTTTCTTCTCATGATATTTATCCCACAGTAATACCATTTCTAATTTCTTGAATGACTTCACCTTTTATCTATTATCGATCCATCTCTTAACATTATCCTAATGTCCATTGAAGTTTTTTAAAGCTTCATACTATGCATATTCCATCTAAAATATATTCAACAATCTTGAGTCCACCTTCCCCTTATCCTCGATATATTATTGTATGAAATTTTATGTAGGCATTATAAGGTTTTTTTGGAAAGATGGGATCCAAACTATTTATTAGTAGAAAATTTGAACTCTTGAGAGCTTGCTTATACCTGGTGTGGTCGGCCCAAAAAGCATAGTTCAATAACAAATTCCAATCTCTAGGTCTCTTTTCTAATTTTTTTGTTACATCGATTAGGTTCTTATTGGTTGAATGAATAGGAACATTTCCTTGTGGGTATTATTTTGAGGAGAATTTCAAATTAAAGCCATTTTCATAATCCCATTCAGTGAGATCAACCGATTGGAATGTAGGACTGTTATCATAGACTACTAAATTTGGGGTGTTAAACCATGTAATTATGTTCCCCTCAAGGCGTTTAATGACCTCATTAGCTATGTTATTCTTGGTTACCACTACCTCTATCAATATTAGAAAATAATCAGTGGTCATGAGTATGAAATTATGGCCCACTAATTAAATGGGTTGATGACAACTACAAATTCAAGTCCTCATTGAGAAAATGAGCACTCTTCTATAATAGGTTAGAGGGGAATAAATGAATGAAATTCCCTCTTAGTAAAGGTCTGACATTCATGGTAGGTACAAACATGCGCATGAGCATTCTTTAATATGGTAGGCCAATAGTGTCCTACTTGTATAATTCTATGAGTATTTTTAGTTCCTAAAGGATGACCACTTCCTAACTTATCGTGGTAGTTGGTCATGACTTCTTTCATCTCATATTATAACAAACACCTAAGATATTTACCACTATATTAATTTCAGTAAACCACTACCTTTTTCATCATGTAATGGGAATAATTAATCCTAAGATATCTTTTCTATGCATAATTTGATCCTTGATGATGATTCTCATTAAGGATACAGTGTAAAATTATGTCATATCAACCCTGGTAGTTAATTTCTAATTGGTCCAATTACACCATAATGATCCATGAGTTAATCTTAGTGATTAATTGAGTGAGACCTTAGTGTCTAAATAAATTTATGTGTTTTATCTCAAGGTCATATTCTCATAGTTTGGCCATCCGTCAACCCCTGCATTCACCCAATTGGTTTTATCCCAACATGAGTTTTATGGCTAGATAATAACATGTACCTTATTTCTTAGAACATAGTGCCTAAATTTATTCACATGTTTGAATAGGATATATGCATGCTTATCTAAGGTGCATAAATTTATCTTGTCATCCTTCAAATTTTTACTTAGAAAGTCTCTTAGATGCTCACCCCCATGTAACTTCTGAGTGAGTACCACATCTATTATGTGCTCTTAAAAAAAGAGTAGATGTATAAGTCTTTCATGTAATCTAGGCTGATCAAGACTCAAATTGTATGATGGTGTATTTTATATCTTGGAAATCATTATGAGTTTTATGGCTCTATTCCACCTTTGATTCCTATTTAAACGTCATGTTTAGTTGCTTAACAATCTAAGTAAAACTAAATATAAACTTGCACACAAAATTAATCTTTCTAAAGAAAGAATTTAATTATATTTTAATTTTAGGAAGGGGCATCCTATAAATTACATAAACACACTAAGGATCAACATAAATACCTTCCTTGGTACCTTACATGATGCCAAATATGCTTTTATTTAGGTTGACAAAGACACCATACCTTCAACATCTATCAAATATCCTCTACAAGTGATGGATATGATTGGGCTTGTACTTTGAGAAAATTGTCAATTCATACACATAAATAACTATGAATTTACCAATAATTCACTCAAAATCAAAGTCCATATCTCTTTGAAAATTGGCTCCCACATTCATAAGGCATAATGGAATTCACTTGTAAGTAAAGGTACCCCACTTGGTTGTGAATGTAGTCTTTGTTTTATCCTTTGAGTTTACCAAAACCTAATTATATCTTGAGAATCCATCCAAAAGGGATATAATTTGGGATCTACTCACCCTTTAGATCACCTTATATAAGGAGGTAAGAGAGTAGTTATCCTTATCAGAGTCCCTGTTCAAATTTTAGAAACTGACACAGTCTAATATCACCACTCTTTTTATGAAGATGCACTGAGTTGGCTACCCACATAAAGTGATGGATTGAGAAAATGATCTAGTTGAGAGGAGATTATGAACCTATTTATGAATAAGGGGTTATATAATGGGTATCATGGGTCACTTCCTTTGTTTTAAAGGGTTCTGGTTTGGTTTTAATAGGTTCATATGCATGATTATACTTAGTTCAAATACCTTAAGGTCTCCACAGGCCCATGTAATAACATATTTTTATAGTAATAGTAACCTATTGAGTTGTTCAATCCTAGTGGGAGTGCAATCGACGTTGACATTAGCATTGTGAGGCTAGTCTGATGACCCTAGATTAATCATTGTATACTTCTGATCTAGGTGTATTGGTTTCTCATGTTTGTGTGTAGACCTATCAAGGTCAAATCTACTCTAGAGGTATATCATTACCTTCATAACATGGTTTTATTTTAGGTTCATAATACCATCTTGGTCATACTCCTTGTCTTCAAGATCCCTTCTTTCCACCTCATTTATAACCTGGGTCTTGAATACTCCTGGGTTATTAAGGAATTCTAAAATATGGTGGTTATCTTCAAAGACTTGGAAGTTTTTTACATTATTGAGGACCAAGGGACACAAGATAAGCTCTATTAGGTTTATAATAGAGGCTATCACTAAATTAATGACTTAGTTATCCTCTCTAGTAATGGGTATGATGTTAAAATCATTAAACATTTCAATCAAATCCCATTATCAATGATCGTGTTTACTCAAATAAGATAACTTGCATTAAAACTTGCTCTTAACTTGGTTTATTATTAGCTTGAAATATCAAAACACTTTTATTTCCTTGACTTTATGTTTCAAGGTGAACTACAACCATAGTATTAGGGCTTCATGTTACACAATGTTTTTGGTACATGGGAATTATAACCTATAGGTATCTAGGTGTCACTTTCCTTATAGATCAATAAGCAAAACTTTGGCTCTAGAACCTTGCTTGGAATTAACCCCATCAAAGTACATTGACCATAGATTTGGTAGCCTAAGGTTATCAAAAAATTTCTCTTAGAACTTTGCATGAACAAAATGTAAACACCTAAAGGACTATTTTATATAATATGGACTTATCAATGGTCTAAATTTTTGAAAACTATCAGAAATAAACTGGACTATATCAAGATTAAATTGGACTATATCAAGATTAAGTTAGATTTATTACAAATAGATCACAACTATCTAATGTATTTGTGATAAGTCCAAATCATTTAAAATGATCATAAATAATTAGTAGTTGAAAACTATCATAAATAAATTAAACTTCATCAAGAATTAATTGGACTTATTACAAATAAATGACATCTATATTATATATTTGCAATAAGTCCAAATTATGCAGCCATTCAAAACGGTTCATAGACCATGCATTTATAGATAATAAGACTTGGTAGTTTATTTCTTAAGGAAAAATAATCCATACATCAATCGAGCACTTAGGTGATATGTGATTTAAAACACCTAAGATGATTGGGATGCCACATGTCATCATTTAATTAGATCATGAACTATCTATTTAATCTGATTTGGGTGATGTCCTTATAACCATCAAAGTTTATCTTGTATTTGTGTACATGACATGTGTTGATCACAAGTTTTCTATTATTATATTATTAATATAATATCCTACATAGTTGAGTTACTGAGATTGTGACACATGTTGCAATCTCATATGCTTACATTTTATGGGACTTTTGTTTGGACTGGTCATTCTTCCACATAGCCATGTGGCAAAATTTCAAGTACTTGTACAAAGTGTAATTAAAAAAATTGAAAAGCCAAATAATAAATTGTTTTGATACGTAAAATTGCCAAAGAAAAAGTCTTGATGCACAAGTGAGAAATTTCACGACATAAAACCCAAAGACCTTTTCACATACAAGAGAATGCCAAAGTGTTTTTTTCAAAACACAAAAACCAAAGTGTAAATTATCAGATGTGTAAATTGTATAGACCATTTCCCAAAGACCATTTTGAAGGATGCAAAAATGTGAAGTTTAATTTGAAAAATTGAAAAACTGAAGAGGTTTCATGATTCACAAAATGTGATTTGGCTATTTGGAATACAAAAAAATTGAAAACTATTTTGAATCAAAAAAATGTGAAGTATACGTTCCAATAATCAAATGTTATTAAATAGATGCATAGTTACTAAAATACTGAATTGTCATAGTAGAAAATATAAAAATCAAATGCCGAAGTGCATTTTCCAAGACCTAAAATGTGAAGTGTCACTATAAATAAATATATATAAATAAAACAATAAGAATTTATACATTCTCAAAAAATGGATTAAATTTTGAAAAAAAACATTCATATTTCTCATTCCAAAATTAAGGAAACACCATTTCAAATTTCCCAATCTTTTTATCACTATTTTTATTAGTGCCTAGTGGGATAATACATTCAAATATTCTATTATAATGCCTTCCAAAAACTAGTGAGAACAAGTGTATGAACTCTCCAATTTTTATTTGGTTTCCAAGCGTAGATGATACTATCTATGAGTATGGATGGTAAAGATGTGTCAGCTAGGTTTGGCTTCCATTTCTTGTCCAAGTAGCCTGAATAAATTTTTGATTTTTTTGCATCTTTTTCCCCTGCATGAAATGGGATAAATCAAGTGAAATTGACCCTTTATTAACTATCCTTATTTATTTTTAGTATCTCAATATTTATTTTATATTTATACACCCATACTGTGTAGTCCACTCCTGTAGAATCATTAGGTCTAACAAATAACATATCTCTGATTTGCACATCTTGAATTGGATTAAATGCAATTTTTGTTATTTTTCTTCTTAGACCAATACATCTGCTATAGATTTCACTCTAAAATTAAGGGTCTTATCATGAACCATTTTGTGCATATATATATGTAGGGGTATGTCATGATGAGTTCTAGGCCAAAAATCTCCTGTGCACTCAACTTCAGAAGGGAACATGTCTTCTTTCATTTTGTTATGGATGTTTTGGAAGTAATATGCTAGATCCTTCCACTTAATATTTCCAGTCAAACCAAATTCGTTGAATTGTTGTACATACTTATTCAATTTATATTTAATTTCCTTTTCACTCTTTTTTCTACTTCTATCTGAGTCTTTTACAAAAATGAAAGCTTAAGACATTTCTCTATTTTTCAAGTCTTTGAAATATATTTTTGTTAGAGTACCTTCTGGAGCATTTGACTCACCATTTTCTTTTGTTCCCCATAATGTAATCGGGGTGACCAATTTATATCTCTTATAGATTTTTTGTAATGCATAATGGGCTAACCTTACTTCATGCATAGAATAAAGTATTGACCTTTTGTCAAGCCTACTATTTTGTTTCTTCCCTTCAGTTGGTAACTATTAACATACTCTTTGAAATCCACTACCTATTCAATCAAATATGGTGTGAAGTTTCTTGTATTTTCACACATCCTATAAGTGCCCATTATCTCTACCACACTCCATACATCTTTACTCTTATACATCTAGACAGGTTTCTAAATGTGCCTTCGATGTCCTCATGAGTATGTCCTACAGGGAGAAATATGACCTCAACATCGAGAAAAACACCTTTGTAGATAAGGAGAGATAAATCTTACAACACATACCTGTATAAAAAAACATGATTTTGTGAATTTGTAAATGTAACATTAGTTCCATATAAGGTTTGACATTTTTAAAATATAATAATGGATGGAAGTACCAGAACATAAGCATGGAGATATGTTAAAACATAAAAATGTTAAAAAGGTAATGTATAACATTTTTTTAATGACATGATTTATGTCAATCTAAAAAAATAATGCCTTTTAATATCATATAATGCATACTTCAATTCTTGCTTCATCCTACTTTAAAGGTATCTCCTTGGAGATACATTTTAAACATGCATCAAAATAGAATAGCAACATAGAGAAAAATAGCTAATTAAGTCAATATTCAACCATGTATTTTATTACAATACAAAATGATAATGAGCAATGGGGGTTTTGAGCAAAATTATGGAAAATGATTAACTTCTTATATTTTGGGATCCTATATTTGATTTGAACCTTTGTTGTGGACCTAAATGTTTGAAGGTATCTCTTAGGAGATACATTTCAAAAATGTGTATGGGTACCCTTGAATATTTGAAGTGCCTTATAATACCTTCAAGGTTACCTACAACATTAAGCTTAAGACTTCATTTTTCAATAGTCAAGTACATGTGGCATGCACCCATAAACCCATGACATTTCAACATGAATCCCCTGATATAATTCCTTTGCCTTATGAACCTAACCTTTGACCTTTTTAAAATGATCACTTTTGTCTTGGATCCCTTTACCTGACTAACTTACCCTTTAACCTTTTTTTTGTGGCCATGTTAGCTTGATAGAATTACCCTTTGCCCTTTTTGAATTTCCCTTAAACATTTTGAAATGACCCTTTCCTTGCTCTAACATACCCTTCAAGACTTTTTTTCCAGACCATTCTATCCTATGAAGTAGACCCTTTGGCTATTTTATGCTCACTTACCCTTCAGGATAATGGGCATGGCCCTTTGCCTTCTAGAACCTACCCTTTAGCCTTTTAAAAGTGCCCTTCAACCTTTTTACAAAGAAACTTTGAGATTTTTGTCATTTCCACTTTACCCTTAGGTACTTTTGTCTTGAGCCCCTTGCCCTCCAGGACTTATCCTTTGGGACATTATCCCAAGCCTTTATCTTATGAAGTAGACCCTTCAGGACTTTTGTCATGGGCACTTTGCCCTATGAATTAGATCATTCAGAATGTTTCTCTATGAAAATTACCCTTCAAACTTTTTGAAATGACTCTTTAGGATAATTTTCACAAATATTTTGCCCAAAATAATTTTTTCGATGATATTTCCAAATGATGGGATTTTTGTTGTAGATATTTTGTAAAAGCTCAGTCCCTAGCATAAAACTAAATACCTTACTACTAAGAACAATATTATCCCTTTTCCATACTTAGCCAAAATAAAGTTAAAGTGTCTTCTAATGATATATACTAAATACCCCCACCAACTTGAACAAACAACGTTTGAATTATACAAGAATATAAAAGCAAGGTTAATGTTGGGAATTTATGTTGCACAAACTACTATAAAATACAAAATCCTATATATGTGATATGCATCTATTGGAAGCCTTCATTTTTCAATCAAACTTGCATTCAAAGTCTCCTACTATCCTATAATGACAAAGAACCCTAGCTACTATCTCTAAGAGCACTATGAGTAAAACAATGATTAACCTAGAGTCGAGTGGATCATACAACATACATAACACCTAGAAGGAAACTACAAATAGCACATAGTATATAATATAATGGTATCTTCATCCAAAACATTTAGGGGAGTAAATATGCCATCACCATACTCATTCAAGGACTCCATAGAGTTTATAGATATAGTGTTTAATTCCACCATATTCAAGAATAGGTACACCAACTATTCATAGCTATGGGATGTAGTGGATTTGATGGACAAATTTTTATTGGAGGATGAGATGACACTTACTAATAGGCTATTTGTCAAAGAATTATTGGCTTTCAAATGTCAAAGGTTAATTTTTGATACCACCAAGCCATAGGTGATGCCATGCATTGACCTCCTATGAGATTTGTTCTTCTCAAGAAATATATCACAAGATGCCTTCCTGCATTATTCTAGTAATAACACAGTGGTCGCATGCATTTTAGGAGTTGACTTCTAAAGATACCCATCTTTGAACATACCCAATGCACACTATGACAATCATACATTTCCATAGTTTAGCATAGATAGATCAATTGAGAAGGCATTATCTTCATGGTTATTCCTAGGCTAGACCTTTACATGAAAAGGGAAGAAGCCAAAGGGGCCTATTTCCATAAAAAAATTTAGAATGGGGATTTACATCGACACAGTTCTATTTAATTGACTCTATGGTATGCCGAGTATTCATTTTATCAATTTAGATTGGGTTCCATTTCTTTACATGATGCTCACCCATGATGCTACATATGCCATGGGAGAGATAATCAAATTTTACTTGACTGAGTAAATAATTCACAAAGATAAGCATCCCACACCTTTGGGCAATTTCTATATGATGTCATATTTGTTAAATGTTGTTATGGGAACCTATTATAGAGACCTTGGGGAATTATGGAGCCCAACCATAGACTACATAAAGAATAAAATTTATGATCATTACTAATTTATGCATATATATGCCTACACCAAGAACATGGTGAGGATAGCTAAAGATATCTATCCATAGATTTGGCAAGCCATTCATGGCTCATCCATGCCAGAATTGGACAAAATATCATAAAAACCTTAGAAGTTAAAGGGGATTATTTCCTCTATCCTAACATCAAAATTATAATGATTTGGGGAAACAATTTTAATCCTTTGTGGCTCCCAAAATACGTCCCATAAAATTTTGCAGAGTAAGAAATTTCTTTCCAACTATGGTGGAGTGTTGAAGAGGACCTATCTAGGAATAAGAAGGCTTTGTTCTTTGGTCATTTTGTAATAATTAGAAGAATAGTTTACATAATGAGTAAACATTTTAGAGAAGTGGGTTGCAAATGAAAGAGTTATCCTTTCCCCATGCTTCCACATAGAGATTGAGATGCACATGGGCTTATTCAGAAGCACATATAGGGATTTAACATCCCCTATAGACATGTTCCTTATTCATATGATTTTGTGTTTCTTAATGCAAATGATGATGTAGATGTGTTGGAAAGAGAAAGGATTGTTGGACTTCAAGAAGATCATTTAACAATGATCTAGGATGATCCTTAAGTCACAGTAGGGGGATTGGATAGCAAGAAGGCTATATACAAAGGATGGGAACATTATAACTTCTAGAAAGGATAGTTCGAGGAGCAATCCAAGGACTAGGAGGGTCCCTCATCTTAAGCCCTCCCTTTGGAATTGAAGTTGAAGATTGTGAAGAAAGAACCTAATTTGTCTAAACCTAGAACAAGTAGGGGAACACAGGTAGGGGACCTCACCAAGTTAGATTCTAATGAGGAGAGAACACAAGAACAACTAGCTACCATCACCATTCAAGTAACTAATGATATGCCCTAAACATAGATTGACACATCTGTTGGGATAGCAACATAAGAAGAAGCAGTATTGACTCAACAAGGCTCCCCTACATAGCTAAATACCCCTCATATTTATATGAGGAAGCCTAGGACTTCAATAGGGAGTCCCATAATTGAATCATCACAAGGCTTTCCTATTGTACTTCCACATTCAGAACCAATAGAAGGAGAGGTTATGATAATTAAGGACATTGAGGATGACTCTGATAAATAAGCTAAGCTAGAAACAACTAAGGCCATGAGCCTTAAAATAGATCCTAAAACACCAAGTTCCTTAGGTACTCAACCTTTCATGAGTATTCATTTATCTTTTGTACTCATTTTTGGACATGTTTTTATTTCTTCTATGTTGAGGACACCCTAGGTGGAAGTGCCTACTTCCACCTTCATTTATCCCTTCACCCCCACCATTTTCGTGCAGTTCCCTCTTATCACCCTCGAAGTGGAAAAATATGTTATTTATACCACCATGGCCATTCCATCATCCACTTCCATCCCACTCACCATACTTACACCCTCTATCCCTTTTGGTACCTCTACCATCAGAACCTTAAATACGGTGTCTAGAAAAGTACAAAATGCATTATCCACTCCATAATTTCACATTTAATCCACTCAAATTTCCCTTCCCATATCATCTACCACCTCCACAAAGGAAACCATTGTGACAAGTTATAAAAAGGGAAGGAAACCCAAGCCTCAATTGATTACAATCCATCCACTCCCTCAATTTAGAGGAGTGGATTGGTCTAATATTATTTGGCCTTCCCTACCTAACATCATTTTCAAGTCTTATAGCAATAGTAGGTTTAGGAGGTAGAGAAAGAGGTTATGGTTACAACCTTGAATGCATCTCAATTGGATATTCCTCCATGGGTGATGGACTTGAGAAGCAAGGTAAAATAAATGCCTAGCTTTAAGATCACTAAGCTTCCCTCTATTTCTACTCTATTTGACCCCCCATCTAGAAGTATACAAAGAGTGAAGAAGAGGAAGCTGGAGGATGACAAGGTCACATAAATAATTATGTAAGAAAGACACAAAGTATTCTCCCTTACTAAGAGGTAGAATAGATACCCTGAACAGTCTCCTCACATTGAAAATATTGAAGACTTATTCCAAGACCACAAGGATGCTATAGTATCTATCCATTAGGGAACATATATGGCTTGATATGAACCTGATTGAGGCTAAGGTATAACAATTAATGGAACAAGAAAAGACTTTGCATATCCCTGTAAGAATAGAATCTAAGGTACAAGAAACAACTTGTTGATGTTATAATATTTGGAGGTATTGGAATTCATGAAGGCTGAAATGAACCCTCATGTATATAATGCCAACCAATTTTATAATTCATTGAGAGATGATAGCACTAATTTGAAAATGCTAGTTGCATATACATGTAACTCTTTATACATTCATTTAGATTTAATGACAATACTAGAGGAATATAATGCCTTGAACTTGGTTGTCATAAGATAAGAGGAAGCATGAGAATGTTTATAAGTATTTGGGGCTTTAATACCCAAATATCAGGTGAATGAGGTCCAAATCCTCCAAATTTTGCATGATTTGAAGCTGTCAAAAGTGAAGGACGCCTCAAGCAAATTGATCAATAGGATCAATTTTGATAAACTCATTCAAGAAGCGGTAGATGATTTTAAGTAGATTTTTCAAGTCTTAGCACTAGAAAGGATAGAATCTAAGTTAATTATAACAAAAAATAAAGTCATAGAGGTCAAAATTTTTAATAATAAGTTTTAGATGACTAAGGAAGAGCATGCAAGACTCCTCAGACAAGTTAAGAGGATACATTGACCACCATTGTTGAAATTGAACATCATACAATAGTATCATGACATGGAATTAAATTTTATCAATAAAATGAAGCCAAGAAGTAGACTTCTTGATGCAAATCTTGAACAAGTTTCCTTCTATAGTCCTTGAACAAAGGATGACTTCTCTAGGCTCAAAAACTCATTCACCATGAAAGTACAAGTTTACAAGACTGATATAATATTTCAATATATGTATCTTGCTTAAAAGAGTATCTAATAACACTCTATACCTCTTTTGAAACTATCTCAAATGCTTATCTTCAACTCATGCAACTATGTCAAAGCAATTCTCCATCTTAATAGCCCTGTCTGACTGCAAATAGGTTAGTACAAAAAATGTACTAACAATTATGACTTGCCAATATTACATTCACCTCTATATTGTTAAAATACACTTATGGGTAATTTTTCAATACATAACTCACTTCTTAAGTACACTTTACTTCTTTGAACCTTCCAAACTAGGACTCTTTTAGCCCTTTTCCAAGACCTCTTACTAGAAATATATACTACATGTATTGTAAATTCTTAAAAGTGATTGAATCAGTTAGGGTGTACAAAAATATTTCAGACTACAAGTTTTGGTAAATTTTAAAGGGTTAATTTTCCTAGAATGAGCAAAACCCTAGTTGGTAGGGTTTGTGATGACTACACAAGCTGAGGGTAGATAAAATTAAATAACTTGGTCTAGAAAATGTTTCATGACAAAAAAATTATTGTGTTAGCTCTGTCTCATCAAGACTCAACTTTTTCATTCAACAACCAACTCACAAAATTCCATGGAATGTTCACAACAAGGAAAACTCAGTTTGGTCTGACTGTGTTCAATACAAAAAACAAGGGTAACTAAGGGTTTCATTGTTTGTTTCACTAAAAACAATCTCCAAATCTATAAATAAGATTATTTACACCTTATATGAACTTATTAAACCCTTTTCTAACATTTTTGAATCAAAACAAGTTTAAAATTCAACATTCCTAGTCTGTAGAATTCTATATTATGGATAGAGGGTTAGCAAATGTCAAGGTTATCTCTTCAAAAGGACAAGTTTAAACCTTTAACAGTAATATAATGAAAAAAACACACTCCATATATTATCACATGTGTATTTATCCTATCTCTCCACAAAATTCAATATCAAAAAGGACCAATACCAAACCAAACTATTTACACAAAACTGTGTATGCATACTCTCTGCCATCAAGCTTGGTTGTCTCTACAAATGAGACTATCTACCTCTTCTCAAAAAAATTCTTGAATAAATTTAGATAATTAAATATATTCAAAACAAAATCAAACTCATTATCAATACCACTTACCACATTGAGCAATTAAACACTCCAACACTTTGTTCATAGCTATGCAATATCCAAAGCACTTAGAAATTCATTATCACAATCCATTATTAATTAAATTTATTTTATTACACATTCATTATATGTCTCCTTAGAGTAAAAATAACTCATACATTACCAAAAATAACTCCCTAAAACTACTCCAAAAGGCATAACTAATTCTTGGAGGTTTCCCATGTAGAAGTGTTTTCAATTACATTGCATTTTTCATGTTTTCTCAATATACCTCATGAATGATCATGTTTAAAGACCAAGAAACATAGTAAGGACATTTTATAATTTTCATAATACCTCTTAAACACATATTTAACATGTTTTTAACCTTTGACACCTTCATATAGTGCATATAAATCCTTCCACAAGGTTTACGAATTCAAATTTTCAAATGTGGCAGTTTTGGAGGGAAACTCCATAATTCAAATTTCATGCAACTTGTACTAGCCTAGATCACTCTTATGGATTAATTAGGACATAATACACATAAAAAAAAACCTAAATTATAAATTCAATCCAAAAATGAGTCCATTTTGTGATCTAAAAGGATGCCTCTACATCATACTACCATGTTGAATAAATTTTGCCATAAGGATCAACTTGGTGTATGCTCCTCTTTAGTTACTTTGTACCTCCTAATTGAAGTTTTTTGATGATATTTCCTCTAATATAGGCGAACATGTTCTTGGGACCCACAACTAGGCCTCTTCTGGTTTTTCTTCTTCATGAGTATACCTTCACATACAACAAACTTGTTAAAGAAATCTCTATTGTTGCCTTCTATTACTTGCTTTAGATGTGAAAAACATGCTTATAATTATTGAAACTGATCCATCACAACCTTACTTCCATAAGACACTAATACTAAAAATGTGTCTTCTTCATCCTTCACCCATTCTCCTTGTTTAGTACACTTAACCTCATGCATATCAACTAGTTGGTCCTTGCATGTCATTTGCTTACATAAGTGCTTGGTTTGTTGTTTTATATCATCTTTAAAACTACCCTTAAAATCTTCTATACACAAGGAATACTTATTCTTCCTCATTCTCATGATCATGATTCAACACTTTCATGTTATTGCCTTCATTTGACTATCCTTCTTGTACATGTTGTACATCTTCCATCTCTTTTTCAACTCTTTCCTTTTCAAAACTTTCTTTCATGAATTGGAGATTGCCTATCATGCCTTATATGAGTTCACAAATATAAATATTTTTCAAGTTCCGAGACAAATTTTCAAACAACTAATTCACAAACTTACTTGAAGAAGTTGTATTTAGCATAGATTCACATGTAACTTGGGTTGCCTCAATCTCCTTGGGTTGTTAAATCATCTTCACAACTTCATATTTATACTGCACCAACTCTTTATAACCTATAACCAATACCTTATAAAATATACCAACTACTTTATCAACATGATTCAAAGGAAATAATGTATACTTGACTCCTTTTTTATCGAAAAAATAGGTTTTTTTCACCCCATCATGAATAGTTGATTTGTCAAACTGCCAAAGCCTTCCTAATAAGACATGACATGCATCCATGGGGATGACATCACACATAAATTAATCCCTATATGTTGCAACCTAAAAATATACTAAGAACTATTCATTCAAAAGCACATTATATCCTTTCTGAAGCCAAGAAACTTCGTAAGGTGCAGGATGAGGCAATATTTTAAGACCAAGTTTACTTACCATCTCATTGGAAACCAAATTGTCCATTTTTCCTTAGTCTATTATCATTTTACAAAATTTACCATGGGACTTACATGTTGTCTTTAAGAGTGTTCTCCATTGAGTAGGTTATTTCTCCTATGGTGGCTTCAATAATGTCCTCATCAAGAGTTCCTCTCTTTCTTTAAGTGCCACTAAATGTGAATTTGATCCAATACTCTCTTCCTCTATAGGCTTCACCATTTGATTTCTACTCTCATTCTTATAACTCCTTTCTTTCTGCTCCTTTGGACAATTCCAATATTTATAACCTATATAGTTGTTACATTTGAATCATTTTCTTGTGAAACCACTAGTTCCTCGTCCTCTAGATTCATCTCCACCTTTATAGTATGGTCTCCTACCTCTATAACCACCTCTTGGTTCTGCTTCATGTATTTTTCCACTACTTTCACCTTCCCCATATGCATGATTGTTGTCATAATCTCCTCTTCCTCTCACTTGTTTTCCTCTTCCTCTTGCTTGATGTGTATGTATTCTTGCCAACTTCTCTTCATCTTTCAAGGCTGCTCGGTATGCTTCTTCCACTATTTTCAAAGTCAGTATATTGATATCATCTTGTATGGAGAATTTGAGACCATTCAGGTACCTTACTAACTTCTCATCATCTTGTTCCAAGTGTCATGTCTTTATTGTCAATCTATGAAACTCTTTGGCATATTCCTTTATTGAATACTACTTTTGTCTAATATTGTTTAACCTCTTAAACAAATGTGTATGTTAATCCTTGGGCATAA
The DNA here is from genome assembly GCA_037957365.1 of Torreya grandis. NCBI lineage: Eukaryota > Viridiplantae > Streptophyta > Pinopsida > Cupressales > Taxaceae > Torreya > Torreya grandis. The sequence continues at coordinate 893,841 of JARHVA010005443.1, read as the reverse complement.
ACTTTGCCTTCATCTTCATCACCATCCTATCCCATGACTAGATTTTGGCTTTACCTTTTCTCCTTATCTCTTCTTGGATTCCATCCCACCACAAATAAGCGTGTCCTCTCAATATTGTGACTGAAAATTTCACTTTATTGGTGTCATCCACCTCCTCATACTCAAAATACTTGTCCATGGCTACTATCTAATCTACTAACTCATCCACATTAAGATTACCTTCATATATTGGCACATCTAGATTTGGTTTTGAACCCATCTTCATAATGGATTTGATCAATATTTTCTCCACTCTATATTCTCTTTCTTCCTCCTCTTATACTCTAGGATATTCCTCATCTCTATCCCTGCCATCATCAACTATGACCCTTATTTGAGTTGTCTCTATGGTTGTCATTCTAGCCTATATGTTCCTCATTTCAATGACCAAATTGGCCACATTTTGTTGAATTCTTTGAGTTTTTATAGGTTTATTTTTTATTTATAATATTTTTTACTTTTAATCTTATCTTCTGACCATCCTTATGCTTTGATACCAAATGATACATAGCTTGCACAAGTTTCCTTTTATAGTCCTTTAACAAAGGATCACTTCTCTAGGCTCAAGAACTCATTCATCCTACAAGTATAAGTTTATAAGACTAATATAATATTTCAATATATTTATCTTTCTTAAAAGAGTCTCTAATAACCCTCTATACCTCTTTGAAAACTATCTCAAACACTTATCTTCAACTCATGTAACTCTACCAAAGCAATTTTCCATCTTTGTAGCCTTGTCTGACTGAAAATAAGTTAGTATGGAAAATGTAATAAAAATTATGAATTGAAAATATGATATTCACCTTTGTCTTATCAAAATGCACTCGTGGGTCAATTTTCAATACCTAAATCACTTCCTAAGTCCAATTTCCTTCTTTGAACCTTCCAAACTAGGCCTCTTTTACCCCTTTTCCAATACCTCTTACTAGAAATCCATACCACATGTACTATATGGTCTTTAAAGTTCTTTAATCAGTTAGGTCATGAAAAATGTGTCAGACTACAAGTTTTGGTAAATTTTCAAGGGTTACTTTTCCTAGAAGGAGCAAAACCCTAGTTGGTAGGGTTTGTGATGACTACACAAGTTGAGGGTAGATAAAATTCAATAACTTGGTCTAGAAAAGGTTTCATGACAAAAAAATTATTATGTTATCTTTGTCTCATCAATACTCAACTATATAATTCAACAATTAACTCATAAAACTCCTTAGAACGTTCACAACAAGGAAAACTCAGTCTGGTATGACTGTGTTCAATACATAAAATAGGGGTAACCAAGGGTTTCATTATTTGTTTCACTACCAATAGTCTCCAAATATCTCAATAATATTATTAACACCTTCATTGAACTTATTAAACCATTTTATAACATGTTTGAATCAAAACAAGTTTCAAATTCAACATTCCCAGTCTATAAAACTGTATATTATGGATAGAGGGTTATCAAATGTCAAGTTTATCTCTTCAAAGGGACAAGTTTAAACCTTTAACATTCATATAATAAAAAAATACACTCCCTATATTATCATGTGTGCATTTATCCTATCCCTCCATATAATTCAATATCAAAAGGACCAATACCAAACCAAACTATTTACACAAAACTGTGTATGCATACTCTCTGCTATCAAGCCTGGTTATCTCTACAAATGAGACTGTCTGCCTCTTCTGACAAATGTTCCTAAAGTAATTTAGATAACTCAATATATTTAAAATAAAATAAAACTCATTATTAATACCACTTACCACATTGAGTAGTTAAACACTCCAATACTCTATTCACAACCATGTAATATCCAAAGCACTTAGAAATTCAATATCATGGTCCATTATTCATAAAATTTATTTGATTACACATTAATTCTATATCTCCTTCAAATTAAAATCACTCATACATTACCAAAAGTGACTATCTAAAACTAATATGAGAGGCATAACTAATTCTTAGAGGTTTCCCACGTAAAAGTGTTTTCAATTACATTGCATTTTTCATGTTTTCTCAATATACCCCATGAATCATCATGTCTAAAGACAAAGGAACATAATAAGGACATTTTTTCATTGTCTTAAGACTATTAAACACGTCTTGAACATGTTTCTAACCTTTTCCACTTTCATATAGTGCATGGAAATCCTTCCACAAGGTTTATGAATTCAAAATTTTCAAATGTGGTAGTTTTGGAGGGAAACTCCATAATTTAAATTTTATGCAACTTATACTAACCTAGATCACTCCTATCACTTCATTAGGACATAATGTGTAAATCCACACCCCTTGTGTGGGCATGTTGCCTAGACACCAATACTCTGAAGAGGGATCAAGCCTTATGTAGTTTTCCCACCTAATGTGATTTATGCAATAGTGTAATGCAGATGCAAAATGCCAAATTAAGAGTGCTTGAGGTGGCTAGGGCTTGGTATGAGAGTTTGAGTGTGTTTACAGCTATATTGTGTGACTGTATGTAGAGATTAGGGAATTTTTCCTTAATGATCTATTTATATTCTTGATTGCTTTGTAATATTTATCACCTCCTTTGTAAATTAACTCTAGATGGGATTTTATAAGGAACAATTGGTGATGGGTTAGATATGTTCATGCTAGGTCAAAATAATGAAGGATAGGAATCAGATGAAAATGACCATTGGGGGTCAAAATGCAAAGGTATAATAGCACCAAAAATGGGACACCCTAGTGTTTGATGCTGTAGTCTAAGTATGGAACTCCTATCTTACATGCTCGAGACCTAGGGGGATAGGATAGGCTTAGGAAATATTGTCCAGGTAAGTTGGAATTAGGGTCTAGAAGGTTTTAAATGAATGATAATGAGAAAAAAGGTATTTATAAGGGTCATAAGCGTATTCAAGAAGGACCTATGAATTGGGTGTCAAAAGCCACACTCAAAATACCAATTTAGACATTTTATATGACTACATTTTCCTCTTTTTATTCTAGTGATGCAACAAAGTGAAATACTAGGATAAAGGAAAAGTAGAAAGCATACCTAAACTTATATGTAAGGGTGAAACCCATGAATATGTGTAATTGTGAATGATGTTGAATGATGCCAAGTGATGTTGGGTATGTATTGTACCAAGATTAATATCACAAATGGATTTGAGTGCTAATTACTCAAGAGTGGCTCAAGAATACAAAAGCTATCCCTTTAGCTTCATCATCACCCACTAAGTGAAGATAAGTGATCATACATGTGTTAATTGATGTTTGTATTGTGTGTATAATCCCTCTAAGTAGGTGGCTCAAGAATATAAAGGCTAGTTAATCTTTTGTCTACATTATTGCCCACTAAGTGAAGCTATAAATTGATACTGGTATGAATGTGTGTCATATGATATAGATCTTCAATCCCATGAATGTTATGTAATATGACAATATGGCATGGATAGTCACATATGTAGTGAGAACTAGGCCAATCTTGGCCACTCTAGAAGGTGGAGATTCGGCTTATATGAAAGCCACTCCAAAACTAAGAACTAGCCTTATATGAAAGCCACTTTGAAATTATGCCAACCACCTATAGATGAAATAAGGCATGCAACTACTTAGAATACTTAAGTAATACACTGAACTTAGAAAGAAAAGAAGGAAAATGTGCCACAAACATTACTCCCAATCATTGGTGTCTATAACATGGATTTTGATTTAGAAGTTATACTAACTACCCAATCTAAAACTAGAAGTGAGAACCATCATGCCATGCATGATGCCCCCTATATCTAGATGCTCTAAGTAAAACTATACTAAAACTACCCAGTTTAAACTAAACTATAGCTGACAAAATTATAACTGAACTTACCTTTTGGTCTATTTTTTGAAAATCTAGGTTTTTGTTGTTTGGACAGGAGTGATGAAAATAAGACACTTTATTATCTATAACTATAGTAGAAGTATGGTACTCTTTTCCTTTGTTGTTTCTAATCACTATTCTACGTTCATCACTATTTTCTTGGTCTATTCTACCTATTTTGGGTTTTAGTTACTATTTTGAGTGTTTTGAAACTAATTTTTTGACTAATAGAGGGCTCTGATCTATGTGACAAAACTCCTAATTATTTCCCCCTCTTATGAGGTTAGGAATGAATAACCTACAATGACTACCCTCAAAATAAAGAGTCATGAAAGTGTGTTATGCTAAAAAATACATGATATAGCAATGATAATCAAAAAATGTCTCAAGATATAACATTATTTATATTAGAGATTATTAGATCAATAGAGGTATGCCCAGATAGATTTAACAATGTAATATCATGTGTAGTATACTGAATTTGTAATGATCTTTATATCAATATATGCATAAATACCCTTAAGGTAGGGAAACACCATATAATACTCCTTTAGGAAGGAATAACTCCACAATGTCTCTTCGAGGGGACAACCTCCAATAGCCTCTTCAATAGAAGACTCAATCCTTGATTGATTTCCTTCCCATGATAATCATCTCCTATATATATACATCTATCTAACCCATGGATGGGTAACCTCCTAATCCAATGTAGGCTGAACATTACCCAATGTATTACTTCCACAAGTTACTCTATTATCCTAATATATTGTACCCATATAACTAAGGGGATGTGTGCCACATGTCGGCATCTCCATCAACCCATATACCTCAATATATCATATCCCTAGGTACATAGCAGAATTGAAAATGGAAATGTGGTTAGTTATTAGTTTTCAAGGAGGGATGGAACATGATGTCCATCATGGCATCCAAGAAAGTAATATAATGCATGATGTGGATCATGGCATTGTAAATAACTGAGAAAAAAACAAGCAACAAGAAAGCAGGCAAGAAGCAATAAGCACACAAAAGTGGCCAAGGGGCCAATAAAATAAGGAACATGGGCACATGTCATTCAAACTAGGAAAGAAAACATACAAATCATGCTCAAATGCCACATACACATATAGTTGAAAGTAAGCAAGATTGACATGAGGGCCACAAGCACATAAAAGAGTACAAGTAAAGGACATTGGCAAATGTCGTAAGGCATACACAATAGACAAAATATGAACTAAGAAATGCAATCACATTTAAATACTCAAATAAATAAAGGAAGGCATTTAATTTCTAAAAATACTATCACATCTAACTAATCAAAGCAAGAAGTGAAAGTATGCAAAACATGTAGTACAAGACTAGGTAGATGCTAATAAATATGTAAGTGATATATACTAGTGAATGTTGATAGATTAATTAGTGTAAACTACTAAATAATGAATATCATCATGATAAATAGAGTGTGTGTGGTAGGAATGACATAACCTAGATGGTGTATTCATGTAGAAGATACCCCCGATGGGTAGATATACCGATGTATGTCTTGAATGTAGAGGTATGATGCCCCCTCAATGAGTAGAGTGAAGTAATCAAGGATATGGGTGTCATTACACACACTCAAAGAAGATAATGTGGAACATGGTAATGTAGATAAATCAAAAAAACAATAGTGTAGAATAACAAAATGTATGTCTAGCAGGGTAGTAGAAATGTAAAGCATGAATAATGCATACAATTGAAATTTTTTTGGTATTTTGAATTATTTGAATGTTTTTGGATTTTTAAATTTTGTATTATTTTGGTATTTTTAAATTTTGTATTATTTTTGGTAGTTTTGAAATAAGCTATATACAATCAATCATTAGGAAACTATATACAATAAATTGAAAAGAAGCTATGTACAAGTAAGTTGAGAAGAAATAATACTAACCAATGAGTCTCATAAAATACTCCCTATCATTAGGCCCTGTATCAAGGAAAGGGATCATGTGTGATCATGAAGCATTATGGAAGAGCTAAGAATGTGAATCTAAAAGTTGTTTATGATGTAAGTGCTCTAAAATGTCTATAGTAGAAACCAACTATGGGGTCCCACTATAACTATAAGAAGTGGATACAATTGTGGGTCTCTTAGGGACCCATCTAGTAGTATAAGATCTCTAAAAATATTCTATGTGTAGAGGCATAAGACCTTAATGATACTACCTTGGGTGTGAATACTATAGCTAGAAACTGTCTAGAGTCTTGAAACTATCACTGATGTTGTGGTCACTCTAAAAGAGGCTTCCATGAAAGTGTATAAACTCTCTATGCTGGTGAGGGAGACCTTGACTATGTCTGAATTTCAACTAGAGGAAGTACTATAACTGGTGGAGAAACTAAAACTGGGGATTGTAGAGTAGTATATGGCTCTAAAGTGGGGAGTGGTAACTTATATGAAACTTCACCAATTGTAATAACCTGATTAATGTGAATGAATTTTATGAATCTATGAAATATAGAAGGTACTTCATGAAGTTTCTAGATCCATGATCGATAAAGAAACATATTGAAGACTCTTACATTGGGAATAATAGTAAATGTTGTGGCCAAATGTGTAGGTCCAACTTGTAGAGGAAGTACAATCTCACCCAATAAACTTTATATGTGCCCACTAAATTCACCAATAATTGTTTTTATCAGGGTGATATTCTACTCTAAATATCCCAAATTTTGAAGTAATGTCATAGTGCACATGTTTACACTGAATCTATTATCTATGAGAACATTATGAATGGGATGATGATCAATATAGGCTTTGATAAAGAGTGCATAGTAATTTGAATCATCCTCAACTATCTCCTACTCTAAAAAAGAGATGGAAGGTCTAGCTAGAACTCTAGAATTATACACACCAATCATGTTGCTCAAAATATGTGACTCAACTAAAGGTGTTTGGTATGTAGCTAGTGGAGGGTGTGCATGATATGCATTGTGACCACCTGATGTATCCCTTGTCTCTTTTTTAGAATACTATGGGAAAGGATCTGAGAAAAATTTGAGAACCTTGTCATGTGTTTACTTTGCCTAAGGAAGCTCAATTCGAGTGCTAAGATCAATAAGGTTTCCATCTATCAAGTCCTATATATCGTGTTGCAAACTAATGCATATATTATTTGTGTGGTCTAGTGCCTTGTGAAAATTATAGAATATATTCTGATCATATCCATGTGGAAGAGACTTTGTTGCATCAACTTTCTAAATAAGAGGGAGAGATATGATATTGTATTCCAATAGTTGATGTAAGACTTTGGCTAGAGATACTAGTAGATTGGTAAAGGCTTGTCGAGAAGGTGTTAATAAAACCACTCACTAAGGGGGTTCTGAAGTCGTATTAATTGTAGGTTGATTTTGAATTTTACTATCATTAACCTTTACTTTGTATGGAACTTTATTGTTACTCTTGTTTGTTGTTTCTGATATGCTTATATACTTTAGTTTTCCTATTTAACTTAATTTGACTTTCCTTTCCTTTAGTGTATGACATAACTTAGTGAAGGAAGATAACATTTTAAACATTATTAACTCATGCAAAGCTGGCAAAAGACTCTATTTGAATAGATATTTTAATTCTTGATCATCCATGGGGCTAGTGATTTTAGCCAATATAGTCTTATATTGAAGAACATAATCTATGAGATGCTCATTTGACCTTTGTTTCTATTGTTCAACTTGGGCATAAGAAACCTTGTCACATATGTAAATGGTGAAATGAGATAAGAACATGTTAGCTAAAGGATTGAATGTGTTGACTGACTAATTTTCTAGACTATAGAACCATTGTATAGCATAACCCTTTAAATTCCATGGAAATAGCTTGGTTAGTAACCCATCATTTGGCACATAATCTAAGCATGATGCATGAAAAGCTATCAAGTGTGTCTCTAGATAACCCTTTCCATCATATAAAGTGATCTTGGGTCGAATAAAACCTGGTGGCAAGCATGTATAAGTAATATGACATGCCAATAGTGTATGAAGTAGAGCAAAAGAATATAAAGCATGTGTTGGTCTAGAGGCACCTTGGATTGAAGATATTTTATCTCTTGCACAAGGTCAACCACATCAAGACACAAAGATGTACTAGCCATAACTAGTGGTGCCTCATAAGAAGGTTAGGTTACTATAGGGGGTTGTTTAGACATAGTTTCCCTCATAGTGTCATTTATAATTGGTTTTTATATGGTTTGAGAGGATTAACCATTATTTGGTTTTTTTGTTCTTTTTTTTTTATTTTAAGCATATCATCTTGTATATCAGGATGTTTAGTCAAAAGGTCTTGAAGTTCTCTCTTATCATTTTCATCAAAGCAATTATATTGTTCCATTGCTAAAATAGGAAAAAGAAAAGAAAATGGATTGAATTTTTTACAACAAGTTGTCATAAGAAAAATGTGATGGAAGGAAAATACCAAATAAAGGAAATGTAAAGTCCTAAAAATAGCAAATTAAAATATACATAAAAAGGATATGAATCTCACAAACATGTAAGGTGATAACTCAAGAAGCAAATGGAACTAGTAGATTCAACTAGGGTTTGAATGAAATAATTTTTAAAATTATTATGGTAAATTTTAAAAATTAAACGTGAAATTTTGATTTATATATGTAGGAATAAAATAAAAAAAATACTAAAAAAATTAGTAAGGAATTTTTCCTAGGGTTTTATTGCATAAATAAAGTATGTCGGGTTCACCAAATGATTTAACTTATTTGAGAATAGTAGAGTTTTATGCCTATTTTAGTTAAGGTTATGGATTTATAAATCAATAAATAATATTGCAATAATTACATTTCTAATTTGTATAATTAATCTATCTTTTTCACCTTTCTAAAAGTAGTAATAAAAGAGGAGAAATATAACTTAGCTTGAAATTGGACTGAGATAGAGGCTGAAATTGGTTATGCAAGACTAGGATAGTGTCATAATCTGAATCTAGTTTTTATTTAGTGAAAGGATAAGAGCATCAAAAATAGGACACTTAAAGGTCTAGTGTTGTAATCCACTCCTGATGTTATTGTCTAAATTGGTCATAGAGACCTAAAATTTATGGTTTCTTTGTGTTTTTCTTATGTGAGCTTAATTGTGAAATCTTGAGTGCTAATTCATGATGAAACTCATTGTAGAGTTGTTTTAATATTCAAACCCTAACCCTTCATCATGCTTGATAAAATAATGTTTGAACCACTTGAGAAAAGGGGGGTTACTGTGTAAGATGAATTGAATGTGTAAATCCACACCCCTTATGTGGGCGCCCTGCCTACATACCAATACTTAGAAGAGGGATCAAGCCATATGTATTTCTCCCACTAATAGTGTGATATAGATGCAAAAATTCCAAATTGAGAGTGATTGAGGTGGCTAGGGATTGGTATAAAGGTTTGAGTTTGTTTTCAGTTGTATTGGGTGACTATATGTAGAGAATAGGGAAGTTTGAGTTAATGTTCTATTTGTATTCTTGATTTCTTTGTAAGATTTATCACCTCCTCTATAAATGAACTTTGGATGAGCTTTTATAGGGACCAATTGGTCATGGATTAGATGTGTTCACACTAGGATAACATAATGAAGGACATGAATCAAATGAAAATGACGATTGGGGCTCAAAATGCAAATGGACAAGAGTGCTAAAAATGGGACACCCTAGGTTCCAACTATATGGTCCAAGTATGGTGATCTTGTCCTATAGACTCAATACTTAGGGGGATAGGATTGGCCTTAGAAATATGGTCTAACTGAGCTAGAATCAGGGTCTAGAAGGGTTTAGATGATTGGCAATGAGCAAAAAAGTGTCTAGAAGGGTCACAAGAGCATGCAAGGACCTATGAATTGGGTGTCACAAGCCACACTCAAACTACCAATTTGAAAATTTTAAATGACTACAGTCAGAATATTATGTTTCATTAGCCCTTATGTGATGAATTTTTTAAAAGAGGTGGTATAAATATAAGTTAAATATGATTCTTTACCCATCTAAAAAATACCAATCAAACACCTATTCAAACTCATTTGATCAATTGCATAATTAAGTTATATTACCCTATGCTTCCCTATTTCTATACCAATATAGGATTAGTCATATTACAGATCTGAAGCATTTAAATGAAAACCCATGATTAATATTTGTTAAATTACAAGCTAGATCACTAAATCCACTTCTGTATAACATTCTACACCATTTTATCACTTAAGACAACACATAAGTGAAAATCATATATGTCTGAGGCCCTATTTAGAGTAATGGATATGTATTCAATGCTCATTAATATAGGGGTCCTTGAGGTCAGCTCAACTTGTGAGCCTACTAACCCATTTTTTTAATGTGATAAGCTCTAAGAGGAGGATATAGGATTTGGGATATATTATAATATCAAAATCCAATGCATGTGATTTGAACACATAATCTAAAAGGTGATAGAAAACCATAATGACCTAGGTTGAAGTTTAATTAAATATTCAATAATTTGTATAGGATAAATTTGTTAAATCATAGACAATAACATTGATGCAAGTGTCTATACGACAACACAAGTTTTTGTGCTTGAAGAAAGCTAATATTTATAATTTGATGAATAGATTAGAATACTCATACAGTCTATTTCTACACCTCTATTACTTAGTCTTACTTGTGGATTAGTGTATAAACTAAGTATAATTTCTCCTTTGTATTTCTATTATAAGAATATTGAATGTTGTGCTTTCTATATTTGTTATATGCTTAGATTCACTATTTCTTATCAAAATATCAATAGAATAGAAATTCATTAATTGGCCTACTTTTTAAATTAGCTCACTCCTTATTTTATTAGGCTATTTGTTCATATATTAATCTTTATTTCCAAAAAGGGTTAAACAATTTCAAATCATGGGATTTGGGATTCAAATAAAAACATTTTTTTGAAGTATAGGATAGATTTAAGACCTCATATCCAGTCAGACCTAGATTTCCTAACTATCTCCTCAATTAAGGAAGCTATATATATGCTTTTAAATTTGAATCAAAGGCCAATTCTAAGATGAAGATAGAATATTTCAAGTCTTAGACTAAAAAAATATCTAAATAATCTAAGTAGAATTTTAAATTAGGGAATAGTTCCAAACACCCTCTATAGAAGAAACAACAACCAATAAATTATTAAACTAAGTAGTCCCAAATTGGCAAGTGGTGTTTTGTTCACAACTATAATAATAATTTTAATGAAGTATGTCACATGAGGAAAACATTACTTGCACAACTTGAGGCAATGAGTATCATCACCACAAAATTAGATATGGGTAAGAAATTCATGTATTTCAAGCCTAATGTCGTGGTGGGTACTACAAACATATATAATACCCTTATGGAAATAAAGGAAGCATAAAGATTGTTACATTCTCAAATGTATATCAATACCCAACTAATACATTTCACTATTGAAATAAAAAGTTATAAAAACCTGATTTCTCTTAAAACATTTTGTAGATTGAACTTGACACTAACACATCATCAACAACCATACTCCATCAGATGGTTCAGTGTGGGATTTGATAAATGCATTACTTAGTAGTGTTAAGTGGTGCATAAAATCAAGCCCTTTCATGGTACAGTCCTTTGTGATGTCACTCCATTGTAGGTATGTGATATTCTATTGGGTCAACCATATATTTATCATTGACATACATTTTATGAAGTAAATCCTATAAATTTTGTCATAAAATTTCATGACATGAGATACCACAAACCAGAAGCATTTCGAAAGCTATCACTCATTAGTGCTAAGCAATGTAAGAAGTTAGTCACATAAGGTAGATTTTTTTTTATTTGTATGGTGAGATACAAATGCAACAAAGTCCTTATGACACCAATTTATACAATAGTACCTCTAAAATGAACACTAGCAATAACTAAGTTGTATCTCAAGTTTGAGGAATATAAGGACTTATTTCATCTATCGAAATAAGTGCCTAAAAATTATGTTATGAATATTATTATTGATTTAATCCTTGGAATATCCCTTCCCAATGCTTTTCTATACCACACATCATTTTTAGATAATGAAGATTTCAAGAAGTAGATCCATGAATGAGTGGATACATTACATATTGGGCCCATCTCATTTCCTTGTGGTAACTAAATTATGCTATCATCGAAGAAGGATGACACATGGAGGTTTTGCATTGGTTATTTAACAATCAAAAATATCAAAGTGAAAAACTTATATCTTATTCCAAGGATTGAGGACATTTTGGGCTAGATCCATGGTGAAAAATACTTCACTAAAATCAATATTAAGTTTAGATATCATCAAATTCCTATTGATCTATAGTCATGTGGAAGATATACTTCAAAGCCAAATAAGTTTTATTCGAATGGTTAATCATGCACTTCATCTTGAAAAACACACTAATTACATTCATGTAAATGATGATTGATATTTTGAATCCATTTACTACTTCATCTTTCATAGTCTACATTGAAGACACTTTGATCTTCAAAAAACATGGGATGAACATTTGCACCATATAGAGAAAGCGCTTGACACTTTTTACGAACACAATATATATGAAAACATGGGAAATTTTTGTTTTTATGCCCCAAATATAATATCTAAGATACATTATAGATGCATAAGTATTGAACATGGACCCAACCAAGATTTAATTCATCTAAGATCTAACGCAACCAAATAATCTCACAGAACTTTCTAGCTTTTTGGGAATGGAAAATTTCTATAGGACTGTACATGGTTTCTCTCTTATGACTTGGCCTCTAAACCAAGTTACCTCATATGGTGCTAAAATAAAGTTAAACTATAATGACATACAACAAAAAACATTCAAGGAATTATAATGTAGAATATATTTTGCACTAGTACTTACTTTACTATACCTTAAACAACCATTTTAGATTGGGATAGATGCCACTAAATTTTCACTCATTCTACTTATCACTCAACATGGTCACCTAGTTTCTTACCACAATGAAACAATCATTGCACTACTAAGGAAATACCCAGCACATGGTTATGAGCATTATGCTATTATTTAAACATGTAAGCGTTAGAAGCATTATATCTTGGGTAAAGATATTTTAATCCACATAGATCATAATCCACTTCATTTTTTGTAATATCAGAACAAGTTACAAGAAGAGCAACATAAAAAGTGGTCTCCTTATCTTCAATAGTTCAATTTAAACATCAAGCATAAGAACAAAAATGCCAATCCAATCACAGATTTCCTAAGTTGACCTTTGGTTCTAACTCTCTTTTTACTTGATTCATGTGGACATGAATTTAACATAATAATTGTATCTATCTAACATGTATTTTTATAAATATCTATCATAATTTTATCTATGGTAATTTATTAATAGATTTATACTTTCAAGATGGACTTCTATATCACATTGGACACTATGTGTTCCACATTAGGTATACAAACAAAAACTAATATGGGAAGCTCATTTCATCAAAGTTTCATGAAAGTTTGGGATTTAAAAAAATCTTTTAGTGATTCAAAATTAATTATAATAGACACATATCAGGTTTGATGTCTCCAAGTACATTAAGGCTTCTATTGCATATGCAAATTCCAAGCTAGTCAACAAGAAATAGGGTATGTATTATCTTGTACATATATTTTTTCCAATGATACTATGGGAATACATTTCCATGGGATTTATCTTAGGATAACCTACTATCAATGATGTTAATGATTACATTTATGTATTATTTAATAGATTTTCAAATATGGAAATTTGTATACCCTATAATAAAGTAATAACAACTCTAAAACCAACTCAATTTTAATTTCAATATGTATAGATCTACATTGGAATCCTATTAACTATATTTTCTAATATGGACATAATATTTTTGATTTTTTTTTGTAAATCACTTTAGTCTATGCTAGACACATAGTTGAACAAGTCCATTACCTTTCATCCTCAAATTGATGGACAAACATAAGTGGTAAATATGATGATAATGCATCTTCTAAGAGCATATAATAATAAAAAGAAACACACTTGGAATTAAATCCTCTATTTCATTCAATATAACTAAAACAAATATCTATGTAGCTCTATCACACATAACCCCTTTCAAGTTTTTTTGGGTTTCTGACCTTTTTCACCTATCAACATTGTTTATCCTATTCTACCAATAAAAATAGAAAGTCCTTCATCTCAAAAGGAATTTGAAAAATTTGTTTAATTTATTGAGAATATTAAACATCTTAAATAATAGGTGCAAACCATTTATAATAGGTAAATGTGAAGATAATTAGTGCCATGACAAGCATCATACACTACACACCTTATAGGTTAGTGATCAAGATGGAGACTAGGTATTATGAATGGTGAAAAAGCATTCTAACCCAAGATTTAGAGGTGATAGCACCAAAAACATCACATAATGAATTTGTATACAAGTGATTAAAAAGCCAACCAAATCAAGTGTTATTCATAAATAAGATATGCTAGTTCAAAGAAAAACTCTTACATAAGTAAGACAAAACATAGAATTGGCATAGCTAACCAATGTGAGATAAATATTCACATAGGACAAAATCAAAAAATAATAAAATAACTATCCAATACACTATAAACCATGAGAAATGTATGTACATACTCTAACACCCCTTCCCCACCCTATCCCCTCCCCTGCCCCTCAAGTGAACAACCATTCTAGCCCAAGATTTATAAGTGATAACACTAAAAAAATCACATAATAAAGCTACATACAAGTGATTGAAAAGCAAATAAAATTGATTGGTATTCAAAAATAATACATGGTAGTTTAAGTAAAATCTCTTGCATAAGTAGGCAAGATAAAACATAGAACTAGCCTAATTAACTAATGTGGGTGAAATATTCACATAGGACAAACTCACAAAATGATGAAATAACTAGCTAATACACTATCAAACATGAGAAACATATTAAATACATACTCTAACACCCCTTCTTCCCCCTAACTCCCACCTCCCCTCAAATGAAGTTAGGAGCTAACAATAACCAAAAAATAAATAGTGGCATATCCACAGTATGAGTCCTGACAACTATGCCTAATAAGGTATTCATGTACAATATGTATCCATGAACTGAATAAAGAAGATGTTCTCACAAGCACCCCTAAGGACAAATTTTTAAACCCCAAACATGTCACATAACTCAAGGAAATGAGGTGATGCAAAAGGTTTCATGAATATCTTTGTAAACCTATTGTTGAGTCAGAATGTACTCCAAGCTAAGAACTCCATCCTAAATGTGTTGAAAAATGAAGTGCATATGTACCTCAATGTGCTTGGTATGTTGATGCTCAACTGGGTTGTGAGATATGTGAATTGCACTCTAATTGTCATACCAAAGTATAGTGATTGAATCTAAAATATATCAATAATTGATGAAGCTAAAGAACTTGTTGACTCATTATAATTGTTGCCTTGTTCTCAACCTCTATAGATGATAGTGCAATATCCTACTACTTCTTACTCAACCAAGTAATAGGTGAATAACCAAGATAAAATATGTATCCATAATTGGAATGCCTATCATAAAGAGAAATTGACCAATCCCAATCACTGTATCCAACCAAGTAGAGCCCTTAGTGTAGTGTAATCCAAAATGAATAGTGATTTGTAGATATTGTAAAATCCTCTTTGGATCCTGCCAATGAATGTCATGAGTGTTATGTGCAAACCTAGGCACAAGTCTAACTAAAAATGGAATGATGGGGGAAGTATGGGTCAAATACATAAGATTCCAAACCATCTGCCTATGCAATGTAGGATCACAAAGTAGAATATTAGAAGAGATAGTGAGAGTCACTCTAGAATAAAAAGGGGAAGGACTTGGTTTGAAATCAACCATATCAAAATGCTAAATAATATCAAGGTTATACTTCTACTGACTCACATAAATCATTGTATTTGACAATGAAATCTATAAACCAAGGAATAAATGCAAAAGGCCAAGATCTATCATGTCAAACTATGATAAAAATGCCTACTAAATAACTTGAAAATGAGATAAGTAGATGTCTATGAGAAGTAGATCATAAATATATAAGACCAACATAATAATGTCCCCTCCAATATAATATGGGATTAGAGTGGCAATGAACAAAGCTAGTGGAGAGAAGAAATGAATCCATCTTCTCATACCAAGTCTGAGGGGCATGTTTGAGACCATAAAGATACCTCCTAAGTTGATAAACAAGAGAATAATCATGAAAAACCCAATAAGATACTCCATATAGATTTATTCATGCAATTTTACACATAAAAAAACACTCTTAACATCCATCTGATACACTGGCCAACCCTATGATGCATCACATGGTGAATAGAATCCATCTTAGTAACCAAAAAAAGTCTCAAATTAGTCAATACCTTTGACCTATGAGAATCTCTTTGAAACAAGATGTGCCTTATACAATTATACTTATCAATGACCCCATCATCTACATACTTGATGTGGTAAATCCACTTGCATCTAACCAACTTTCTTCTCTTAAAAAGAGTAACCGAATTCCAAGTGTGATTCTTCATCAATGAAGAATACTCATCTATCATTTCATCATCCCACTTTTATATCCCATGAGCCTATGAAAAAGACTATGGATCCATAGAGAATTCCTAACACAAAATTTTAGTAGCCATAAAATGTGCATGATGATGTCAAGTAGGTGGAATATCTTGTATGAAAGGTATTATCTCAAAAACTATAGTATGAGCCCACCTAGGCATAGTGGAAACATCAATGTGAATAGGATCCTCATCCTTTATAACCTCCTCAAGAATATTTTGAACTAGCTCCTCAAATAATGAATCCTCTAGAGGAGCTAAAGAATCATCAAAAGAACAAGAAGAATTCATGAAAGAAGATTAAGAGTCATGAGATGTGAAGTAATCATCAAATTGTATATGTGTGTGAAAATAAACATCATGAGTATCAGGATCTAAAAGATGACAAGCTCTCATGTCCTTACAATACCCTAAGAAAATCAAAGGTTTGCTCTTATTATCCAATGATTTATTTTTCCTCTTTGGTAAAAACTCCCAAGAAAGGCTCCCAAAGACTCAAAAAAATGAGACATCAGGCTTGGTTCTAGACCAATCTTCCTCTAGAGTCATATACTCAAGTGTTCTATGTGGTGTACAATTTTAAATGTAGTTTTCACAATTAACTACCTCTGCCCAATAGATAGGAGGTAAATATTGTGAATGCATCATGTAATTAGCCATCTCCTTGAGAGTTTTATTCTTATATTCTATTAACCTATTCTAATATGGAGTATGAGTAGCATAATGTTGATGAAAAATACCATGGGATGCTAAAAAATCAGATAACTCTTGATGGAAGTACTCCCCCCATTATCTGTATGAAGCTTCTTGATGTAACTCAAAGATTATTTATCAAACAAAGCCTGAAAGACTTTGAAGTTAGAAATAACATCAATCTTACACTTGTAGAAATAAACCTAAGTACATCTCGATAAATTATCAATTAAACTAAGTGCATACTTAAATCCATTGAAAAAAGGAGTAGGAAAGACCATCAAATCACTGTGCATAAGCTTAAGTGGTAAAGAAGCTCTCATGGGCATACCCGTATACAATGGATCCATGTGTTATTTACCTAATGCACAACCATGTAAAACTCCATTAAGACATGAAACTGTAGGAAGATCCTCTAACATACTAAGTGCTAAACTCATTCAAATATTTGTAGTTTAGGTGTCCAAATGTCTCATACCAAAGCTGACTCTTAGAATTTGCATGAGAAACTAAACACATCCCTTTATGAGGAGTATCATCAAAAACCTCAAAATAGTAGAGTAAATAAATATGATCAATAGCTCCCTGTGTAATAAGTGTGTGTGGCTCTAATAAAGCTTGAACTACAACACCCTATGGTGTGAAAGTCACTATCTTGCCTTGACTAGAATAATAAATTTAATAAATTGAAAGTAGATTGGTGATCATGTCTATAACATATAATGCATCATTGATGCATCCACCATATATCTATATTTCACCCTTCCCATTAATAGAAATGAAGGAAGAATCTTCAACCTCAATGTTAGAAGTAGAATGCAGACCAATAGATGCAAAGGACTCCTTGAAAGAAATCATATGGTGTGAAGTGCCAAAATATAGAACCCAATTATTTGAAATTGGAAACTGTGATCTCATGATAATATTAAGTTCCTTCACATGCTCATGAGATGGTGAAGGAGTGGAGATATAAATAATATGCTTCCTCATGACATCCTTTAAGGATTGCATTCTCTTGAAACACCTAGACTCTTCATGACCAGTCCCCCCACAATAGGAGTAAGATAGTTTAAACTTATTCTTGGATTTAGAAGATGATTTTGTTTTATATGTATTTGTGTTGGGCTTAGGTGCATTTTGAGATGAGGGAGGAGTGTTCTTCTTCTTACTCTTAGTTTTTCCCTTGTTCTTAGGATGTGACGCTACCAATGCTTTTTGAGAGGTGGAAAACTCAAGGTGAGACAATTTATATTCCTCCCTAGTAAGTCTCTCACAAAACAACTTTAGATTTGATATTTTGAATGTGACACCTAAGGCATCTATACTATATAGAAAGGTAAAATCAAAGATTTGAAATGAGCCACTCAACTTAGATAAAAATCAATTACACACACTCTTCATCTTTTTAATCTCTTCCACTCCCTTTCAACTATGTCAATAAATGCTTAAACTTAGTAAGTTAGTCTATAATAGAGGTAAAGTCATCCAGATTGAGTGAAGTTAGATCCACTTCAAGATGTATGGCTCTTGAGTGATCTAATTTCTCAAACAAACCCTTTAGATTAGCCCATATTTTGAATGGAGAATCACACCCATCCAAATGAAACAAAAGATTGTCACTCACATAACCCCCAATAAGACCATACACTCTTCAAACTTACATTAGTGCTTATTTTTTAAAAATTCATGTGTAAACTATGTTTGAGTTTTATTCATTATGGATCATTATCTTTTACACTTTATGATTTTTTCCATTTGAGGTCTCCATATATGGTAATTATGTGTAATCAAAGGCTCATAATAGTCAGTATCAGAAGTGTAATCCATGCTAACGAATCATCAAAGAGTAGAAAGAATGCAAAAGGGTTTATAAAATCAATATTATATATTATATTAGGGACCCCCCACTTTTCACTTTATAAAAATAATGTGTTTTAAAAATTAATGACACCAATGGAAAGCGAATTGAGAACCATGTTCTTTTGAAAAAAATAGAACTCAAATGTGAGTTACATTTCAAAAGTTATAGTCATTATGATTTCTTGTAAAATAGGTCAAAACATTAGAAAAAAACTACAAATAAATTTTAGTGAATAAATCAAAAAAGAATGTAGTTATCCAACCACTAATTGGAATTGTAATTGAACCATGAATTTAGAAACACCAACCAAGGTGAAAAAAGATATATCTAGTTACCTTAGTATGCATGCAAGTGTAGTTGACTTCATCTTTTTTTTTTAAAATCAGAGTGTAAAAGTAAAAAAAATAATTATAATTTATTCTAAGATGACAAGAGAGTGGATAACAGGTGTTTTATGCACATATTAGATCAAAAAAAATATCCATGTAGATAAAAACCTATGATCCACCTTCCAATGTACTTTCACAAATATCTACCTATGCAAACCCATCAAATGCCTAGAAAAGAACATAGTCAACCATGATTTAGCTATGCCACTTTGATAAGACACTGAGCTCCTTGTTTAGCTCCATACAATTGGCCACCAATAAATTTCATTGTAGATAGATAAAGTCCTCAATATTTTCCTTAAAATAGCTAACTTAGATTTATAAACGAGCAGAAAAATAAAATAAAAAAGGATCATTTCCCTCAAATTGTGGGTAATTTAGGCAATGATAGAGAAGGGATGCCACACTATGATGCCAAATCTGAGAAAAAACAATGTTGATTTTCTGATGTCTATGCAACAAAGAAGATAAAAAATCTAATGTAGGAAAGGAAAAGGTCCAATCCTAATAGAATGTCGATAATAAAGATGCCTCTTCCACCACTTGGCAAATCCAATGCCTCCTTCCCTCTCTCTCTCTTACAAATCCAAATAGAGAGAAGAAAATTTGAAACAAAAAATAGGCTCCTCCATAGACCTCCTTCCATTGCTAAAATAAGATTTCCAATGTAAAACCAATAAGGATGTGACCCTGTAGATTCCAATGCCTAGTAAAGAGAGTGTAAATATAATTTGGAATAGGTAGAAGAAAATGACACCAAATACCTCCAATTATTTGGTTATTCTATGCCTTGTTCCCTCCAATATAATGTTCAGATCTTCAATGCCTCTCCCAATGCCAATGCATGGAAAAAAAATTCCAATGCAAAATTAAAAGCTTCAAAAGGCCCCTAAAAAAATGTCAAGATCTCCTCTGATTCCTCTTTGCCTTCCCTCCAAAAAGAAACACCACACACTTTATTCAAAGCTTAAATAAAAGTGTTGGATCCATAAGAGGGAAAAAAGGCCGAGGAAATATGAGAAGGGAAGAAGCAGCAATGGAAAGGAAATTTTTTGAAATAAAATATAGCAATGTGGATGTGTGTAAAACCTCAAAGCTCTGGTACCATGTTATAAATTATTAACAAGCATTCCAATCCAATATTTGAAAGTGATAACACCAAAAATATCACATAATGAAGTTTCAGACAAGTGATTGCAAAGTAAAGTAAATCAAGGGTTATTAAGAAATAAGATATGCTAGTACAAATACAATCCCTTTCATAAGTAGGCAAGGCAAAACATAGAACTATAACTTAACTAACCAATGTGGGATAAATCCTCACATATGAAAAACTCATAAAAAGATGAAATAACTAGATAATACACTAGTAAACATGAGAACTACATGAAATATATACTCTAACTCTAGGTGCCCCTTCTTTCTTGAGGTTGTGGGAAGAAGAAAGGTTTTACCCGTAGCTCCTGCTATAGACATTTTGACTATTCAGGTCA
Source organism: Torreya grandis (assembly GCA_037957365.1). Classification (NCBI taxonomy): domain Eukaryota; kingdom Viridiplantae; phylum Streptophyta; class Pinopsida; order Cupressales; family Taxaceae; genus Torreya; species Torreya grandis. The sequence continues at coordinate 872,948 of JARHVA010005443.1, read as the reverse complement.
AAGGAGATGAGCTTTAAATTATCTTAGCAAGGGAAGAAGGGTTATCATCAATGGGCTAGATCTATGTTTTAATGGGTTGTGACCCATTCTTCTGGGCCTCCATGATTGGATTTCAAATAATTGGCAATATTTATTCGAAGTTAATATAGATATTTTCCCCAATGCAATAGGGATTTTCATCTTAGTTGTTGATTATGTTAAAGATAAAAACATTATTTTAATGATTTTTTATGGATTTGGGATGAGCATATTCTTATGTTTAAACCATCGTATCTAGATTTTAACCCTCATACTGAAACCTTTACCACTAAACCACTTTGGATCCCACTACCTAACCTTATTTTATAATTCTAGTAAAATAATGGGTTTAGGGCTATAGGAAATACAATTGTGGAATTTTGTATGGAATATGTTACTGAAGAAAGGGGGCATACTAATTTTACTCATATTCTGGTAAATTTAGATTTGTATAAGGGTTTACCTGCTCAGATTTATTTGAATGTCAAAGGTAAATATTTTTTCCAATCCTTAGGTTTTGAAGATTTGCCTTTTATATGTAGAAGATATTTTCAAACTAGGCATCTAGTTAATTATTATCCAAAGGCTAAAAATCTAGTACCTAGTGGAAGGGTGTTAGGATTAAGTATGTTATTGTTCAAGTTATTCATGAGAGAGAGTATGAAAGTGAGGATCTTGATTTGGTTTTGTAAACCCCTATGGAATAATTGAATCATGCCTAGATTAATGTGGAACCCTATGGAAATTTTTTGACTGATATTGTGTTATAAAATAAGAATGACACTAAAGATTCAAATGAAGGACTATAGAAAACTCAAAAAAATAAGAAACCTAGTGTAGAGACTATTGTGCTAAAAGGTGAGAATGTTTATGTAGTTCATAGGAAAGATTTGTGGGCTCAGAGTCCTTTATTAGGAGAATACTTGACATATTCTTTGTTGATACAGAAACTAGTGGATACACTAGAAATTTCCATCCCCATATTATCAAATCATGAGGAACGGGTGAATGGAAGATTGCAAGAAATAGAAAGAAGGGAATGGGAAAAAAGGGATTAGAACCTTTTAACATGTCTCTTTGATATCAAAAATAACACTAAATGAGAGAGGCTTAGCCACAATAGATGTTGCTTTGTGGTGTAGCTTGTACTTCAAATCAATTGCTCTTATTGCTTTTTTTGTTGTTTTGTGTCTGGGTTTGTTATTAGATGTAGTAGACTATTGTTAGCTCTAGATGTTTTAGCCACTCACTTAATTTTTGGGGTCAAGTCCCTATTCAAAAAAACTTTTTTACCCGTAATAAGAAAATTAAAAAAAATTACTATGTTAACTTTCATCAATTAAACTCAAGCGATGTGACTAATTACATGGGGAACTCAATTAATTTTGGAATAAAAAATATTTTTTCATACAATAAATGAAAAACCATAAGAACATTACAAAAGTGATTTCGGATAGTGTAAACAACTAATGTGAAATTAAATAGGCACAATAAACCACTAATGGCATATGCATGGGCATAGGGTAAATCCATTTAATGGTTGTGAAAATATTGATGGGCATTTATCCACATTATTTCTAAATTAAAACTAATAGTTCATCATCCTACATTGGAAAATTAGGGAAAGAAGAAATAGGTGTTTTGTTTTTGCCTTAGTTTTATTAACTCCATGTTCACATATTTGCTTATCATCATCATCATCATCATCATCATCATCATCATCATCATCATCATCATCATCATCATCATTACAAAAATGAACCATATAATTGAACAAAAATAAAATAATGATAATTTAAGAAGAAACTACAAAAACAAACAAATTTTATTTTAGTTCATCTAACAAAAAATCAGGGCTTGAAACATGGTTTAAGTACTTTTTTAAATCACAAATTAGTACTTTTAATGCACATTGAATCCAATATCAAGCCAATGTTTTCTCTGAGTTCAAGGAGGGGATGTTTCTTTTTCTTCTTCCCACCACACATAAGGATTGATTGAAGCTCAGAAAATGCAAAACATTAGAAGCATATTGGTAAGAAGTGCAACTATGTTTTTAACTTCGTTGTGTGCGCTACTTTATTTGGTGGAGACTACTCTAGTTTATGCAGGTTTCTCACTAATTCCAAACCTAATCGAGTGGTTTGTTGTGTGTCAACTAAATTTAGTGAAACTATCAAGAAATAGTTAATGGGCAGCGATATAGTGGTTAAACTCCCAAGACATAAAAATGGCATGCGTGATATATATATATATATATATATATATATATATATATATATATATACACACACATACAAATATTATCTTAATATCGAAATATATGTTATATATATTTGTTTTCTTATATGTTATTATTATTTTTCATACAAAATTAATTATTAAATGTAATATATAATATTATTAATATATTATAATATTATTTATAGTATATTATAATATTAAATAAATGATTATGATTTTATAATTATATTTAAATTATTTGTATTTTATTTTTTGTAATATTCACTTATACATGAATAAGTAAAGTAGATTAAATACAATTATCTTTTTCAATATTATTTAGATTACAAAGTTCCTATCTTCATGTTATATATCATTAAATAACTTTACTCAAGATTGTTTATTTGATTTCCAACATAAATTCTTCTATTCAAAAATTTTAAATTAATTTATGTTAAATAAATTATCCACATGTAATATCTAAAAATTTCACCATGTGCACTTCAAATATTATTCCCATTATTATTCTTATTGAATTAAGTATAATGATTCTTTTTAATTTAATTAAATGGAATGAGTAATTTATTTTATATTTACATGAGTTTTTGTTATACATAATAATTATTGTATCTATAAAACATTCTAATTAAATTCAAAATTTAAAGAAGAAAAAAATATATTTATTATTTTTAAATTATTTTATTTAAATAATATTATTGATCATATGATTATATTATGATAATATTAGTCCTTAGAACACATTTATTCTTTTATTTCATTTTATTTTTTTCATTATTAATGAATTCAATTTCATTATTATTATAAGAAACTTTAAGTTGTTATTTTATGTTTTATTTACACATATCTGAATCCAAATTATATGATTTTAATTAAAATCTTAAGAATAATGAACTTTAAATATACTTTTAAAATATTCTTCGTAATTGTAAGTAGTAAAGTAACATCACCACACTTTTTTAATATAAATAGTGAAAACATACAATATCTACTAAGAGTCAAATGTTTTTCTATTATTATTGATAATAAAGAATTTAGAGTTATTGATATTGATTGTGGTGCAGGGAACAACCATATATTACTGTGCAGCAAATAGCCTATGTATAAATGTGATAGCTAACACCCAACAAATGATATTAATGGTACATTAAATGAAATTAATTGGTGAAACAAAATGATATTTAACCCAAAATGAGTAATGTAGCATGGGCAATGTAATTTTGCCTATCTTTTGACATATCAGTTGTCACAGGGCCAGCTCGATGAAGCTGACTATTCATGTAGCACCACCTATTCTAACCCAAATCCCTCATTATGATGAGATTCTACAAGAATTATGGACTACACCTTTAGTGTTTACCTACACAAGAACACCCACAAACATAGTGGACTTCAACTTGTATACTAAAGGATTAGCAGTGGAAAGAAAAACACACACTTACAAAGATCAAGAAATCAAATCAAACACACATGAGCATTCACATAATACAAGAAATCTAGGAGTAACATGCATTTTATTAACTCTTCAAGACAATTTGGTCCAAAGTATAATAAATAAGCCAACTAGCCAACGTACACAACAACCACCGAGTCAGGCTCAATTGATAATGCTCGAAACCACTCAAATGATTACAATGAACAATTCCCTCTCAAGTTCTAATTGATCTCTACCTAGGACAACCCAGTCCCTACTTCATGAAATCTAAGACCAATAGAATTGCTCATAAACACCCACATGACACTTTCATGAACACTTGCCCACAGTCCACATAAACTTTAGACTAACACAAACTGCTTCATAATGATTCACTTTTCACCACTTTGATAGTTTAAACTTGCATTCATTCAAATCATTGTAAAAAGAAACCTAACCATTCATTTGATCAAGGTAAACCAACTCGTGAATGTGGATAGGGATGTTGAAGCAACACATCCCTTATAGACTCCCCCACTTACAAACTTGTGACATCCTTAGCACCGGCATGACTCCTCTGGTAGGAACCCATGAGGCAACCTTATATTCAGACTCAACCCTAAGACAAAATATTAACACATCCCTTCTTCAAACTCAATCTAAGCCAAGAGTCCAACATGTCCCCTTTCTAAGCTCTATCTAGAATCTAGAGTCAAGAGACCAACACATCCCCTTTTCAGACCCAAAGCAAAGAGATCAACACATCTCCTATTCAAGATCCCTTCAAAGTAAATATACCAACACATCCCCTTTTCAAACCCAAATCCAAGAGATAAAGACATCCCCTTTTTAGAATCCATCTAGAGTGAAGAGATCAACACATCCCCTTTTCAAACCCAAAGCCAAGAGATAAACACAACCCCTATTCAAGTTCAATCTAGATTTTAGTGACCAAGGCCAAACTCCATGACCTTAACTTTGAGGGCTTCTACCTAGTCCTAGCTTGCTAAAAAACTGCCATTCCAACACCACTAGAAACTCCCTCCACTTTTGATTGCCAAGAAATCCACTATCTTCACCTCAATAAACTGTTCTAAATGTCACTTTAGTTTAACCCATCACATATACCGAAGGGTACTTAGGTGGGAACCATCACTGATTTAGCTTCATCAGTGACTAAGGTATCCAACTAGTTACAAATTGAGAAACAAACTAAATCTATAGCAACTTTAGCACGTAGACAAGTTTGCCTACACAAGCCACACCAAACCAATGCAGCTTCACAAATTCATCCTGATCTTGCCAACCCCCAACTACAGGGTGGAGGAAAATGGTTCCTGGTGACCCACCTCTTCAAGACTGTACAAACCCAATAAAGCCCAAGTGTCCCATCAAACTTTCCCCCAAAATAGTACTAAAACTCTAAAACAAGAGCATAATAAGTGAAGACAACTCTTTAGACCAGATAGCCCAAGTCCAACAATAGGAATAGAGCCCTTACCTAATAACCCTCCTATGAAAGCAACTCAATGCACTTGATCAGTTATCTTCTGTGTGACATAACAAGATGATGTTTCCTTGAGCATACTCCATGGTTGTGAAGAACCCACCTCACATCAATGAGAAAGAGTAACATGTTTCTCCCCTTTAACATCCCAACTACTAACAAGCAATACAAGATATATTGACTCCTCACCAATTCTTGCACTCTTCTACATACTCAACTCAACACCCCTTTCATATTCCTAGTCTCACTATTCTGCACAATCTTCACC